>VBSK01000152.1:600000-1160290 GCA_006112555.1 Tuber indicum
CTCATGATGTCGCCTAACTTATAGGAATTGAATGGATATGGTTTCAAAAGAGAGGCCGGAATAACTCACGTTATGACTACTGCCGGTGTGCCCCCAGCTGTTGAGAGCACTGTCGGCTGTAACTTAGTGGTTTCTTTTAGGAAAATCTAATCGCGGACGGTATTAGTAGTTGACCGCACAAGTGCTGTGCTGTTTTTCTTTGGATTCTTCCCACAATTCCGATCAGTCTTATACTTCTATCATTCAATTCATTCTTTACTCACGCCAAAATGACCACTCTTTTACTTTAAATTAACAACTAGTGCGGTACTCTTCCGACCACTCCCAGTATATGTTAAAAGCATGACACCCCGTCATGAGACGAGCTTCTCTGTGCTCGCCTTGGTTCTGAAGTGAAAGAGAGCCCAAATGAGTATGATACTAGTATTAGTATTAAAGCTTCGCTCCGCTCGACGAAATTCTGAAGATTCAAATCGAAGTTGCTATCACACTAAAGTCTGCACATGCTCACAGCGGAGAACTCAGGCTGCTCCACAGCCTTTGGCCCCTCCCTGCCCAAATTTCACATGATACAATGGACTACCCTGCTACTTTCCTCGCAATGCATAGATAAAACACTCAATGAGGCTGGGGGGGCCTTCCAGAGATCCATAATCACACCCCTAGCAAGGCACAAGGCCTTCCCAACGCCTACAATTCCCTCGGTGGTATATAATACCTCTAACATCCATACCTATAAAAATATCATTAAACTTATTTGACTCACAAGTATCGCGTTACCCATACACCCACAGGGCACGCGACCCGCCCTCGACCCCAAACATGTGACGATGCATACGAAGGGCCAAGAACATAACAGGGCAGTGCTAGAGCGCAACAGGGCCAGAAATTCCAAACCCCGGGAGTAGGAGATATCTCTCTATCATAATATTATGATACTTCTCAGTTATTGTCCGGTGCAGTGTGCCTAAGGGTATCATAGTTAAGTCCTCTCTGAATGCAGAATTGGTGGTGAATTGTTCCGTGGAAACCTAACCTCAAAACTTGAAGCTACACTCGCCTCTGGCGAAGTACAATATTATGATACCAATTTTGCTAGGATCCCACATTGCAAATATCTAGAGTACTCGATTACGGTACATGTTTCACTCACTAAAATTTTGCATTTCGCACGGCTAATTTCTCCAGCTGTATATATCCGATTAAAATCAGAAAGCCACTATCTCTTCTCCCCAAGATTCTCTAATTAGAGATCGGGACGAGAGGGTTTGACAGCGAAATCTCCCTGTACTGCCGGTACAGAACCAATTCACCGCCCCTGGCCCGGACCAAGTTCTGGAAAACCAAGAGTTTTTCGGAGCGCCATCCTACCCAACATTGGGCTAGATCACAACACCGATGACCCGCAACATAATTACTTTATAGGACCAGTTATCGATCAGAGATGAGAGTTCCATTTCCTAATTCATGCCCCAGATATTGAGGATATAACAGCGTACTTGCTGGAACCCCGGAATTATGAGAACTATTATCTCACTTCGCCCTACCAAAGGATCACACCATACAAAATTCAACAGGCCTACTCCCAGCGATGTCGTACCAATTTTTTCTCCTAGCTGATAGCCCATTTTTAATCCACCGAGAGGCATGCCTTATTTAGGACGCAGACCCACGTTCAGCATCCCAACTTTGCACCAAAACTTTATTCCCCTCAGCCCTCGAACTCCCTCCTGGCGTTTCATATCCCCGGAGAACGAAAGTTGGAAACCTGAGAGACTCAAGCCGGCCGGGAGTATACATTGAGTGCAATGAGTGCTAGGATCTGGTGATGGTGATGGCTTTCGGGACTTTTGGCGACTATGTTCCCAAGTATCAATCGCTGAACACCCAAACACATCCACAAACACCTGGCTCTCCAGCCACCAATCGAACTCTAGCAACTCCAGCTAACAATCCAAACAGCTTCAACTGCGAATTTAGGGTGGGGTGGGCGTTGGGGGTCCCTTAATCGCATAATATCATCCTCAGATCGAAGCCTCCTTGCGGCGAAGTTTAGTAAGGAGATCTGCATGGTCCACCTACCACCTAAAAAGAAACGGTATATTCCGCAGACGAACTGGATGCTTCAGCTCATTGCTGATATGATATCCTAGGAGGGAATCTAGAGTTTTGCCAGGTTTCTCTAATTGACCACTGAAAACTAAGAACCCCGAACCGCTCCTCAGCCAAAGAAGCTGACAGAAAACTTCCCCATTACGAGAGCTGCTCGCTAAAGCTGCCAACAGTGTTCTCAGCCGTCCGGGGCCCCCGTCGGGCCCGGCGGGGGGACTGCCAAGACCCCCGGACGAGACGGGACGGCAAACTGTAGTCTGTCCTCGTCCTCAAGCTCCCAGGACGGCCGTCATTAGGGAGGACGACAAGCCCCACAGTCTGAGACAACTTCAGCTAGGGGACGGTGGGGGACGGCCGGGGACGACGGGGGACGGCAGGTGACGATAGGGGACGGTAGGTGCTGGCTAGGTACGGTCGGACGGTGGAAGACGGTGGGGGACGACCGGGGACGACTGGGGACGACGGGGGACGGCCGGGGACTGTGGGTGCTGGCCAGGTACTATCAAATCCATCCTATCCACGCCGTATCCCCACACCCTCTGAGAATAATGCTAAGGTCGCCAAATGATATAGCAATATGATAGAGGCAGGCGGGGGAAGATAAATAGAAGAATGGACTTGCTCTAAGGTAGAAATATGAGAGCAGAATCTATCAGATACCGCAATATCCAACCCTTTAATCTCGATTACCTCAACGCATTCCGCTCCGCACTGATTTCCATATACATTCTAAGCCTAACAACTCTTATTACGATCTTTGTGTTTCTAATACGGCAAAGAAAATTAAACTCAAGAGCGCGAGATATTTTTGTGGGGGACGGAAGGGGGAACGGTCCTTAGCTCTAAATTGTCGGGCAAGTTCTGGAAATGACTGGACGGGACGACACAATGTCGTCCGTCCTCGTCCTTCATTCTCACTTGTGGGGCAGGTTGACAAAAAGACCCGACGGGGCGACGAAATGTCGTCCGTCCTCGTCCTAGCCCAGGACGGACGGACTGCCCCGTTGCGAACACTAGGCTAAAGATCAGGTGAGAGATACACCTAGCCCCTTGTAAAGCTCCAGCATCTGGACACCGGGCCTTGATTAAAACCCCGTCTTGGCGCCTAGGTGCTGATACTCTATAAGTGGCAATGTACAGCTCATGTTCAAACATTTCTAACGAGTTCGTAGAGCTATAAGATCAATGATAGAGACGAGAGCCCCAGAGAGCACAAGGACACTATCGTCCAAACAATAACCAATCCAGTGCTCCAAGGCAAACACTCTAGACTGAGTGCCTTGAAGAATTCACAGCGGACGATGGCATTCAAGAATTCAAGGAAACATGAATGTGCATATATCGAGACACGAACACGTTCGCCGATAAGGAAGCCGGCCAGCAGTGTCGAAGAAAGTACTCGCCGGGTACCCGTCAGCGATGGACAGGAGCATTCTCGAGCAGGTTACGGGGGTATGCTCGAGAATGATCTGATCGAGAGGACCCTATGCTCGAACGCCCTGACAAATTGGTAGACCCTGGTCGAGCATAGCCGATCATCATCGGTTTTTCTCCATTAGAGTCGCTTTTCGTCCGTCGAGATGTGATAGGAGATTTAGGCAGCTCTGTTCAATTCGATTTTCAACTGCCAACACTTTAGCTAATAGGGTCACCTTCTCTGGGATGATTCCAGTGGGGGCCTTTTTATAACGTGGGTTTCGAAGGGGAGTGTGTCGACAAGTTAGCAGTAAGCGACCACGTTGAGGATCTGTTATCAAGTGTACGGGGCCGATAGTTTTATACTGACAGGATAACATATTTGATTGAATATACTAACACGATTGCAGAGACACACATGCATATCGCATAATATTGGTGGAGTGATCGATCATGATCACATACTCGAGCATGGTCGAGCATGATCCGACCGCGTCCACCACCAGTTCAATAGTTTATTTAGTATGTTTTCAAGCCACGGTTTATAAGGTATGATATGTCAGACTGCAGTTTATAAGGTATGCACTGCCAAATGCCACTAACATTACAAACTCTGGCGTACCAAACCCCCCTAAACCTCCCAAGCACATACCGGCACTACTGTAGGCGAGAAGAGCCCACCCATCACCACAGCAGTTATCGCAGTCACAAAAAGAGACCTAAGGTTCACAAGCCCCTTCAAGGCAGTATTTCTAACATGACCTCTGATTTTTCTCAAGGCACATCAACTAATAAAATCCCACAAACCTCAGACGCTTTCCCCCTCTGCATCAGATAGATATTGCTGCTAATACCTCTTGCCATATCCAGCCCAAGATCCACTATCCGGCAAACCCTCCCCCGGATCCCCCTTGGTCCACCTCAGATATTCCCCAATTGGCATTCTATCCGCACGTATCTCTCTGCGATAAACACACTCGAAAACAAGCTGCCAAACCGGCTCATGATACCAGTCCTCTGCCAGTTTTTGGCCCTCTCCTCCACTGTCGTGCTCATCGCTCTCATTCTCAAACCGCTCCTCCTGGAAATCATCCTCCCCAATTCCTCCACCATACTCTCTAATGATAGCCCAATCCGGGCCTTCTAGGGCTCCACATCTCGACGAGGCAGCGCGATCAAAATTAGTCACACCAGAAAGACCCTCAGTGCTCCGGCTTATCTCTCTTCCCCACCGATCAGGAGTCCCTTCCCAACTTGTTATTGCGACAATCCTGCTCCCTCTTATAGTTACGTCGCAAGGGCGTAAGAATCTGAAATTCCTTAGCGACGGCGTTCGTGGAGCAATAAACCCCAATTGTGTATCATTAAAAAACCTATCGATTTCCTCCACCTCATATGCTGCAGCGGACTTATCCCTCAGACCCCGACCGACCATTTCCTTGGTGGTAGCCCGGGAAGTCCTATCCTGGGCCTTCCAAATAAGGCATATTCCAATCACAGCCATCTGCCTAACAAAACCCCTCCTCTGCCTCCCATTCCAGAGCCCCATGTCCACCTCACTCCCGTTCTTCCCAGGGATGTACTCCATCGCGATCATGGGGGGATCCAGACTCCCAGTACGTGTCTGGCACAATGTGGCTCCCCGGCATCCAGCTATCGAAGGCTGATCTAGCGTGCTCCGTCTCAGCCATCTCACCGATGAGGTCACTGTGCCACTGAAAGCGCTTCAGAATGAATTTCGTGTTGTATGTTGGAGGATAAGGGACCCGCAGGATTTCTGTGGAAAGATATTTTTGCGTTATAACCCCCGACGCGCGGATATATGCTTCGACTAGCTCGGCTATGTTTTCTGGTCTCTGATCTTGGATCGCGAGAGGGTTCATTTTTTTTTTTTTTTTTCCCGAGGGGGTTGTTTGAGGGTTTGAAGATTCGTGTTGATCCGTTGGAGCTAAGCGTCAAGAGGGTGGTGGTACAAAAGCGCTAGACTATTTTCATCACTTCATCCATTTGCGGTAATAAGCAAGGATCGTAGATTCGAGACCACCACAGAACTAGATCCCAGACAAAGAGTAAAACTGCCTGGGTACCCTCTCCCCCCCACTATCTCAATGACGCATCATCCTAAAGAGTATGCTCTCGAGGGCTCCTCCTTTGTTGATACTAAAAAAAAAAAAATTAAAAAAAAGGTTTCCAGAAGCACCCATACCGTCTATGATACCTCCATTTCTACCATCAGAGAATCAAATCCACAAACCCCCAGAACTCCTGTCAGAACCAAAACGTCAACCCGAAGCAAGATGACCTCATGACGACGTTATGATATGTCATCACTTCATCCACAGAGTTCAAAGATAAACCCTAGCGTATAACACCCAATCCCAGTATAATAGGATATGATACCAGAAATCGGTTATCATGTCGTCCAGATAAAAGCCGGGCGAAACAAAGTATTAATACCACCTTTTTATGAAAAAAATAGGCATGAGCATTAGTACAGAAATTAGGTTAATCAAGTACAGTAATACTCCTTAGGGGCGCTGAGAGAGGAAAAACAAAATAAAGGTGGTAATGGCTTCTCACAGTGTTGATATTTCAATCGCTAGAAGTGTAGAGGAGATGGAGGGTGCATCGTAGAGTAGCTAGATGAAGTTTGTTTGTATCTAGTGTGTAGTTAATATATAATGAGTATGCAGCCGATACGTAGCCGATATATAGTAACCTATATACCATACCATAATACCGATGAGTCTTAGTATCCAGATACAATTAGACTTGGGAAAGCATTTATATCGCAGAAAGACAGATACTAGCCCCAGGAGAGCAGGTATTAGCTGCACCCTTGCTTAGAATGCCCACGGGACATAGCCAATGATCGGCGAAACAACAGAATGCACAGGATAAAGCAGGCCGCTACGACCTATTTCAGGACATACTAGATGCGCGGGACATAAAAAATATACTAGTATGTTTTTTATGCAGTATCATACCTCCGAAAACCACAAGGTCAAAAAGTACGGAAAGCTAGAGCTGTGATTCAGGGGCACCAACGCGAAACCCCCTTAAATTTAGTTACCCGGAGGCTGGGAGGTACACCATAAGGTGTTAACCACTCTGTATGATTAGTGCAAGTGCGATATAAATAAGCACACCCTGTGACACAAATACTCGAGTTCTGTGTCCCATCTGATCATTCCAACCTGAGTATTCATACTTAGGAACCTGATCACTCTACCCCAAGAATGTAGGATCCAAAACCAATTATCCATTCTTATAGATACAGACTGATGAATAGAAGTCGAAACAAGCCTTGCAATGGACGGGGCACAAATTATGGGTGGACCCGACCCCACCCAAACTATTCAAGAGCAGGGATGAATTCAATTCTATTTGAATAAATAAATAATTTTAACTTTAGAGACATTGAAGCTGCCCTAATTCCAGGAAAAACAGGTGATGGGAGTTGTATGAGAGTTAGTGACCCGGATGAAGGAAAACAAGAAATATCAAGCCATACCCATGAGCGCGGCGTCAACTGTTTTCGCTTTGCTAGCAGGGTCGGAGTTAGGACCAGAGACGGACTCCGTGACGATAAAACACAGTTCACATCGTCCTCCTTATAGTGTAGGTAAACACGAGGGATGTTGCTTGGGTCACCAAGCAGAATTTGAGAGGAAGTCCCGGGAGAGCTAGGAAAGGAAGAAATGAATGAGAGTTCGCTAATATCGTCTTCAAGGCCTAGCATAATTGAAGATGTAATAACCGTGGGGAGTGGAGGCTAGCGATATTCCCAAATCCAGGAGTAGGATATTCCCAGACAGAGATGACCTATGAAGAATCAAAGTCAAGTTGCACGGTGAAAAGGGGTAATTAACTGAAAATTTCTCAACAAAATACTAGTTTGGGGATGGCGCAAGTCCTGGGGTTCACAGCAGTTTAGTTTATGTTGTTATAATATGGGACAGAACGACGATACAAGATGTGAAGTAGTGATCGATTGCTTGAGTAACTTGAATGCTTAACACTATCAAAGGGAAGGGCCAAAGACCCTGACTATCTACTGTTCTGGAGCAAGCCAAATAGCTTGAGCGAGCAATAACAATAATAGAGAAAAGTGGTGTGTGAGAAAGGCAAGGAGGTATCTTCAATAGTCTGGAGGTCTAGATGCGCCATCAGGTTTAATGCAAGGAGAAAATATCAATAGTAAGAGTAACACTGCAGTAGTGCGAGAAGTATGTTTCAACAGATATTGTTTAATGATCAGAAGATATGAGTGATATCGTGTGACTTGATAAACATAAGAGGACAATTCTTTCGGGCTTTCTTTCGGGCTTCTTTGTGCTACCCGGGCGCGCCACCTGGGCGACTCGGCCCGGGCCCAATTGCTAGACTTGAATCGAAATGCATATCAGAGTGCGCTTTGGCTGTGGCGAATTCCAGCCCCGTGTAGTAATAGGCACACAGATAGCAACTAGTAGATAATATCAGGACATTGTACCCACGCATAGGACGCAGAAACTTTTGTTTTTACTGATAAGAATGGACAAATATCATCCTGAAGGTTGTTTTGAGGTTCTTTGATTCCCTACCAGTAAGTGTCGAGGCAATTACCACTACAAACGGGAGACATACAGCTTGGTGGACAGCTTTTAATAATCCAAAATGTTTATCTCCTCTTTCCATTTCTTCTCCTTTACCTACCCCAGTTTATACAATCCCACAATTATCATAAATTTCCAGTTCAAAATCGGGTCCTAAAGGAACCAGGTGCAATCATTCTTTTTTTTTTTCCCGTACGATAATTCTCCATGTCACCACAGCGCCCCAAGAACGAGTGAGCGGGTTAGGATTTCCCAATCCCGGTTCGATATCGGTGCCACGATGGCGACGGCTTATAGCACGAAACTGGATGTATCATGCATATCCAACGAAACGCTTTGTAAAATCTCGTATAACCCAACCCACAATCTCCCGAGCAGAGTGGTTAATTTCCTAACCTCCCCACAGCGTGCTTGTTTAGTTCGACGGGTTACGAGAATTGCTAATACCAGTTAACTTAACAAGCTTCACCACGCTCGGTACTCTTTCAGTCTCCAAGTTACCGCCGTGAGGAAAACACCAACAACCGACCCTTCCTGGGAATTTTCCGTGTCCGAGTATGGAGGTTCGCTCCTGCTTCTGGGGGGTTACGGCGATAGGGTACGCATGTACTGTGCTCTGCCCAATGCGTGCAGGAGTAGCGTAATACCAAGAGTAGCGAATTCTCTATCATACTAGTCCCAGGCAGTGAGTTACCCAGAGGCCGAAACCCGCAAGAGATATGAAAAAAAGCCCATACGAATTCCTGACCCCCCCCCCCTGTTTCCGCATACTAACTTCCATAGACAAGCCTGAATTACTATTATACTTTGCGTTTTTGTCTCGTTTTTAAACATTATAGGGTTGTCATGATATTCACATATTTCAACATAAATCATTACCTATACCCTTATTCCAGGCCACTATTGCTCCGGGATTTCATGCTCGATTCTGGCTTGCAATGCAAAATCAGCTCAGCTTAGTCTCGGACTCAGGGATGGGGGGGAGCACGGGGACATTTTCGAAGCCAAAGCACTTAATGGCCCCTTCACTGCATACTCCCAAAGGAATATGATATTTCGTGCTCGCAGAGCCAACCTAGAGTGAATTGCACAGGGATATAATGCCCACCTACCAGGAGGTTTAAAGGCCTGCTGAGAATACAACACTCTCGTGGTCACAGGTTTACTTTGCCCCCCCCCATTGGTATCGGATGTGAATGCTTATAGAGCAACTGCCGGCATAGAGGAAGTTTTTGACAAGCCCGAACACAACCCCTTCAACATCTGCGTTCCCAACAACCCCCAATCACTTGTTCGTACGAACAAATGCCAACAGCAAGCACCGAGCGCGGTACTCCCATCCGACCCCGCTCTCCGGAATTCTCAGATGATAAAACGCCTTGTTTCAGGCGAAAAAAAAAAAAAAAAAGTAGCGAAACAAACAAAGGAACTACATTACCCACCACTCCCCCTCACTATCCCACTTCGTTATAACTAGACACAGGAAAAAAAATTCTGCAGTGCAACCGCACCACCGCTCACAAGAAATCACTCGACTCTTTCTCCACCGAATTAACGCAACCCCTCCCGAACCCCTCACTCAGAAAAAGCCGCTTCGAATTCCCCACACCCTCACCCAGAAGTGTTCGGAACATGCGCCAACACTCAAAACTCCACCTTCCTCTTCCAAAACCCCCCTCGGAAGTCCACGAGCCCCGGCAAGGCTCCGAGGGAAACAAAAAAAAAAAAAACGTGGATTCAAAACCCTGCAATTGGCCCGCCACCGACGCAGTCGCCGTCCCCACATGTCCCGCCCCCGAGCGCAAGGGCCCATATTCCACCCGATAACCCAACAGCGCCCGGCATACATCACGCCAGTCATCGAGGGGAGAGAGGGCGGGGAAGATGGCTGAGGTCTAGACTTCAAATTCGCGCAGACCAATCCGCGGCTTCGAAAAAGCCATTCCTTTCGCCGCTCACGTACATGAAGGGCTGCGGGTAAGATGGTACGAGTACTCGTAGAAGAATGAGAATTAGGTTCACACACACATACAATTACACACACGATCGCCCACCAATCATTTTTCCAAACAAAACCGAGATCTCGACCGGCCAATCAATCATTCAACCCCCTCCGAGCTCGGTGGGGGGGGGGGCGGGGCGGGGTGGAAAGCCACCGATCGGATAAGGAACCACCAGATTGGTTGAAACAGTGTTCAAGGGGGAACCGATTGGTCGCCTGATTTTTGGGAAGAAGAAAATTTTTGAGGCACGCTCGCTGGTCCTCTCGTCGCGTGCATCCGCCCACCCATCGGTTCGTCCGTTCATGCCGTTGCAGAACCTACTGTACTAGTACGGTACAGTAACGCATTCCATGCCAAAGCGAGCGCCCGGCATACTCGAGTAGTGAGCCATCTGCAAGTCTGGATGGGGTGATTGGTTGAACTTCGGTTGGGATTTGAATAGTGGCTAGTATTTGGGTGGATGGCTCTCGCTATGGCGTGGAATACGTCAACTGAAAGAATGAAAATAAGCAACATTAGTCATCCCCTCATAGTATCTCACTCATTCACTAGCACGCCGCTCAAACGGAGCACATACGGTACCCCATCCAATCCTAAAACAAAGCTGAAGCAAAACTCCACATCCCTAGCTTTTCTTCCCTTTTTTTCCCTCTCCACCCGCATCCAGACGCGCAAGGGAGCGTTTTGCGTTATTCCTATTTTATTCACTTATTTCCTATCCACCTGTGGAACGTTGCGAAATGTGCATAACTCGGCTAACCATGCTAGGGCCATCGGTTGAACGCTCCCAGTACGGAGTAATTCAGGAACAGAATCTGCGGGGTCAGGTGATTTGCTTCAGGTTTCATTTCTTTCACTCTTTAATTTTATATCCCCCCCCCTATAAGAGAAGGGATTTGCGCGAGATGATGCGATGTGCGCGCAGGGCAGAGTATGATTTTTTTTGGGGGGGAAGAGGTATGCAAGGGTGGAGAGGGTCCCGAAGTGCACGACTATTACGATACTGGATGCGAGGGAGTGGGATACGATGGGGCAGGATAGGGGAGCAAGACCGCGTTTAGAGCGTGGGTTTGCATTTTTAGATCTCTACTTTTTTGGAATATCTTACTATATCATCTAGTAACCAAGCTAGGATATAGGAAGAATATTTACACCCAGAGATATACCGGTACCGGTACCGGCAGGTCATAAACGGGTGTGGTTCTGGTTATTAATTATGATAACGTATTACTATTCCCGGAGTTATGATAATACAGCAATATCACACGTATTACTAATCATCCTCGTCCCCTTCCTTGACAACTTGGCTCATGGCAATCCAATTCTCCATTATCCGGCTTCCAGACCTACCCTTCGTGTTTGGCGGGTTCATCTGCCTTGCAGTAGGCGGAGTGGAAGCAGCCGGAGCCCTTCCTGCATTGATGGGCCCGCGACGCTTAACAACAAGACATAGAATCCGGCTGTAGATATTGAAGCCCTCAAACTCTGTGCGTAGTGACAACTTCTTCTTATCCTCCGGCTCGTCCTCGCTATTTGCCGGCCAATCAGGGTCCGCATCGTCATCCTCGTCGCGGATCGTTATAGTCCGTTTCGCGGTCTTCCGCAGACGTTTCGGGGGTGGCTCGAAGGGGTCTGAATCGCTATCGTCACCTAAACCCCCTTCCCCCTCTCCATCTCTATTGCCTGTGTTTGGTTGGGGGTCTGGCGATTTACGCCTGCTCCTTCCGCTAGTGGAAGGGTTTTCCGCCGCGAAGGCACTCGATGATCCCGATGTCTCCGGCGGAGGAGCTTCCGGGATGCTATCAAGGTCGATTATTCCCCCGTCCGAATCATCCTCCTCTCTTCGATGTTGGGCCCCCACCCCAGTACCTCCAGTCATCCCACCCACCTCACCACCACTAGCATAACCCCGAAGCATTTTTCGTTTCGTCATTACAGTGTGACGCGTTCCGGAGTTCGTAAGAAATATAGAAACTTCGTAGTCGTCTAGGATTCTCCAGTTGATCAATTAATCACCTCCCATCCAACACCCCCCTCCCCATCACATTCCGGGGGAAAAAGCAAGAATGCAAACCTTCGACGACGACATCATTAACTGGTTTGGCACTCTTGCCTTTCCCACCACTCCCACGCTCACGCTCTTCCTTGAGCTTCGGCAACACATATGGTTTGATCGATTGAAATATTCGCGGAAGGACGTTATACCGAGGCGAGAGTAACCAGGTGTGCAGGTGGACCGGATTGTCGAGGTAGACTCGGACTTCTAGGACTCTGTTTTTTTTTTTTTTTGTTAAATAGCGTCAACAGTGCTCAAGATGGTGCAGTCTGAATTGTTTGGTGGGGGCGACTCCTTGAAAACGGGGGCGAGGAGGTGGAAAGATGGGGTTTGTCATACGTATATTTTGACACGCGACAGTAGCGGCGGAGAACCGGCATTTTGGACAGTGGATATGGCGGAAAGGTGCGGCGAGGTGAGCTATATCGTGGTAAGGTAAGTTAAAGTGTATTATGACATACCCCACTGGTAGTGCTCACGATGGTGGTGTTGGGGATGGGGTTGTGGGGGTGCGATGCGCGATCGCCAAGAGGCAGCAGACCTCCCCCGTCCAAGTTGAGCTCTGGGGTGCCCCCTCCTCCTATCGTCGCGTGGACTTTGTGTATGATACCTTATCGTAACTCCCGGGTTTCTTCCGACTTTTGGGTTATAAGAACGTCGATAACCGGGGGGGGGGGGGTGGGAAGCTCAAGATAGGGGACGTCGAGCTCGACAGGTTTATGACAAGTTACAATGTCGACCAAAGACAGATGAGGTCACGCTGGGCACCCCAACTGTTGTATTTTGAGCCTCAATATTTGCACGTGCACCCTGTGACACAAACTACCCCACCCACAGTACTCGTACTCGTGCTGATCTCGAGCTGGAGCAAAAATTAATAAAGTTATTAACTTGAACCGTATTCGAGAGAACTCTCACCATGACATAGTCTTGCAGCGGAGTACCGGTACCCTTTCCTATCATAGAACGTTACCGCCGATACCGCCGTGTTCATCCCATTTCCTGTACTTAGTACCCACCCCGCCAATCCCAATAGTAGATTACCCATTTCGGAAGCTCTTCCCCCAAAACCATCTCCACCCTCGGCTGTGTCTCTCCTACTCGAGTATCATACAAACGCCCCCACCACCAAGCGTAGAGTTTATGATTACAACATGATCGATGGATCGTGGCCCCGACTGCTGGTATGATAGTACTGTACCGAGTACAGGTAGAGACAACCCATACCCTTCCAAATCCCAGCAATGACAGTACCGTACCGTACTTGCACTAGCCAATCACAAGGTTACATCCATGGCCCGCTTCAGTGCGATTCAATGCAGGTACGATTCGCCTGGACTTCTCTATGCTCTTTTGGTCGTGCTTGTGCTTCCCTCCCCTCCATCTGCTTAGCACTATTACTGTACTGTACTCGTACTCTTTTGCTCACCGGTGCTCGTACAGGAACAGGTGCGACATGGCGCAATCAGGAAGCTGAGTTCTGTCTGGAGACAAAGTTGCGCAACTTTGGAGAGGAAATTATCGGCCCGGTTTTCCGACTAACCGGAGAATGGCGCAATCACTTTTTTTTTACGAAGTTCTTTTTTTTTTTCTTTTTTTTTTCTTTCTTTCTTTGCTCGAGCCTTGTACGAGTATAATAGGAAAACCGCGATTTGGAAGGAGGAGGAGAGGAAGCGAAAGCTGAAATGTGAATCACGGAGGCGGATGCATACGAAGGATGAACTGGAAAGAACGGAGAAGAGAGGGGGGGAGGACCTTATGCTCCCTACCTGAATGAGCGAACCTGTCATCGTAGACATATCTCGTATGATACAGTATCTTGCAATCGTGACTGGCTACCACGGGCGTACAGGTAGACATGTAGGATATATACTTGGAAGCATGATAACTTGTAATAATATGGATTAGTTACTGCGCCAGGTCTTGTTGATCACCTCATGCCCGCACCTCCAGCGCTCGTACTCGAGTATTTTGTACCGGTACTCGAGTACAAGACCACCACTTACGGTAAGCACTCAAGTGGAGAACAATACTCCTACCGGATATGACTTCCGGAAAATAGGATAGAGCAAAATAAAAATAAAATAAAAAAAAAAAAATGTTGTACTGTACTCGTATCTCCTCCATCTTAGCCTAAAATACCTGACTTTGTGTTGTGAGCGGGCACTAAATTTATTCTATGCCATCCGCATGAAGAAGAAGATCGTTGGCCTCGCCAAACCCCCCCATGGTCCCCCTTCAATTTACTCCCCTCCCCCATTGATCATCGCTTTGTGACATGATAGGGATATGATATGAATAGGATAGGGTAAAGTCGGTGCTACCACTCTCCCCCGCCTCGCCCCACTCCTCAATGATCCCGGGTCGGGGATAATCGGTTAGGTTCACAAGCTACTTTTTAGATGCTGCATGGATGCTGTTGGCATAGTGCCCAATATTAATATTTCACGACGATATGACTTACTGTACGAGTAACTCCGGTTGGCTTTCGTATTCGAATCGGCTCGTGACGAAACGAACGATTGATCGTCGGTCGCTGGTCGTTTGTTTCGGTAGGTGGGAGCGTGGGGGTACAAGTACTGTACGGGTACAATTGGAATCGCACAGTTGACCAGTCAGCAAGTCTACAGTACCGGTATTTGATAGTGCAGACAAGCATTCGTTTCAACGCAGATCGTTTCGTTGATAGATCGACAGCACCAATTAGGAGTATCTTCGAGAATACAGTACCGTAGGTAAGGCGGTTTCCCCGTCCCTCTCTCTCCCTTGCGGTACTAGATCGATATTCAGACGTGGGAAAGAAAAAAAATACGAGAGAGTTACCTAGCCTCAGTCATATTCCCCATCTTATTGCACTTCCGGTCCAGCAGGAGCTTATCTCACGGGAGAAAAAAGTAATTCAATATTCATTCGCAATAACTTCCCACCGAATTACTCCATCACGGTACAAGGATAAATAAATAAAGAAGCGTCAACAAGCAGATGCACAATAGCGTGGGATTCCCAAAGCCCAAAGTCCAAGCCACCACAAAAAAAACCTGCAATAGACCACCGTGACACAAAGCCCAAACTCCTCCCAAAGATCCTCATCCTCCCTCCCCAATTCCTATCCTTCGTACCACGCACTTGCATCCTCCTTCCTTCCTGATCAGACTGCTTACTAAAATCGTAACCAGGAACCAGCATCATTCGAACCCCAACTGCTGGCCCACAATTTCCACGTGGCCACCCTGTCCCTGTCGATCGTGCGTGCTTGCCTGCCAAACCCATGATCACTACCGGTACGATACCGGTAGCTGCTGGTATCATACTTGTAACTAACGAACGAACCTAACACACATCCTCCACCCTCCTCCCTCCATGCCGTATTGTATTGCCGCGCAGTTCTCCAACTGCACGACGAAACCACCTCTGACAGGGGATGGAACACAAAAAAAACTCACAATTCTATACCCTCCTTCCCTTTGGGTCATGTGCAGTTCATCTCGGAAGCCACATTCGTGGCGTCTATGAGGCGCACGCGAGTTAAACTCGAGTATGTGGGAAGGAAGGCAAGTGACGTGAGGTGGGAACTCGCCCAAGCCTAAAGGTGCCGATGATAACTATGGCGACACGGTTGGCGCTCGGGTTTTCGCGAAAGCGAAGAATTGAATAATAAAAACATTTACGGCCGACGATGGCATTTCCGGGGAGCGACTCAGAGAGCCTGGGAAGCTAAGGTTCGGTTGAAGGCTACCTGTACGAGTAGAGCACTAGCACAGTGGAGTTCGTCTCGTGCACGGGAATTACCGCAGCGCAGAATGAAAACTTGTACTCTACGCTACCAAACACTGCATTAGTTAACGTATTAGACCAAGAAGTCAGTCAAACGTAGAAGCAAATCAGTTAAAACGCAGCCGGAAAAGCGGAAATCTAGAAATCCCAACCGACCTCCAACAGTAGCAAGTACAGAGGAAATTCAATAGCACATACCGGTAGTGCGTTAGATTCGCTCTTTGCCGAGTTGAGCCCCGGGGGTTCGACATTATCGAAAATTCTGCAGTGAGAATCCGAGGAAAAATTTACAAAGCGATTCGCCAATGCGTCTGACCCGCTTCCCGGCCAGACAGGTTAACCTTTTTTTCTTCCCCTCTCTCCCTCGCTTCTCATGCTCCAATTGTAGAGAAAGGCAGGTTCTGTACCCTCCCTTCCGGCTCCCCCCATACTGCATGCCGGTACATGAAACAAATTCTTTCCTGCGCTCATTCAAAGTTATTCCGGTTGCCGCCCTTGCGTGGTTTTGGTCGGTCGAGAATCGGCAATAACAACAAGGTGGCGTTTACCGTGGCTTGGCTTGGTTCGGTTGCCGCTACTGGTCCCGGTCCCGAGAGGGCAATTCCGAGGCCGCCTGCCTGCCTGACTCCTGCAGTTAGAAGTCTTTGCATGAGCAGAACTTTATCTCATTTTAATATTTGATTGATCAAGTGCAGGCTGCATGTCGCAGATTTCTTATCCGCTTGGGAGAAACCAAGGTCTCCTTTTTCTCTCCCTCTCGCCTTTCTGTCAAATTTTGCTGCATCGTGGTACCAATCTGTTACGTCCTCCGAGGTCTAGAGCAAGGAAACGGGGTTTTGCTAAATTGCCCTCTCTTCCCTTTCTTGCTCCTTTTCCCATCGCACTTCCCCTAATGCGTAGAAAGCGATGTCCAAAATCGAACGCATTAAGCCGGAGGAATAATTGAGAAGAGAGAGAATTTGCCAAAAGAAAGTAAAAATAAAAATCCTGCCACGTTTTTCATACCGGTATCCTATATTGCGAGCCCTTATACTCGTACCGGTACATGGACATGACACCCATCGACCAGGCAAATTCCGGCGGCCAGATCCGAAAACGTGTGATGTCTCATAAAGTGGCAAGACTGAACGGACGGAGGGATGGTCTGTGGTTCACCTGATAATTTGAACCTTCAGCAAAAAATATATCCACGTGTGACACTAGTCCCCAAACTCTTTTCTTCTTCTGCTTTTCTTTTTTCACTCGTTATCCGGAATCTTTGCATACGGTACCCCTATACGTACCGCAGCGTAATCCCAACGGTTCCTTTTTAATTTATTCTCATTCGTCGCCCTGCTCATTGGTGGTGCGAATTGTACTAGTACTCGCACTCGTACGGTACTCGCACTCGTGCGAATTGTACTCGTAATTTTCTGACGTTTTTGTCGTGAACGGCTACCATATGTGCCACCAAAATCTCGAGGCAAACTTGGTATCATACGGCAGCCACACGCGCCACACCTCGCATCCCCCAGCTCATTCAAGCCCCCTTTCTTCCAGGAGGCGCAACAGAGCACAGCTCGAGCAGAGTTCCTGAATTAAAGTCATTTGGCGCTTGTTTTTCTATTAGAAAAGTCCCAAATTTCGAGTTGCCATTCCATAAAATTGTATGTCCGTGCACGCCAAGAAACGAGAAATCTCGACCGAGGAGTTGCATTTTTCGACGAGAAGAAGAAAAAAAAAAGCAAGATAGGTGCCGAATAGTTCTCAGAATCAACCAGCGATTCCATTTTGCCACAACGCCGACCCAGAAAACCCTTTCTCCACTGCTCCACATTTTCATTCCCCTTCTCCCCTCCCCACCACACACTGGGACCGGTAGTAGAGTAAGATTGGGTTTCCGGATGCGTGAAAATATTCGTCCGTCATGCAATTAAGCACGTGTGCTCCGGCGTTGCGAGATTCTCGAGTTGCGAGAGTGGCTGCTAAAAAGTGATGGTGTGCGTCATCCCAAGACCACACTTAACCTATAACAGAATTAATGACTTCATGACAAGTGACTAAAGTAGATGGTGGTGTAGGGCCTAAGCACAATTGTATCATAGTATATATAAAAGATTCCAATACTCGCATAGAAAAAACTAAGTTCCATCCTACGATATTTACAATAAAACATCCACAATATGATGTCCAGAGCTCCTTCAAAGCCTTTGAGGCTTCCCGAAATCTTTAGTCTTGACGAAAAAAAACATATGGCGATGACTTGGATTGAGCGAGAACTACACGAGGGACATACTCCAAATCGGAGGATGATTGCCGAGGCTTGTAGCATTGCATATTCAACCTTATGCCATGCTATGAGAGGGCGTGGCAGTAGGCAAGAAGGGATAGAAAAAATGTGTAAGTTAACGGCAGGTGAAGAAAAGGCTGTTTTAGATAGGTGCAGTTTGTTAAGTTCATGGTTACAGCCAGCTCGACATGGTGTTGTAGAAGATATGGCACTTAGTTTGCTACAATTACGGGAACCAGAAGGAACTGTGGGAAACCATTGGGTTTATAATTTTATTAAACGTCACGATCAACTAGCAAGTGCTTTCAGTAAGCAGATTGAGAATTGTCGTGCCATCCAGGCAAACAATCCTACCATTATCAATATGTACTTTGATCGTGTAAGTTATAATATCAATACATTATTTATATTATTATTTAGAATTTTTTATACTAATCTTATAATATTTGTATAGTTAACAGAACTTATGAACCGTCATAATGTTTTACCAGAAAACCTGTACAATTTCGATGAAATTGGTTTCCTGATGGGATCTACCCATTCAGAAAAGGTTGTGGTTGATATTAGAGAACTGCGTCTAAATGGAGCATTACGATCTTTTGGTATGTAAATAATTGTTCAATATTATAATATTATTATATATTTTAGGTTTACTTATATACAAATAGATGGAAATCGAGAAATGGCAACAGTAATTGAAGCCATATGTGCGGATGGGGGTAATCTTAGTCCAATGATTATCTACAAGGCAGACGAATTCCGAGTGGGCTGGTTTGATCCATCTCTACCATTTCCGAAAGATGTTCTTTGTGGACATTCGCCAAATGGATGGACGGATAATGAGATGGGCCTTGGTTATCTACAACATCACTTTGGTCCTCAAAGTCTATCGGCAAAGAAAGCTTGTGGCAATTATCGGATGATAATATTTGATGGTCATGAGTCTCATATTTCTCACGGATTCCTACAATACTGTATTGATAATCGTATCATTGCATTTTGCCTTCCTCCGCATAGTACAAATCTCCTTCAACCCCTTGACGTTGGAATCTTTGGACCATATAAGAACTATTATTCTCAACTACTAGAAAAAGAGTTTCGCTATGGACGTTATGGAGTATCGAAAGCAAACTTTTGGGAGTTTCTATCCCAAGTGCGAGAGAAGGCCTTTACAGTACACAACGTCAAATCTGCCTTTGCAACAACTGGCATCAGCCCCCTTGACCGATATACTGCTCTGCGAAAAGTTCCTGCATATGACCCAGTTAAACATCCAGATCCTAAACAGATGTATGATGATTTCCCAACCTTGAATTCACAACAGCCTATCAACATCCAGCATCCAGTACCAATTCCATTCCAGTCTGATCTCAGCACACCCAATGAAGAACATAACTCTGAAAGCTATATCCTGAAACAACGAAGTACAAATTCCCTTCTTCATACTCAACGGAAACGTCCTTGTACTCCAACCTTACGTGCTCCATCTGCTGGTATTCCCAACACACCAAAAACTCCAACCTCTTTGAAACGATTAACCAACGAGCTATTCGAGTTAGCCAGCAATCCATCTCTAAGTCCTTCTAAAATCCGAATCCATAAGTGTAAACTTACCAAGTTAATCCATTCTGCCCAATTTGCCCATGCAAAGATTCAATTAACGGAGGAGGCACGACTTCAGCAAAAGGATGAAGACCGAAAACGAAAGGCACGCGATCAGCCTTGTGCTCGTAAGAAAATCCCCACCCAGGGGCAAGCCTTTGCAACAGCGGAAGATCTGCGTCGTTGGCGGAGAGATATTGTTAGCACACAATATAAAAAACTACAACAAAATCGTTTACGACAAACAAAGAGAAAGGAAAACTTACTTGAACAAGTTCGGGAACTGGAAAGGAAAATTGAAGAGAAGAGACACAATCTCCGATCTCGAATAAGACTTAACATCGATGTCTTACAAACCAAGAAAGAAGAGGTGGAGGCGAAACTTATTCTGTTAACTGAAAAGATAAATCAGTTAGATAGTAAGTTAGCAGAATTTGTGCGAGAAGGATTAGAGGGTACAGACCACAGTGATTTGGATGAGAATGGGGAGGAGACTGATAAGTCTTCTGAGACTGACGATGGTATTGGACCCGAAGTTGAACATGATGATGGCCTTGATGAAATTGAAATGTCCAATTAAATTCCAGTCAGTTTATTCATGTTTTTGGAAGGATTCATTGATTCATACCTTTTATTATTATTTTCTTTTTCTTTTTCTTCTTTTTAATCACCCTCATTGCCAATTTGGAAAGAAAATGAGGTGATGTGTTGTTGCTTTGGGCGTGCGTTGTAAGGTTGAGGTGGATGAGATGTGGTGTTGAGAGAAAAAAAAGAGGTGTTGTCCTGTACGGGTAACTAACTTCTAATGGCTGCCAAGGCGGTAAATCAAAGTGCCACTCTCGCAACTCGAGAATCTCGCAACGCCGGAGCAGACGTTAAGCACGGGTGCGTTAATAAACAACTGGGTTGTGAAAAGAAGGAGAGGGGGAAAAAAAGCAGGGGAAAGGGGGTTCGGAGGCGCTGCAACGCGGGGATGAAGATAGAGATGGGGAAGGAGGAGAGGGGTATTGCTGAAATGTACGAGTACTCGTACAGTAGACTGTGGCAATTTTGAACTCTGATACCGCATCTAACCGCTTCAAATGTGCATTGGTATTTGTACCGGTATTTCCTTGCACAATACTGCGCCGTACGAGTACCCTAGACTTTATTTCCTTATCTATATGTTGGAGATCGTGGCATAATCCTGTCATGTTCTTTTTTTTCCTCTTGTTTAATCTTATTATATTTAGGACCCGACTGCGATAATTCACCCACTCCGGTTTTCGGCCTCGGCACTCTTGCGATGTGACGGATGAAGAGGACCTTGTAATTTGCCATCGTACAGCGCATTGATGCGTAGTAGAGTATAGATACTCGTATGGCACTGATAGTACACCACTCGTGCGAGCGGGAGAAGGTTGCGATAGAAGCTTCCTTTTCCTCGCTCATGGTGATTGCGTGCGGCAACCAACAGATTCAACTGGCCCGAAGGGTTACCATACCATAGGTGAATGGAAAAGACGGAAGGACGGAAGGAAGAATTGATGGATGGAAGGAAGGTAAGGCAAGGGAAGAAGGGGTGGCGTACGTATGGTATGGCATACCGGTAGAGTACTCGTACTGTACGTATGCGTTTTACCCCCCCCCCCCGAGAATTGTTTGTCTCCTCACGTTTTTTCCTACGGGTTGCCGGCCGCCTAATAATCATCCCATCTTTGCGCACTCGTGAGACGGCACATTCACTTATCCAACGCAACCAACCGACCTCAAAGGTGGCCGACGAAAATCGACTTGTTATCTTCATTCAATATCATAAATTTACCTAGCTGTACCCATCTGGCGTCCGCTGCGACATATTATCGTAAATATCGTAAATGTTTTCCTTTAAGAGGGCCGGAGAGACAGATAGCCTTGTCTGTACCCGAGTGGGTTGCTGTATGACTGTCTAGACTATCTATCCGTCTATCTTTTATGCCCTTCTGTCGTGCTCTCTATTACCAATCCCTGTTACACTTTTCCACAGCGATCAGAGGAGTTGAGGTATAGAAAAGAAATACTGCCCTCCAGGCCCCTCCTCCAAGCGAAACTATCCCGAGAAAAAGAAAAAAAGAAAAGCCAAAAACAAGAAACTTACGTGAGAGAGGTTTGTGAACCCTTCGTTTCTCCAGGGGGGCTTGCCAATGTTGGCTCCTGTTATCGAAACATAAACAAATATCATAGACTACCATGCCTATCTCCTCCTCACCCACAACAAGATAGAAATAAGCAAAAAGGAGGAAGACCAGAGGGATGTGTAACCAACGAATCCTCAGAGACACGGTCAAAAAAAACAAAAAAAAACATTACAGGCCAAAAAAACCCACAACACCCATACACTTCAAACGAACTGCATGGCATGGCGGTATGGTCCATGGCCGACCTGATGAACCCGAACGCGGGCGCATATGCGTATGTGGCGGACTTGTTCGACTCGTACAAGAAAAAATATTTGCTCCATTGTGGCTTAAGGTGTGCTGTTGGGCCGGACTGAAATTTAATGGTTGAGTATCGCAGATTGTGGAATGTGGAATGTGGAATGTGGAATGTGGAGAGAATGTGAGAATCAGAGTGAGAGTGAGAATGAGAGTGAGGAAAACAAGGGCTGGAGCGGGTTCCCAACCCGTTCTGCTGGGCATTGCCATTGCAGGATGCAGAACCATGGGCCTTGAATTGCACAATAGAAGGTGGAAAAGAAAAAGAAAGGAAAGGAAAGAAAGGAGAACCACAGCGCTGTGTGATTCACTCACTGTCTTGGAGGTGCGGCTTCCTTTCTTGTTTTTTCCTTCACTAGATTTTTCTTTGCATCCCCACCATTTTTGCCACCTTCGGATGGTGTGGTGCGGCTCGTACTACACCATTGGCAAACAAAAACATGTTTCGGAGGATCAGGCGAGGGAACCGGGGCCAAAGGGAAAGTAAGGGGCGGAAGAAAAGGGAAGGAAGAAGGAAAAAACGAGAAAACGAGAAAACGTGGCATCCCGATCTCTTGTCAGTGCTTTCGTTTCGCTACCCTTAAACTTTGCTGTCACCGTGCACGGCTCGTTGCTTCTGCCGTACGCACTCCACCAATTTCTTCAAACTCTCTACAGTCTGCCCCGGTGTCACGAGGGCTGACGGGTCGAGGTTTGTTTGTAATGTCCATCTTCTGCGCGGGTACTCGCGCTGCTAAATTTTAGAATCTCGCCATGTTGATGCGGACCATAAATGTGAACAGGAAAGGAAAGGAATGAAGGGACAGAAAAGAAGAAAAGAAGTCTACCGCTATGTCTAGACTTTCCAGCTTCGGTTGGTGATACTCTGTTGGGAAGTTACCGGTATCATACTAGGGGAATTTTTCTATTCTCTCCTTTTCCCTCCGATTGATTAAATCCCTGACCTTGTAGATTAAAATCGTCAATCGAGCAAGATGGAGAAAAGATTGGAGGCGTTTTAGGGATTCTTCGAGAATATATCGGATGAACAAATCTCCCCTAATTGTCCCCAGCGTGGGCGCCCGTGCTATGCGCGGCAATCACACTCTTGCACTGGTGTGCTCCACATTCCATCTGCTACCCGGCTCCCATCAGGCTGACTGACTGACAGGAAATACCAAGAGTTCACAGCCGGGGGGAGAGCTCGGATATGGTAATTGTGCGGAAAGTGCACTTCGTTTTTCCGTCGTGTACGAGTACTTTACTGGTACTGTACGCGTACTCGAGCATATCCCATGTCCCCTGGTACTGCATTGCACTCGTACCATATCGTGCGTTCCCAACTTCCGGTCTGGGTGGAAGCAAAGTGGTCCAGCATGGCCTACGGTTGGTCGGCATTTCTCTGGTTCCAATCCGAGTGAGATTGAGCGAATGACTCGTTGTGCCGGTAGTAGGAGCATCGTGGTGCCTGGGGGGATAAGGTTAGCCAGGACAGGCGGGCAGAGTACCGCACCATATCATACCAGCGGAAGGCGTGGTGACCCAACAACAGCCCATCATCAGGTTCTGTATCATAGCCTTTCCAACAATCACCAACGGTAGTCCCAGGTGTAACCTAAAACATGACGTACCGGAAAGGCGACTTTTCTTTCTTCTTTCTTTCCTTCCTTTTCTTTTTCCCCCTTCCTTCGTTTCCTTCCCTTCTTTTTCCCATCATTTTCATATGCTGGTGGCTCTTGCGGTACAGCACGCCGATTGGCTCGTGGGTAGAAACAGCCCTATACGAACGAGCACTCGTGCTAACGGTTGCTCCAGTAAATTTTCCCGACTCTTCCGCACATCGTCATCCCTGCTAGCAATATAGCTAGCTCCTCCTTCGGGGCTGTGATATGGTATGATAGGAAGCAAGGAAATTGTTTCGTTTCGCTATCCGTTTCGTCACCTTAGTTCAAGCTCCCCATCAATCGTCACCATCGCCTGCTTAGCTTAGGGCGACGTGTTGAATGAGCTTGAGTGCCACTGGGAAGTACTTGTATCATTCGACAGGTTGGTTTCATCCCATGCGGCTAGCCGTTTGCCTGGCTACACATACCGGTACCGGACGAGGTCTCGTCGGGATTGTGGTGCTGTTGAGAAAAGGGGTGATGATGGTTGAATAGAAGGATTTGCAGAGATGGAAGTTTCTTTTTCCTTTCCTTCTTTGGGAGATGGGAAGGGAAAAGGGCATTCAAACGCAATCTCCGTTTTGGACAGATGGCCTAACTACAGCAACAGTAAATTTACTGTACCACAAGTAACGTGCACTCTACGATACTGTCTAATCGCACAGCACGTGGACGATCTTCTATGAGATCAAAAATAATAACGTATGTAACGGATATCCGAGGCTTTATTCATTTTTCTTCTTCTTCCTTTTCAATCTACCGTTGCGGTTCCTCACCGTTTTCTTTTTCTTTTTCTTTTTTTTGCCCACCTTTTCTCCTTTCCATTGTTGTTGGCTCAAGGTTCGTTTGGCTTTTTGTTGGTTGCTTGTGCTGTGTTTGATAATATAGTTGCTAAAATAAGCTAGGGGGTCAGTGAAATTACTTTTTCTCCGCTCCCTTCCTCTTTCCCTCCTTCTTTCCTTTTCTAATCCTTCTTGCGGGTTTCCAGAAGTTTGTTCCTTTTTCCCCATGCCGTTAGCTGTTAAACGTTAGTTCTGTTCGATTCCTACATGTTATTATTGTGTGCGGTTGAAAAAAAGTCGCGGAGACGTTTGAACACGGTCGGTGCAAGTGTACCGGTGCCGGTAGTGCAGTGCTGTAGAGCACTTGTACTGTATATAATACATTGCACAGCAATCCGTAGAATGGAAGGGGGTTCGGTACTTGTGATGAGGGCCGGCGGCCGCCTGTCATGCGAAATTCACCATCCCGAGCCCTTGCACTGACCAGCGATGTAGATTCCCGACGAAACGGATCAGGAACCCTTTCTCTCTCTCTTCACCCACATCCTTGCTGTGAGGCGCTCACACAGGACATCACCCATATATTATGTACTGTACTCGTACAGTACAGCTACCGTACTTATTTTATTCTCAGGGTACAGGTTTGATACAGGCACAGTATGTAAGAGTACTATACTCGTACATGCATACATACCGTGCACAGTCCAAATAAATATATATTTTTTTGATTATTAAATTTTGCATTGGGCGGACTTTATTCCATCCCCCATGTCCCTTCCCCCCCTCGGCAGCGCACACACTTTGACGCAGACGATCTGCTCGAGCATTGTCAAGTACAGCACGGTACTGGCCCCCTCGTTCTGTCAACTCACCCCCCTTGTACTCGAGCAGTGGTTGTGTCCAGCTGATCGGTTGGACGTCTCACTTACCAGTCTGCTCGCCCGCCTACCGTCGTCCCCTTACACATTTTCGATTTTTGATCGAAGAGCTTTTCCCTCCTTCAACCCCTTCTCAAGGGGGTACCGGCAGTAGACTGAGCAGAGCGGAGGGGGAAGGGGGGTGAAGGAGAATGGAACCCCGCCGTACAGTGCGGTGCGGGTTCCATCGAGAGGCAAAGCATGACAAGTAGGCAAGCGATGTGAGACAACAGGCAACTGTTCCTCTTCCCCCAGCCTCAGGCTTAATGGTGGATGTCGTCTGAACCTTCCAGCCAAGTTTGATCCAATTGAGTGAGGTTATTATTATTCGTTATTCTTCCGCACTTCCTGCGTTATCTCTCCCACTCTGAGGTTTCACGATGGTTACCAGTTTGTACTCAGTACCTGTTATGTAGCGGGTGTAAGACAAGAAAAGAGACATGCTCTTGCGCTTGTCGGTGGAGTGGAGTAAACTGTGATTGTCGTGAATGATTGACTGGCCTCCCTCCCTCTCTCCCTCCTTCTCTCCTCCCTAATTGAATAAAAAGTGACTCGGAACTGTAAGTCCGTGCGCCCGTTCACTCGCTCACTTGTTCGTTCGTTCGTGTCTTGCTGGGCTATGCCTGAGCCCACTCTCCGTAGGAATTTCTTGCGTGTGGTGACAACCCCATCATTGTTTCTCATCATCCTTCTTACCTCACTCACGTTCCCTCTCCCCCCCCTAGCGTCCACTCTCTCATTTTTCCTTTTCCTTTCTTTTCTTTTTTCGAACTCTTTGCCCCATCTCCCATTCCATCCCATCCCATGCCCGCCCCACCCATGGGCCCTGGCTCATCACCAGCGTGGGTATGTCGTCAGTGCTCCTGCCTGCGCACCCCATCGGGGGGGGGGGGCTTCACCAGGGGCTAGTTATTATTATTTTGATTATGATTGCTAGGACCAGACGACTTGAGTACTTGACTCCCACCAGTTTCCCAACAAACTGTGGTGTAATAAATAGCCTCCAAGGCCCCCCTCCTTCCCATGCACTTTTTTGTTTCCTATCAAACAAACAACAGCTCTCCATAACGACTTCCTACGCCTAGTAACTATTACCGGCGCCAAACATATCCGTCTAATCACTATCACCACCACCACCACCACCACGCTTTTCTCAAGTCTACAATCTGCAACCTTGAGGCATTAAGGAATTGATTGAATCCCTTTGCCCTTCCCCATCTGTACCAAGTTCAAACCTACCACCGCTACCTCCTACCAGACGCTTGTTTGCCCCGTCCTTTCCTCCGAGGCCTCCACCACCACCACGCAGTACCGTCGGGAAGGCTTGGTTGCCTCTTGTCCTCACGACCACCGCTGAAATTACAATCATACCCCTTTCTGCGCTGAAACATACACTGGTTCGCCGCAGCCAGCATCCCCAAACCACAACCGGGGTCTCTTGCACACATCACCCCCCTGTATCGCCTATTTTTGCCCGAAGATCGGTCTTGCGCCTGTTAGCGACTCGGGTTCCGTGGTTATAAAGAAGCTCTCTCGTCCGCTTCACCGCTAGTAGCTCAGTCAATTGACTCTGCTTCAATACCCTTACTATTTATCACCTCCCACAACTACACGAGATAAAACACAAGACAAGCCTTCGAAATGCCCGCCCCAGCACAAACTCTATTGAACCCCAACGATCCCACCTCATTAAGTTCCTTGGGCTACAACTTCAACGGACCTGCCCATTCATCAGCAGGTATTCCTCCATGTCCTGGTCCTCCACCAACTAGGCCCCTTCCTCCTACTCCGAGCAAATAATCGGATCGCCTTTCTCATCCCAATCACAATCACACGAGCCAATTGATCGCTAGAAACACTCGTCATGGAATCCCGAAACAAGCGAATTCACGAGCTGGCCTCATCACCATATCATCATACACCTCCTTGGAAGAAAGAAGAAAAAAAGGTGTAACAAACTCACAAAACGAAGACACGCAACGACGGCGAACAAGCATTGACGGCGAGCGGGAATAGCAGGGGGTTTTTTTTTTTTTTATTGTTCGATTTGTTTGGTTTGTCCTAATCATAGGTCCCATCTCATTGGGATAGCATATATCGGGTGTTTAATTATTTTCATTCATTACTGAGAATGTCGGGGAGGATTTTACCTATCTCTTTTTAATCTCATAAAAGGAAACGGAGCCTGGTTTTTATTTTCATATTTATCTATTTTCCTATCTTTTCCTTTTGTGTCGTAATGTCGGGGGGGCGGGGGGCGGGGCGTACTCGTGTCTTTTGGAATTTCGGTCTCTTTATCTTTCCTACCTTACCTCATCTGTAGTAATTCACGGTCGAACCTTTTTGTATTCTCATGCTATTTTTTTCCCTCTTTTTATGGCGGGGAACGATGGGAAGGGGGGGGTTATAGTGTCAATTGGGCTAAGGATTGACTCCACGGAAATGGAGAAGAGCGGATGCGCGTTGGTCCGCACATCATGCGGAGAAGGGGAAAAGAACCAAAAAAAAAAAAGACCAGAGTCTACTAAAACCAATCACCTAGGAAAAAGGATATCAATTAATTCCTAATAACTTTAATCATGTCATGATCATCAAAAAACGTTTTGAAGTCTACCAATTACTCATTTATTGTTGACAATTCCGAATTTTAAAGTACTCTGCTTGCTTGGGGTATTGACTTTTTAAGCTACAGTACTCGTACAGTACAGGATTTCTCAAATTGTACTAGCACATGTCTCCGCACGCGCAATAATGGCCGGAAGTGCTAGTACATAGTACTGTACAATACTATACCCTACTATGATACTTGTGAAGTATCATATCATGGGCCAAGTTAAGGCTGTATCCCACGCACACACACCCCCCCCCACTCCATCCCCCCCCATCTACACTACCGTATGGGGTGGGGTACAAGCACCGCCGGATGATCGACCGGTACGATACGGTACGCCGCAGGATCACCGGCCTAACGACCGACTGACCGACCGACCGACTGACAAGCTCACGCGCCCTCCCTCTCTCTTGGTAATCCACTGTATTGTACAGAATTGCACTCTGCTAATATTGTGATATTCTACGAGCTGTACTGTACAAGGGTAGGGAACCTACCTATTAACCTGAACTGACAAGGATATAATATTATATTTGGCTGGTCAACAACATCAAGTACTGTAACTCTCCCATAGCTTCTCGCAGGACCTTGTGCCAAAAAAACCTTGTACTTGTACAGTACGAGTACAGTACGAGTACAATACAATAATATAGTGCCTACCTGTACGATATCATACTATTTTGTTTTTTTATTATTCGTTCCCTGTTCTTCGCCCCGTTCGGTGAGGTCCCTTGCTCGACGGGGCACAGTAGGCCGCCTGCATGACGATTCGATCTGGCATGGGAAGGTCCGGTAGGACAAGGCGTCGGTTGGGGGGGAAGCGTAGGTACAAGTAGCGTAGGTAGAGGGCGGGTGAGTAAGGTAATTTACGAGTACAGGTACAATACAAGTATGATAATATGTGGGAAAAAACTAACAAACTATACAAGTAAGTATCTTGGAAATGAAAAATCATATGAATGCTCAAGGACGTTTGTATAATAACTAAGGGAAAACGTTGTGTATATAATCTATGATATTGCCTTTTTCTCAACCGATGGTTGGATTTTTTTTTTTTGGCGGTGTTTTCCGTGTCCTCCCCTCCCCCCCCGCCCACACAATCATCATCCCTTTCGCGTGGCCGAGAAAAAGAAGGGGGGGGTGGAAATTCCAACGTTTTTTTTTTTTTTTTCCTTCCTTCCTTCCTTCCTTTATATACCGGCTGTATGTTTATCCTCCACCCGAGTTTTCTCGCGGTATGATACAAGTATTATAGTCTAAAACCGATTGAACATATCATATGTACCTCGGTCACGGATTAACTTGGTACAGCACGGGGAGTTGAAGGGGGGGGGGGGATGTTATGCGTCCTTCAGCGCTTGGTGTAACGTCCTTTTTTACTTTTACTCCACAGTTTTGTACTGTACGAGAATGGTAAACTTGCTGTTGTTGCAAGTATCATATAGTAAGTAACATGCACCGCTCGCTCGCTCGCTCCCTCGGCAGCCGGGTGAGTTTAACGTTTCTGTTTGATCTTTATTAAGGCCTGGGGGGGGGGAGTGGAGTGGAGTGGAGTGGGAAGTCAACGGGGATCATTGCTTGCTTGCCAGTTGGTTTATTTTTGAACACCCCCAGATATCATAACTGTATGTATCATTATGTCTAGACTAGCGGCCTAGATATGACACAGTACCATAAACGATCACTCGCTACCAGACATTATCATACCTCTTCTCTCCTTTCTCTCTATTTCCGTCCGGAACCGAGGTGTTCGTGTTCACCATCAACCGCTACTTGTACGAGTACTCGTGCGGTACAAGTACAAGTACCTCCTGCGCCGCATGCGAGCTTTTCAAAAAGCAAATACATCTATGCTTTCTCTCTCCCCTCCCCCTAAAATTTTAAATAAAACCCCGTAATAATAATAATAATAATTATTTGCCCGTCTATGATACATGCGTAACGCGTCGGGCTTTTTTTTTTGGGGGGGGGGGGGGGGGAATTGGTTTCCTCGCTCCACCACCACCCCCTACCGGTGCAGCGCATGTTAACTTGCGATGCAGTACGAGTACTTTGTATAATATATCGGTAGGTAATCCCAGGGTGAGAGGGGACGTGCGCGAATGGGCGATTAATGACCATGGTACTCGAGCATGATACCCGTAAGACGAGACGAAAGAGTGACGGGATCTCATATGGTAAGACTTTACTTACGCGAGGTCTCTTTTTTTCGTCAGGGTGATTATCATTTATTATTATTTTTATTTAATTTATTATTAATATTATTGTGAGCCAACCGAGTGATGGATCGTGTGGGGTTTGGGGTTCGCGTTTGTGTGGTGTTGTGGTGGAAAAAGGGTGAGGAGAAGAAGAAGGAGGCTGACTGTGCTGCCCTTTTGGCGCATTTCGCAAATGTCAATTGGTGACGATGGGTACCATACAAGTAAGTAAGTTAGTTAGAAGGGAGTGGCTCAGGTCGGCATGTCCGAGACTCCTTTTTTTTTTTTTTTTTTTTTTTTTTTACCGCAATGCTAGCCTCGCCTTTTCTTGTGCAATGGTCGCAAGCGAAGGAGGGAGGGAGGAGTTTGTCTTGTTTCTTCACGTGTGGTTCGTGTATACGCACGTATCATAAAAAAAAGTTTTTAACAGGCGCAAGTTCAGGTCAGGTCGGTCGGTCCTCGCCGGTGGGGCGGTGGTGTTGAATTTTGTGGGGTGAAAGATTATTGGTATTATTACGATATTATGGTTCAATAATATGGTTATGGGAGGCTGAAGAGGTTGTCGCCCATTTATGATGCCTGCATACGAGTACAGTACGAGTACACCACTCAACGACGGGACGAGCTTGGCCTGCATAATATATATACACTCTGTGCTACGGGGTACAACGATATGCTACTTGTATGCGGGAGAGGTTCAGGGGAGGGTGGAGGAGGGGGGGGTTTGTTTGCCCGTTGCGGTTGTGCGTTCCTTTAGTTAAAAGTTTTTGGGGTTTTTTTTTTTTTTGCTGTGCGTATGATATGATGGGTCGCAGCCTCCTTCAGCTGGTTTTTCCTCCTCGTTTGCGCGGATGCTCCTCGCTCGTGAAATGGAGTAATCGAGTGATACGTGATGATAATTGGGGTTTCTCCCCATCCTTTTACTTGTTCGTCCCATGCGCCGCCGTGACACCCTGGTATGATACTCCACTTATAACTCGGTTTTGGCTCATTTTGGGGAAAAGTTCCCGGCAGCTGGAAAAAAACACGATTACTCGTAGACCGTCTCATTCTCCCCCCGCCAATCAATTTCCACATGTGGGAGTGAGTTGACTGCCGCGGTTCAGCGTGGGAATATGGTACCGGTATGGTACCGTACGAGAGGATTACTCCTGCAGAGTGGGGGAGTACAAGTACCGTACAACAGGGGCAGCGGTCCGCGGCGCTGCCGTGAAGAGAGATATAGAGAGGGGAAGGATAGGGCGAGCGTGCGTGTCTATCTACAGCTATTTGTTTACACGTTTGATGATCATCAGCTGGGCCTTCGGCCATCCATCTGTCCGCTAGTATGGATATTTCCGGGGACTGGCTGATGCATAGCCAAGAAATTCCCTTCATTCGGCTGCCGGTCTCCTCCTCGCCCCGGGACCGGCGCATTATGCATGCTGTGTGGCAAGTGATAATTGGTGTCTTTGTAGCTTCTTTTCTCGGAGTTGTAGCTCCTCCTTATGCGATTGGAGGGTGGGCTGAAGTATGATAAACGGGGAGGGGGGTCCTAGTCGTGGGTGTGGGGTTGTATGGATGGGGCTTATGCAATTTGTATCGGATTGGCTTATTTGGTAGCTGATATGCTCGGTGTGTGTGACTTACGGCTCTTGCTTCTATCAATACATGTGTTCCGTTCGGACCTCGGCGGGGGCTGGTAGAGTGCGAACCAGCTCGCACAGGTTTATTATCAATGGCTCGTGGATGTGGTGGTAGTCAGCCCAAGCTTTTCTCGGGCGTCATTACGTTTCGTGTTCTGATCGATCGATAGATAGATAGGTACAAGTACAGCCTATTTACCTGGCGATGATATGCAGGTGAATCTCGCTCACGGGCCTCGCTATCCGCCCTTCCATCCCGTTTGCCCTTTCCACTACCCTTGTGGGGGGGAATGTTTGGTGTCGGGAAGAGGAGTGCCTTCCCGAGCCTTACTCGAGTTGACCGGGATGGGGCGGGCAGTTCATGGTGGGGATATTCTTACAATACCGGTACAGTACCTTCTAAAGATACTTTTCGGGCCCCATGTTAGTTGATCAGTGACATGGTCTGATGTGATTTTATGACGTGGAATCGCAGATCATAATGGATATGTAAGAGGGAGAAAAGAGGAAGGTGGTCGATGTAATAGTTGAGTGTGTATGATAGGTACTGTACCATACCTGGTATGATAACCCTGTAGTACTCGCCTTAGACTGGGGACTTTTTTATCTACGAAAAAAAAAAACCCCATCTCCTGTAGTAGTATCATAGCAAGACCGAATTTTCTTGCGTTTTGATAGACAACCTACAGGTTGGTAGGATTTAGAGGTTCTTGTGGTGGAAAGAAAGCTGAGTGATGATTGTTTTCTCCATGGTGTGTGGCTTCAGACGAATTGTCGGGAAGGCTGCGGCTCGGAAGCGCACAGGCGATCATGGTCAGGCTGTCTCATCTTGAGAGGGGGGGGGGGTTCCGTGCAAAATGAACCAATGTCTTTAACCCCCTCCAATGTATCGGTTCAACCCTGATGCCAACTTATTATTGGCCGTTTCTCGATCGTGCAGAAATTGGCCACTTTCACCGCTGCGGAGGAGGGCAAGAAACCCAATCTTATGATCATAGGAGATACGATAGGCCGTTGTTCGTTTTAGTAATCAAATAAGAGAGAATGATATGATACGATGATGTGTCTCTCTCCCTGTGTCCATCACGTATTAGGATTTTCCGGGTGCGCACGTACTCGTAACTGACTCCCGTTCTCAACAAATCGTCGGTAAAAAAAATCACGTTTGGGATATCTGATACATGATCATTGCTTCTGGCCAGTCACTTTTCGCAAAATTACAATAAACTCCTGGCCCTGTTATCGACTTCTGGCCGCGCCTGGGGAGATTGGCGTTTCACGGTCTCTAATATCGGAGATTTCCCTTATAAACCCGGCGTTAAGTGAAATTTTGGTGCGTTTCTCGAATGGAATAAGTTCTCTCACTTCTGGAAGTCAGGTATGATACAGCGTGAGAATTTAGAGATTGGCCCCAAATTTGATGTAGGAAGTCTATGCTCCATTCGGCGCGCCAGGATTAGAGTGTAATTTGGACTTTTTAAATTGGGGTCCGGATTTAAAATCAAAAGTCCGAATTTTTTTTTTTGAAAAGTGAGGACTTTTGGATTTTGGTGGGAGTGCCAGATACGCACTGTATTTGGGTGCTGATGTCTGTTTAATCTTTAATGAGGTGTGTGTCGGATTGAAGTCTAGACGTGTGATATAATATTATTGATTTGCCCCTTAGAACGGCCGGGGAAGTCGGAATGGAGAATATCGATCGGGTCGAGGTAAGGGCGAACTAATGGAGAATGGCGGTTGGGAGAAATTTGGGCGGGAAGGCATCGGGCAGGTCAGGGGCAAAGTGATAATATGTAAAATTTTTGGCATTGCTATCATCTGGTTTAAGATTAACTCTTCACTAATGATATTCTACAGATTGGTATGATAAGGGAGACGGCTAACCTGTCGACTTGAGCATCTTGAGCTTCTTAGATTAATTCTATTATGATACCCCAAAAATATATTACCGTCATTTACTTATGTGTGTCCACCTCAGCTGCCGTTAGTTAGGTGGTGCTGATTATATGATACAGATTTATTTATTTCCGAAAAAGCAATTTTTGCTGCCTGCAACGTTGACGTTAAGCATATCAACAATATTAAGGTTCCCCATTTATTATATATACATGATTAGCTACGAGTACTAGTACTATGAACATATACCTCAGTACTAACTCTGTAATAAGGAGCCGGGTTAGTGCAGGTAGTGCGGGGTACAGTACAGCGCACAGCCAGGATCAAAGGCAGGATAGCGGAAGGTTAAAGTGACTCAACGAATGCACAAGTTGAGGACAAGAGTATAGCAATATGGAAAGGTCAGGTTCGGGTCCGCCAAATATAAAACCCATGCGCAATCGTCTGTTCTAATTGCCGGTGAAAGCAATACGGTACAATTTCTGAACGACCCTTCGGGATTGGGTTTATTTTCATGACCCTTAGAGTATCATACCACCTCACCCCACGCCATGGATTCGCTCCCCCGTTCAGCACTCAGACAAGTTGGCGTCGTGTGCGCACCACCCCCCCCCCCAGTTGCACCGTGCGAACCGCAGGCGCTCGGGCGAGAGGCTAATTTTTCGTTGCTGCGCAGAACGGGTACGACAACCATACCGGTGGCATTTTCCAGCCTCTCAATCATTTGGACCGCTCAAATTGAAAAAAATATAAAAATACCTTCTTTCAAAGATCCCGCGAGGGCTCCTCCACACTTTCCCCTCCCTGGCGAGATCACCCGCACGAAGTGTTTGGGATTCCAATCCTGTAATTCCCTTTGATTCAGCTCCCGTTTTATGTATCGTACAAGGCTAGCGCCAAAAAGAGGTGAGGAGTGTTACCGGTGTGGGGTTTTCCGCTGAGAGCGGCCATGTTCACGACCTTCCGACTAACTGATGCGGTGAAAGCAGTTCGAATCGAACCTTCATCGTACTGTATAATATGTGAATTGGCTTTCTGGGTTCTACTTCCCCGGCTGTTTAGAACTCCCTATCTGTGTTGGTTGGGGAATTGCCAAGAAAGCCCAATTGTTGATGCATTGGTCTTGGCAACATGTCTTGTCAACCTTGCATGGGAAATGCCTTGCTTGGCGCCTTTTTTTTTTTTTTTTAAACTTCAATATCGCATGCCGAAGCGGCCAACAATTATTCAATAATCTGTGGCACCTAGGGAGTTGGGAAGAATTTTGGACTATCATATCAATTTTCATTTTTATTTTTGGACGGAAAGCGTGAAGTATCGTACCGTGGCATGGTATGATTGTTGCATGCCATTATGCACACCATTCTCCGCACCAACCTCTTTCCCCAGCCTTACATAGAATGCGGGTGCCAAGGACCTCTGGGAATCAAGCTTTGCCGCTGCGGGTGTAGCCGCGATTACTCTATCCTTGGCAACTTCGCGAATGTCCGGGTGTTCAGGTACGGTACGGTAGGATACTACCGGCGCCGGCACCGGCAGCCCTTTGTCCCTGCCAAGAATTGGTACCTTTCTGAAGTAGCTCCCCCAGGCCCATCGAGAGGAGCAAACGGGTATCGTACACAGTTCTTGGTTCGGAGACAGGAGTATGATATTGTACTACACTCGAGCCCTGATTTCAAGAATTGCTAAGTGTTCATTTTTGGAGGAGTAGATTGTTTCGGCATAGTTTTTCTTTTTTTTTTTTTCGTTCCCTTTTCCTTCGGATTTCTCCATATTATTATTGTGATGAACGGGAGGGGGTGGGGGTTTTGAATTTACCCAGTCATTCTGAGCCAGGCGGGCAGGCGTGCGCCGTGCGAGAGCAGTGCTCTAGTGCAAGAGAAATGTGCTGGGAATTTTGTGCAGTAATTGCCTCTAGTAGCAAGGCGTTTGTTTTTATTTTTGCTTTATTTTTTTTTGTCTCGACTAAGGGCTGAATTTGCGGTGATCTCTCCACCCTATTTTCCCAGTGGGGGAATTTCAACGACCTGGAATACTTCTCTCGAGTTCTAGCACCACTTGCGGCGGTCTGCCGGGTAGGTTCCTGTGTGGGGGCGGTGATATAGTGCCTTGTAGGGGAAGCGGAGGAAGCGGAGGAGGGATTTAGATTTTGAGCTATTATAATCACCCAATTTCTATAACATGGTATAAAAGATACCCTTAGGGTTAGTGGGCTGAGGAACTCGCGGGTACTCGTCTTGGTCTTCTCTACTCCCCATGTACGCACGCATTCCATTTGGGCACTTCGTCGACATACGATATTGTGCATGGGTTGGTTTGGGATGTTCATGCTTCTTAAGGCAACAGCCCGGGGAATTGATCGGAGGGAGAATGGGATGTTAGTTGATGATTCGCGACGGCGTTCTTCGCGCGGAGCTGGATTGACGGGGTGAGTGTCCGAAGGATCGTGGACGGCGGTGAACCCGTTGGCCCATCTTTATGCTACTTGAGATTGATTAAGGGGTTTCAGGGTTTGATGGCCCCGTCCGAAGAGCCTACAGTATTGGATATGTCAAAGTACGAGTATTGAGAATACCGACCGGGCATTGGTCAGCGCGTTCATTCCTTTGGGAGACATGAGGTGGTTTTGAGCGGCAGCAGGCAAAGGTTAGCAGAAGATGCTTTGATATAATATCGCCCAATACACGCTATCAATCCATCAAATTGCGTGTCTCAGTGCAGGGTTCTAAAATTCCTTTCGAGAGCAAGAGCCCTCTGGAATGCCTATCGTACGAATTATGATATCATATCATATCAGGATTGAACTGCTCGTCGTCAGGGCACTGGGTGACCTTGGAAGCGCCCTTGCAGATATTGGCATGATATCATATCACAGTTGGGAGATTGGGAGACCTATCCCGTGGACCTATGATGAGACATGCTGATTCCGGACCCTCCGAATCAAGTATATGCATCCATTGGCGAGACAGCGATCAGTCGGCAAAATACAACCTTAACTTAAAGGTAATTGGCTGGATACGTAGTATTAGTAACACTAACGGGGTATGTCACCTTCCTTATATGGAAGGTCCGGAATTTGCATGTCTCATCCCGTCCACGGGATAATAGCTGAAACACGTTCCGAATGCCCGGTTCCTATTTCCAAGTATCATAGTTTTGCAACTTAGGATCATGCACTGTTGGGAGATAGTAGGATCCATTGGGTGACCGAATGAGAGAGACTGAAAAGGGAAAAAATGCTACAGAGAATTACCTGTATCTGTCACACCATTCACCGTGGGGTTGATTGTCAAAAACACCTTCTGAGACGGCGAGCACGTGCCAGTATCTGCCGTGCCATTTTGGGCTGTATCGTGGCCAGCTGCTGTCATTACTGCTCTGAATATTTGGAGGCCAGAGAGCTGACCGACGCTTTATGCCCTGGGCTTGAGTGGAGGGTGCATGTTCCCTGGGAATTTAGTCCTTGGTAGTGGTTTTGCATCACTCGGTGGGGTAGACAGCACAATATTTTTCTTCTTCAGATACTCGTATACTGATAAGTGTATGATAGGCATTGGCCCTTCGCATGGGTGTGGAGGGGGGGAAATTTGGACCCTAGGAGGAGTAGATGGGTGTTCGGGAGACAAGATGGTAAACGCTTGCCCATGCCTCTGGACAGCCATGTCCTCTTGTTCCCAGAGGAGCTTCTCTGGTAAGCCAATAGCAGAAGAGTGCTGCGAGAGACCTGTCTTTTATTGTTTGGAAGGATTTACCAAAGCTATTCTATCCGGAAGCCTGGCTTTATTTGAAATTCCGAACAAGGGCGAAAAGGGACCTATCTGTAGCTCTTTTGATTTTAAAGTTTCTTCACTTTAGTCCTTTGTCGCTTTTTTATTGATACACGTTCGGTATAATATCACTCGTAATATATATCTATACGAAAGGACTTTTTTACACCATAGTGCTCTGTGCTTTCACCCACGGGCCGGTTTAACACAATTTCGTTGTCATGGGGAACAAAGTGGGGATATTGGGCAGTGAGGGTCAAGGAGAAATTTCTACGGTAATTTCAGCTCATTGGAACTTGGAGTTGAATCCGGGACATAATGTCTTTCTGTTCACCTTCGAGTGGAACCCTGATTATATAGTCTATGGAATCCAATGATGAACTTGGCAAAAGCTGACGGTATCATACTTTCGTTGGAGATTGTGGAAGGAAGAGTATGTTTTGGTTGATTATGGAAGTTGCAGGAGTCTAGTGGATCGCTTGGAGGTGCGGTGAGCTTTTCTGGGGCTATAGTTGTTCACGGAGAAGGTTCTCTAGACATGTCTTTTCTTTGATATAATGGGAATGTGCTAGACGATGCGAACGTGCATCGAGGTATCATACCAAGATATGCGTAGTGATACATAGGAGGATCAGGGTCCTTTTATTATGTTTTATATATACTCCTGTTTTTACCGATAGTTTAGAAGAAGTGGAAGAAAGAGATGGCGGACCTTATGACTACACCTTGTCATACCTTTACAATACAGTACAGAAGTCCAAAGAGGATCCTCCCGCTCTACTTCTGCGCCCTTCGTCAACCACCCAAGAGCCTTTCGTCTGATCTTATAGCATACATCGTTATACCAGGTTCAAAAGCTAGTGACCTGCCCGATTACTCACCCTTATACTCGGCCCTGTCCCTTTATATATATACCTGGCCCTCGTCCTCTCCCTAGCGTAGGTGTAGGTCGGGATGGATTTTACAAGCAAGTGGTGGAAATAGTCAATGCAGAATTTGGTCTCATGTTTTTTTTTTTTTTTTTTTTTTGGCAGGACACTCGTACCAGTAGCACATAGAAACGTAGGCGGATCATGAATTGTGCGCACAAGTGCGAGTAGACGTGCGAATACAAAGCAGGAGAGTGCTAATGTTTATGACTTGACTTGTGACCTAACTTACTCATTAGGCCTCCGACTTCCAAGTTGGGCATCACGAATGCTGCGCAACAAGATAAGGAATAACCAAGCTAGGGAGGATAGGTATAGACAAGTGGGAGGCACTGGGGGGTCTCAATGTCAAAATGAGCATAGGGAATAGCCCGTCGAGCGCGTCAAGATGTGCAGGGAGGGAATGTTGCTTTGTGAACTGTGGAGAAACAATGGGGAGAACGGGGAGTTTGGTTGAGTGGACTGTATAGGGGTGTGCCATAGCCATCTGGCCAGTTGCGTAAAGGAATAAAATAAGCTATACGACTAGAGATGTTGAAAATGGCAGTTAAGAACCCGTAGCTGAAAACTACGGTGGTGTGCGTACCTCTCATGTGAGGACGCGTATGCGGTGAAAAGTTTTCACCTCGCTGTTTTCCCTTCCTTCCTTCTTTTCTTTTCTTTCTTTCCTCGTCACTCTCGTCACTCAAGTCAAGCAAGTCAAGTCAAGCGAAACTCTTCTCATTCCTCTTTCTCTATTGCTTTACACAAACAATACAAGGTTCCCTCACTATCATCAGAGCCAACTACGTCCACTGCGTAAAACCCACCGTGCAGTCATTACTGTTGCATAGACTGCCGGTTTTATCCTGTCCAGCACTATCAAATTTCCAACAAGAGAGTTGAGTAATCACACGAGTGATTTATTGTGATAGAGTATTACTGGTTTCTGTGAAGCATCGAACGGTTTCTTCCTAATGCTTACTAACTTGCAGGATCCTTTCTTTTATTTTTGTTTTGAATCATAGATTTTCATACAAGTTCTGGTGGAAGCTTGTTTTGGAAGAATGCTTCCTAATCCGGCTCTCTAGAAGGCTACTTTTAGCTACTCTGAGTCACCAGTTCTTAGGCGTGGAACGAAGGAGGCCTTTTTGGTATAAACTCGAATATGGACACACATATTGGGAGTGGGAGCAGGTTAGGATAAGCTTGGCGAGATAGGAAGGGTGGCCTGAGTGAGTGGTATATAAAAGTAGGGACTGTGGCCGGTGTTTGGAAGATAATGAAGCAACGAGCTCTCCTCTCATACTGAATCCCATCGTTTATACCCTTTTTTCAAAAGCTTGAGGTTCTGTTGTAATTAATTAGAGTCAAGCAAATCTTATATTTTCTACTAGTTACCATATATACCATGCGTTGTTGAAGGAATGAGTTTCCAAGGGTGAGAGGGTGGTTCTTAGAGCCCATGGCCAAAGGGTTGGTGTCCCCTGCAGTGGTGGTAAGCGCCAATATCCTACATCGCTCTAGGTATCTGGGCATTTTATGTGATATTTCTGTATAAAGGAGCGTTTTACCAACAAAAGGGTAGGTTTCTTTTCTTTTCTTTTCTTAATTTTGAGAGCAAGCGCAGCCTTCCTCCACCTAGGTTATTGGAAGGACCAGCAAAGATAACTGTCATATAGTAGAAAGCGGGGATGCACCGTAATATCGCTACCTCCACGAAATAGCTCTGGCAATAAACAGGAACTGGAGTAATCGGGGAATGAGAGTTCAATAACGCAGGAATCATGTCAGGTAGAGTGGGGCTGTATATAGCGGTGAGGGCCCTAGGGGATGAGCTCCATGAGTAACACTTGGCCATTCCTACCAAATAGTCAAGTTATGATTCCTGACTCCATTCCCCCCTTTAATATTCTGCCCTGTACCGCAGTATAGATCATGTCAAAATATGCTACTACCATCTTTCTAGTAAATGAAAGGATGGCACTACACAGTGTTCTCAACGCCTCAAGGTTAGGCCAAGGCTGGGCACGGCGTGCTGGGACTCTCAAACATCTAGCCTGGCGGGAGCCTGCATATCCCCAACTTCCTGGTTTGGGTTGAGTCTGGCAGGCCTATATGCTATATAGCCCTGACCCATTTGACAGCTTTCGCGTCCCAGGGCGGAGCCTGGATTGGCATGACCGTTAGGTCACTACCCATGCCCTTCCCATTGAAATCAGCCAAGCTAGTGATGTCAGAAACAACATCTCACCAGCTCTAGACCTTCTCGAATATAGCTGGTAAGACTTGTTATCTCCTCGCGCCCCAAGTGTGTTGCTCAAGAGAAGGCAGAGTAAGTAGCTTAGCTATGCCGGTATAATCCCTTCCTGTTACACTTCGCCAGTTACTTATATCTCTTCGCTCTAGAAGGCTTTGCGCGTATCGAGGGCTAAGTTGCGAGGGTCCACACCTGACCTTTTTTTCTCGTATCATATGGTCGTGTGGAGGGTAACTGGATACGAAATCTGATGCGGGATATACGTTGTCTAAAAAGCATATCAACATCAGAAATGTCCCTAGGGGGTGTGATGTCATGCTGGTATGAGGGCTCAGCATGTACACCTGCGCCACCGTTCAGAGAAATATGTTCCATATTCCTGTAGAATAACTTATGATGCCCGATTTCTGAAGTTTTGTCAAACGAGCGATGAAGCGAGACCACACCCCACAACATCCCTCGGGCTCTTCAACCCACCCTTGACCCCACTGCTCTATCAACCCCCGTCGGCTGCCAAAGGAAAAAGACAATATGTAATGAATCGTAACAAACTAGCCCGTCTGTCTTGGGACTGAGACGGGTTACTGGCTATAGTCCATATTTTGTGGGTGCCCCGACGCCTTACGCCCGAGAGGCAAAGCATAGGTCAGACTATCGCCCTAGGCGCCTAGTGTGATATGGTAAACCCCTGCAATCGGCCTCCGCCCCCCTCGCGGTACTTCATATTACGCGGCTAAATATACCGCCGATGATGGCACAGCACTTACTTATTCATTACTCGGAAGGTGCTTTCGATTGTAAGCCCACCAACTCAAGCCCCCGGTGCATTGTTCCTCTCGGTGAACACTTCACCGTCCTATGGCGTTGGGCGTACGGTTGCTACCCTAGTAGTGCCCCCTAGGCAGTGCGCCTAAAGCTGTCACTACGTGGGGCATCAGGTAGAACCCGGGGATTTATTCCTGGGGAGAGGGTATTCAACGGATTAAAACCTTGAGAAGCCTAGCCTGCTCATTCATGCAGCATTTTGTCTAGTTTTCGGAAAGGATATAGGCATAACTGTACTCATGAAGCGTCACTAATGCAATCTCCGCCGCCTCCCCGCGTGCTGTATCATCCTGGCAGTCCCTTGCCATCACCTGCAGTCCTACCCCCGCGCCCAGGAGCCACTGCGTCACCCTGTAGGGCCCGGTGTCACAGTGGAAGATGGCAGTTGGGAGATATCACTACCCTGAACAGACTCCTAACGGGCAGTCTAGTCCCTCTGGCAATCCTCACGGAATCCCCGGGCCGTTGAGAGCGCCCTATACCCCATTTCCTTTTGGAGACATATGAGCAATCCGCCATGACGTCGCAACCATACCCTCAACATGAAAGCCGTGTACACGACATCTGAGCCCACTCCTTTCTGGTGTGATGGTGAATGACCGGCTTATCGCGCAATTTACACCGGTGAAGGATCATACTTGAGAAGCAGAGGATTCGGCCTGGTGTGCGGATGTCGTGGGGGTTCGGGGAGCGGTGAGAAGGAGCGCGGGGGTGATTGGGGGTGGGAGGGAAACCTTTGTTTGAATCCCGGAAAATTTAGGTAGAACATGCTGAAAACTGTACTACTTGTATGCCTATCTAATTTTGTCTTTATAGTCTTTATAGGTGTCTAATTCCCTTTGTTTGGAATATATTCCGCCTCATCCCTTATCACTCGCTAATCTACTAGATTTAGGTTTATCAGCCGAAGATCCTATCATAGTCCTTTTCCACAACCTGACTCTTTCAGTGCTAGCCCTACGGGTTTTGTCGTTGGACTATAGGTTATCCTATGATATTATACTTGACGTTTTCTCATCTCTTCGACCTTGCCCTAACTTCGTTACTATGCCTTCTTCCACTGGGACATGCCCTTTTATCACAGTTCGCCATGCTGTCCTTTTGTTTTCTTCTCTTCCCAAGTTTTTCACGAGATACAGACCTCATATTGTTCTAGTTTTCTCTTTGTTCTTCCACCCTTGCTGGCTCCAGGATATAAACCCATTTTGTGTGCATGCAGTATACAATCAAGCTTCTTTCCTCTTCCTCCGGCTGCCCTCCTTCACGGCTGGGGTATCATGGGTTGGAATTTGCTTTGCCACCAATCAAGTGGGCTACTCGACGACCAGGATAGACCAAATGCGTCGTCACAAATACCAGATATTAGTTACTATCTCATGGCTACCGCTAGTCAACGAATACTGGACGTGTGCAGCCATCCAAGAAATCTTGAATCTCCTTAAACCAGCGACCCACACGAAACAATACCCCGGGCAAATTATTTCAATGGCGTTTTCTTCTAGCCTAACATTAGCTAACTGGAGTAGTGATCCTATGGAGATGTTTCGTCCGCGGGAGTCTCTGCGGGGGGAGAGTTGTGGTATGTGTGTGTGTAAACCTTTTATTCAACTACTATCTCAGGCTCGCCTTCTAACTAAAGTAATCGGAGTACAGCATGGGATACAGCCCCCAGCCCTGGGCCCCCCTCAAGGAAATCTTTATACCATGCTTCCCCATGGACCCTGACAAAAGAAACTCCACCTCCCATCTTCTCCACCCCTCAAATAAATTGGTATGATACCACCACAAAAGAAACCCATACCTGCCCCCCCCAGCCCTATAGTTGTGTACATTATGAAATCCTCCAACAAAAGAAATCTGTGCCTGCCCTTAGCGCCATGGTTATGAATGCAATAAGATCTGACCAACAAAGGAAACCCATACCTGCCCTTTCAGCCCTATAGATGTGGATATAGTAAACACCTCCATAAAAAAAACCTATACCTGCCCCCTGGTCCCATAGTTGTAAACCCAATAAGATCCCCCATACAAAGGAAACCTGTGCCTGCCCCCTCAACCCCTAGTTGTATACATAATAAAATTAACTACTAGCCAGCATTGCTCCCTTGGTCTGCTGGGTACCTCGTTCTTATTAGCTGTCCCCTTTGGGGGCGGCTCTCTCCTTCCTGGTGGGGTCATGCTTATTGGCATGGGCCTGTTTGTGTTGTTTGTTCCTGGGTACAAACTTGTCGTATATGGTGCAAGGTTTCCTCTTCGCACCTTGCCTCGGCCTCTGTGAGAGTTGTGATTTGGAGAGGTTGACTGTGGCCCCTACGACTTGTGTACTGACATTGTTACCCTGTGATACCATAGGCATGGCCATGAGTTTGTCCTATAGTTCTAGCCATCGTTTAATTCAATCCAGTAGTTTTTATTGTTTCCTGTCATCAAGCAGTAGGGCTTAGGTACTCTTTATTACGCTGTAACTATTAGCGGTATAGTCAAAGGTGATGATGTCTCTATCACGTGGGCATTGCCATGTAGTACTGGTAATTTCCTGGTAGAGCCACCTGGCCGTACCCTAGAGGCCTATCAGCTTTTTGAGTTCAACCCTGGAAAGTAGACACAAGTATTTGTATATTTTCCAGGGTAGGCCTTAGTATCTTCTGGGGTCATTATACACAATTTGTTTTCACAGTTCTTGTAAATAATGCTTTAGGTTGTCCTTGCCCAGTTGGTAATTCCTGGTGGTGTTGATAATGTCGTGGGTACTATGGTCCACAGCCCACCTCACTGTCATGTTGGATTCCCAGTTTATAGTATAGGCACCAAGGGACAGCAGGCTTTGTTGATATTGGATTATGAGATTGAGGGGGGGGAATTCTCAGCTCAGTCAGGAAGGTGAGAGTTGAGGTTTTCTTCTCTAGTGTGAAGATGTTCCTGATTATCCTATTGAGGTCAGTCTGAGCTTCCATGATTTGACCTTTGTTTTCACAAGTTGATATCCCATAGGTGAGTTGGGGCATTATCAGGCCATTGATGAGTCTGATGGTTGTTTATATATTGAGGCCCCCTTTCTCATACCATGACATTATGGCCCGGAGTTTGTGTCCTGAGCTGCTGGCGTGGTTGATCCAGTGGTGTATCTGGTAGTACCACTTCCAGTCCTCTGTTATGAAGTAGCCAAGCTACTTTAGTTCTTTGAGGCTGTTTATGCCAGCTTTCTCAGTTGTTGATGTGAATTGATTTATACCTTTGGTGTTGATGAAAATGTTCTCGGCCTTCTCAGGTGAGAACTAGTATCTTTCAGTTCTTGCATTTGCTGTTATGCAGTTGATAGTTTTCTGGTGAGTAGTAGACCCCTTCTTAGTCTCTTTATAGGTAGTGGCTACCAGTATGTCGTCAATATACATTAAAATCCTGGTCTGCGTTCCTGGGTTCTTTTCTGGCTGTGTTCTAGTAATATTAAGCACGCTTATCAGGAACAGGTTCTGGGACAGGGGTGAGTTCTGTGGTCTACCTTGTTCTGTAGTGAAGGTCCTTGAAGTGTGTCCATTGAATCTATAGTTAGTGGCTCTTTCTGAAGCCAAGTTCTACACCCATCATACTAGATATTTTGAGTGCTGTCCAAGTGTCTGACAAACTCTGTCTATTTATAGGTGGTCAAAATCCCCTTATATATTGAGTGTTGTAATGGGCTTGTTTGGGTGTTTCGTCTGGAATATGAAGTAGTTCAGGTTCTGGATTGCATCTGTGGTCCTGTATCTTTTCTTTCCCTGTACATGTTATCTTCCAGTAAATATTGTTGTATAATGTGTATCACTGCGATTTGTTCAAGTATTTTCACCAAGATAGACTACAGCTATATGAGCCACCAGCTTTTGGCCACTGTGTAGCATCAGCAAAAATGATTACCTGCGTCCTGTGCATTCCATGCGTCTGACGCACGGGACAATCAAAATGCTAATCGTTAATCAGGACGCGATGTCGGTTATACGTCGCATCCTACTTTGCGTCGCACGATGGCTGGCGTCCCCACGACGCCCAGACATTGACCCTTACGTCCCCTGCGTTCTGTGAACGATTGATCCTCGGCTGTTACGTTCAGACCACTGACCTCCTTAGCTACTGTTCTACCCTGAGGATACCCTCTCACTCCCCCCCTGTCCCGACTAAGTATCTGGCTTGTATGCTGTGCCTGAAAATCCCTTCTTTGCTTGCTCATGTCCAGATAACCTCTGCTCCTGCTCTGTGGTATCACGATTCTCTGATGCTACAAGCCACCATTTTGGCGTCGCGCGGCGTTCACCCGTTTGTCCTGATTCTCTCTGCCTAGTATTCCCGGCATCACGATCCTCGCTTGGTATAGCTCTCGTCTCCAGATTTTACTTTCACGTAGTTCTCTCGTTCTGCGCGCTCTATCTGATATCTGGAGATACACCGGATCTGATCAGACGTACGATGAAATATTCCCAATCCCGTCCGTAGATTATGCTTTTTCTTTAGAGGTCACCCAGATATCTTCCTGATAGCTGCCTTTGATTCATTATTGTACTCCTACGTGTATCGCGTTCATATCACGATTCATAAAATCTATTGCTAGCTGTAATGCTTACATTTACATGCTGCTTGTCACCGCTCCATTTCCTGCCCAATTTCCTGCACCCGAGATCCCATTACCCTCCTACTCATTAACGTCAGGCTGACGATCACAAATTCCTGCAGGCGATGTGGCAACTTTCTGAGATTCCTCCAGGCTAAGCGACAGGTAACGAGATAAAGAAGGGCTCATAACGCCGGGCGATATTGGTCCACCGGTCCGCTTGCGTGCGTCATCCTGACTAGGGGGTTCTGATTCAAGAACTACCAGAGCCCGCGCAATCGACGTCTGGATGTAATTAAAGGAGATGTCGGTTTCCTGAGAATCATTCCTGCATTCCCATGCTTGCTGCAAGCCCGAGTTACGCACATTAGTCCATTGGCCTACAGGCTCTGATGGTGGTGGGTTGGTGATCCGACCCTCGAGCTCTGCGCCCAGTGCCTTCCAATCGTCATCATATCCTTTGCGCCGCTCTTGTTGCACTACGTGTACCTGCTCAACCCTATTCTTGCTCTACGTATACTTCCCAGAATCTTTTCCTGGATCCATGGTGGGCAGTTGGCCCATGTATTTTTCTGCCGTGCGAAAAGGTCTTGCGCATTCAGCGACAAGTTAGCGGCGTGGTCGCATCAAATATTAGCAGATTAGCAGACTCTTACCTCCAGCCGCCTCTGGCTTGAAGTCTCTTGGCTCCTGATATATTCCTGTTTTCCATGCGCGTAGTGTGTGATAGATTATGGCATACGTCAAGCAGATCATAGTCCCGTTAATCTGCCCCAAAAAGTTGGGATTGACGATACCGCGCATTTTCTTACCGGCGAAGTACTTACCATAGATCGCATCTGGAATCTGCGGCGCAACGAATCGCAGTGTCAGATTCTGCATCGAGCTCAATAACGATAGTCAGTGGTCACTCTGGAGCAGCTGGGTGTGTCCAACAAACCTCGTACCCTCTCGGGTCACACATGAACATGTCCTGTTCAAGCAGATAATCCACCCTGCACGCGATCGTACTTGGATCTTCCGGCAGTTCGTATAACTTTACGATGTTGTTCTTTATATTGTATACGAACTGTGAGCGTACCCCGGAATGCTTTTGTCTTACCTGTCCACATTAGTACCATATACTGCAACGTGTCGCGTCAAGCCCAACTGAGTTGACTTACTAAATTTATGCACTGCTCTGAAGGTCCCGCGTGTTCACTATCTACACTCCTCTCAAGAGCAACAGCCCAGACCTTCAGAACCTGGCCTGTCAAAGAAACCGGGTTCGGGAGTGGATCTTCGAAGAGATTGTACTGCAGCATGAGCGACTTCGCGAACTCCAATATAGCCCACTCTGCACCTGTTACTAGATTCCGTTGAGAATTAGCTCCAATCCAGCCATCGCCCGACTTTATGCTTGTGTCACCAGCTGGACTAGAGCTCCTGATACCAGACGCAGGAGCACTGCCACTGCCGTGTAGTGATGAAAACCTTGGTATGCTCGATGACAGGAATGTTGGGGGACTATACTCCCTGCCCCTAATTATTTGGGGACGTGCGGCGGGCATCTGCTGCACCGGATTAGTTGGCTGTGATCTGGGGATGGTGGAAATCTGGACTGTTGAGCGAAGATATCGTGGTCGGCTGGTAGCTTGGGACACACCAGGCCGTCGCGATGAATTGATATCTGCAGTATCAATCTCTTCAAGGTCGGGTTCCGTGTCTGATTCTCCCTCATCAGATTCACGTGAGTTTTGGTACTCGTCACTGGTACTGTCACTTAGACGGACCGGTTCCGTATCTTCTTGTCCTTCCGGTTCTGTCACTTGTGCGTTATATGCCATAGTCTGTGTTGTGCTCCTCCGTGCACGCTTTGGTGGTCTTCCTAGCTGTGTGCTTAATATTGGTAGCCGAGACGGATTACAGTGTAGGGGCTCTGTGTTGGAAAGTGTCCTTCGGGAACTGACGGACTCATGTTGCTGTGTCGCCGACGTCGATTTCCTTGATCCTACAGTATCTGATCCTACGTCCCGTTTACGTCTATTTGAAATACCTACTTGGAGGGTTGGCTGACTCCGTATATTTGTTTGATGTTGCTTGTGCATCCTGTAACAGGTCAGTGAATGTCAAGTAAGTAAGGATTCCAGACGCAGGTAAGTAGTGTGAAGGTCGAGTCTGTTGTGGATGAAGAGTTTGCTTGATTTTATGGTGTCAAATATGACGCGTGGGATCTTATATGGTAAGACATACTAGTATGGCCGGCGTTTGTGTTTGTGGAATTACGAACTATCACTTGGGATTTGATCAAATGTTTTTCTTGCACCAAGATGCCCAGTGAGTTTTCTACACCACGTTCGCTAAATGGATATTCATAAATTTCGCATGAGAGAAGGTTCTAGCTTATGAGAATTAAAGATAATGAAGGACTCATAGCTGTAGCCACGTCTTCGTATAAACGAGGTCCGGTTTTCACGTTAAGGTAGTATCTTCAAGTTCATGACTTATATTTACGGATAGATTTACGTTCTCCAGTGTTGGGTGTTCAAGGCTCTGGGACCCCGGTGCGATTTTTGTGCTAGACTAAACCCAGTTGTCTCTAAATTATATGGTGTGGTAAAATCTAGCTACAAACGGTGCTCGTTAGCGACAAATATTGCTGGCAAGCCACACGCTATGCCAAATAACGCGTAGCAGTAGTTAATCTCATCTCCGGGCGTCGAACAGGTGTAATAATTTGGGCGGAGCTACCCAATCACGTTGTCATCTAGGCGGTGCCGGGCCATTTAGAGACTAGGAATGTGAGATGAGCCGGTTCGATAAGTGCCAGTACTCGACGCTAATACAAGGGGGGACTAAGGCTATTACTACTATCAGACTAGGCACGAGAGGTCGAAACAGCTACAGTAGGAGTACGACGTAAGGGCGTCCAATGGTAACATTACTACCGGTATCATGGACTGGCTAACATTCCGGAAATCCCAACAACGAAACAATGCGGATCCCAAAGGAAAAACAAGACAAAAAAAATGATATCAAAGGAGAGACATAGCGTAGTACTAGTAGGGGGATCCAGCAAAACTAGATGACGAACAATCGCAAATTTCAAAGCAAAAGTAATAGAAAGACATTTAAACGCTAGCAAAAAAAGGGAACAAACATGGTTTGCATAGCAAACGCAAAGGGAAAGACATCTAAACAGTGGTAAAAAAGGGGAAAATCTGACGAAGAGCAAATGCAAAGGGAAGACTTCTAAACACCAGAAAAAATGCGAAGTCAGGTTTTATTAGGTACGCGTCTGCTACTATAGTGGAGCCCCGGTGACGCTTGAGTGTTTTGCGGGACGGCGATGGAGGAACCGGGAGACGCTGGTGCCGCCGAAGCATGGGTCGTGGGAGTCACGGGATCGGCTGGAACAGTCTCAGATGGAGGTGCCGTCGGAGCCAATGGGACAATTGCAGGCGTGGGAGTTGCAGGAGCTGGACGAACCATTACAGACACAAGAGTTGTGGGAGCTTGCGGGACAATCACTGGTGGGGGGGTCGCGGAAGATGGAAGAACCGTTGCAGACACAAGAGTTGTGGGAGCCGGCGGGACAATCGCTGGTGGGGGGGTCGCGGAAGATGGACGAACAGCCGCAGACACAAGGGTTGTGGGGGCAGGTGGGAAAGTCGCGGTCGAAGGATCTTGTGTGGCGGGTGTTTCGGGATGCTGGTCACAACTCTTGAGGGAGTTGGCTAGGGGGGTATTGTAGGCCCCATTGTATCCGCGGGGGTGTCCAGGTTGGCCTGCAGACGGGGTAAGGTAGTTGGTGATCCAAGGGTGTTGTTGGATCAGGTTCACGTGACTCTGGGTTCTCTCAAGCTCGAACGGGTTGGGGGGGCCGGGGTCTACACTGGTGGTCTGATGGGGGGAGCGGCGGGGTCTCGTAAGACCAGGCGCATCCGGTTCATTGTCCTCTGCTATTAGCTATGGAGTTTTCTCCATAACTTGAATTTCGGGGAACTTACCTCCTCAATGTCGGGACGGGTGGTGGGGCGAGTGAGGCGGGGTAGGCGGTGGGGTCTCGAGGGACCAGACGTATCCGGTTCGTTATCCTATATCTACTATTAGTGACCGAGTTTTGTTGATAACTTGATTTTCGGAATACTTACCTCATAAACGTCAAGACGGGTGGGGCAGGTGGGGCGCGCTAGGCAGCGGGGTCCCGGGAGGCCAGATGTCTCCGGTTCGTCCTCCTATATCTGCTATTAGCGACGGAGTTTTATTGATAAGTTGAATTTTGGGGAACTTACCTCGTCGACCTCAAGATGGGTGGTGGGGTGGGTGGGGTGAGCTAAGCGGCGAGATCTCGTGGGGCCAGGCGCATTCGGTTCGTTGTCCTATATCTGCTATTAGTAACGGTATTTTCTTGAATACAGGAATTTTGGGTAACTTACTTCGTCGCGATTGCGACAGGTGGTAAGATGGGCAGGGCGAGTGGCGCGGCGGAGTCGATAGGGGTGTGGGGTATCCGGTTCCGCTTCCTGTTTATGTGATTAGTTACTGAGTTATCAAAAATCTTGATACGCAAAGGAACTTACGTTGTCAATAACAATTGCTTCCCAGCTGACACGCGTTGCAGGAACTTCAGACTCTTCGGCTGATGAGGCCGAAGAGTCTTCCCCCTCCTCCCCCTCCCCCCCCTCCCCCTCCTCCCCCTCCTCCCCCTCCTCCCCTTCCTCCCCCTCCTCCCCCCCCTCCCCCTCCCCCTCCTCCCCCTCCACCCACCCCTCCTCCCCATCCTTCTCCTCCTCCTCCTCTGCCCCCCCCCGATATCTCCACTGAACCAACAGCGATCCCAGACCTCGTGGTCGAAAAAAGGGTATCTGCCTTTGACCAGCTTGGGTGTAACGGGGGCTCCCTCTGGGAAGATGGATCCCGAGGTCGCGACCGTACCGAAGTATTCTTTCAGAAGTAAAGAAAAAGATAATCAACAGTAGAGTTGAAAAAATAAAACGGTAAAACTTAATATCGTTAAGCTACAGCTTTACTCAATTAAGTCCTGATCTCGAGAGGTCGTTGATTGCCAGAGTAGAGGAGAACTCACATATACTTAAGTAGGTTTGGTATGCTGCCAGTTACTCCCCATTACTACTCTGCGCTTGTGAGCACCCAACTCCCATGGGTGGTCTAGCCAACCTCTACGGGTCGGACCAAAGATCTCCCGTAGCGAGCTAGACCACTCGGTGGTGTTCTAACATCTGCCCGATAGAAGTGTTTTAGCTGCTACATCTCCAATACAGCCGCAGGAGTAAAAACTCTTCATATCGCGGACATGTCAGTGGCGAGCTGACATGCCCGAGCGGATGTTATACCAAATGTGGAACTCTCTACCCATATACACTTAGTCTTCTACAAGCATTCGCAGCCCCTGAACATCTATCCGGTTCTACTCATTTCTATATCATTCCGGATGATAGCCACGTAGCTCCCGCGACAGACCCCTTCGGAGGTTGACTACCAATAGGCGCTACCCACAGTCAACCCTCCTAGAAGTGAGTCTTATCGTGACCTTAGACTAGTGTCTTAGAGTCCTTAACGATTCTCCAATACTATTACACTTTCGGGGCAACGGACTTCGGTTACCTCGCCTATTGGCCTCCGGTAACCTCACATACTACTCCTGACTTCAAAGTTGTATTACTCCGTCAGTTTTGGTCCGTTTTACACGAAACTACCTGGAGGCTATTCTCCAGGTTCTCCTCTTCCCCCTGCTATATCCTGCGGACAGCGACCGGTCGGACGGACAGCGTGAGCGTATACGGAATTACGGCAATATCTCCACTTGGAGACTTTTGCTAGACTTACAGCAACTCTTCAGGCTGTAGCCCATGACGCTAGGTACTTATAACGGAGCCGGAGGGAGGTGTTAGCAACTACACCATTAAGTTACAGCTTGTTCGGAGCTCAACTGGTTGTGCGGGAGTGATCCGCACAACCTGAGAATCGAATACCCTATGTAGTTTCCTGTGACAAACAATCTAGTAACTTCCTCCGAAGTCCTGCGTAACAAGTTACTTTCAAGGTAGGGTAACTTGACTCCATAGCAGGGTAACCTATGGCCCAAGGTAGGGTAACCCGAGTCCGAAGGTAGGGTAACTCTACCTGGACTCTCCGTCGAGTAATTCAGGGTAACTCCCAAACTGACTACTTGGGTTACCCTACAGAGTAGGGTAACCCCCAACCTTTACTAGTACCTATGTACCTTTAGTATGGTCTAGTATGCCCGACTGAGGTACCTAACCACTGGTACCTCCACTCGGTAGACCTAGGTCTACTGCCATCCCTACCACGGTAGTCTCTTGATACCGGTATGGGTATAGGTTTTGCTACTTGTAATAGTACTCAGTGGAGTCTTGTTACATCAGGAGTCTGGTCTCTTTCCTCCCCGTCAGCCGGGCGTGGCTCCAAGACTATAAGGTCGAGGGGGTCCTTGCCGTCGTTGACGAGGACCTACGCCCGGACGTCTTCATCTTTATTTAAAATGATGAGATCCCTAAGCGGGAGAGGCTCGGTAGGCGCATGGTTAAGTGCACGTGCGCCCTGACCAGTGGCCCCGAGGAGATATTGGGGGTACCTGATTTCATCCTCCACACGTTGCCTCCTGACTACCCCGAGCACCTCTTTGATGCTCGGTGATTCCATGACCCCCCAGGCAATTTCCCGGTCAGGGTCTTTAGAACACCAGGGGTAGCCAAGGAACGGGTGGCCGTCTACCAGCGCACCCCTGGTGTTCGATATGGGCCCGTATTGCCCACGGGCAATACGGGAACTACCAATCGGGTTTAGGCGCTGATAACAAGTGTTAGTCCAGAGATAACAGAGAAAAGATGGACAGTGATACTTACCCGGAGTTCCCTCCTCCAGCGCCACCACTGACCGCTCCGCGAACAGATACTCGTTCGTTGTCTGGAGTTTCTTGGCCGTGTCTCGGACCAAGATCCTCAGATGACGTTCGACTTCCCCAACGTCGTCGGTCAGGTGCTTCTTTTGCACAAGCTTAATCCGGCTTTCGACGGGGGGAAGGGAGCGGGCAAACGTAACGACTGACTCCAATTGGGAGTCGGTTAGCTGGTGGAGGTCCCCGGAGTGCCTCGCCATGAAGCCCCGGACAGACTCGCACCACGCTCTATAGGGAGCGGTGTTGGCGCGAGGGTCCGGAAACCCACACCAGCTCTTGGCGTAGGCAATTTCACCATAGCGCCCCCTAATTGAAGTAAGAGAGTTAGTTTTACTATGTCAAACAGGTGCCTACATTGGAAGATTTTCACTTACCGGGAGTCCTCCACGGCCAGCTCGAAGGGGAGATTATCCGCTGTGTCTCTGCGCAAACTGCGGTGTTTGCTGCGCCCACTGTCAAGAGATCAGGCTGCGGGGCGTTTCCCTCTCTTAGCGGCACTTTCATTACCTTGGATGGCGGGGCATCTGCAATTGTGTTAGTGAAGATCAGTAGACAAGGATTGGATAGATAGTACCTCGGGGTTTACGATGGTAGTCCTTGAGACCTTCGTGGCGCTATTCGACTTAATTGGGGGACAGCGGACAGTAAAGTGGATGGTGTGAGAGCCGTAGACGTGGGCCCCGGGCTGAAGACAGGGAGAGGTCGATATGGTTGTCGAGGGGGAGGGTCGCAGTGCGAGTCGTGGATGTGGGCCCTGGGCCGAAGACTGAAAGAGGTTGATATGGTTGTCGGGGAGGGGTCGCAGTATGAGATGTGGTTGTGGTTGTTAAGAGGGGAGAAGGCAGAAGGACATTGCTGTTGTGGTGGGAGAGAAGTCAGAAAGGTGTTGCTGTTGTCATGGAAGACCCCGAGGGGGGGGTGGAGGTTTCTGATACAAACAACGCTGAGCAGGAATACGGAAACACGCTTGCAACGTCTTTGCACGTCGCAGGACAACTCTACTGCTTTCGTAGACTACTGGTATCTATGGCTAGGAAATGAATGAAATTAAATTTCTTTGAGTATACTAGTAGAAAGATCTAAAGCACTAAATACATGTACTGAAATCGTAAACATATCGTGAAGCACGCATGGGGTCCTAGGGTATCTTCGCTAAGCGTGCGGATACCCTAAGTGTTCGTGGCGCACCCTAGTCCGACGCCAAGAGACGTCACCTGCACTTGAAAACTTTGAGCCGCACTAGTCCTAACCTAACTCCACAACATGGTTATTGTTCACATCACCATCGGTCCGAGTGTTCCACCTGGCGCCCCCGGTATCAATCTGGCCTGCTGTTGGATCTCGTTCGCGACTCATATTTAATACGGCGTCTTCGGCCCAATAGGGGTGCCCCCTCAGTGGGGGCGTTTCTTGCCGATTGTCTCCTTCGTTGCGGTAACAATACACCAAGAGATCTAATGGGTCCTGCTCCACTGGGTTGGAGAGCAGCCAGGTGCATATTGTTTCACTATCCTGGATAAAGACGTAATCCAATGAGGATAGCGGTTGTGGTGACAACAGGTGGAGTGCCTGGCTTCCTTTGCCAGTGGCGCCCAGCATATAGCGAATGCGGTGGACAGGTATGAATCTCATAACCAAGGTGCACAATCCGCGAATATCAGATGAATCTAACTCACCAAATCTTATTCCGGAGATGCGCGGGGGTCGCCAATTTAGCACTCGATAGTCAGGCGGAGCCTCCATCGCCCGCCTGTCAGAGCCCCTCCGACCGGCAGCGCGGATTGACAGCTGGACCTAAACTATACGCACAACCCGCGGGCGCCCCAGTAGTGCCTTCCAATCTATATTTTCTTAGTAAGTGGAGACTCAATTCCAACAGCTGATAGGGAAATAAACTAACCTGTTTGCATACTATATAATGGGTGTCGTGTGACTCCTTTTACCCTCTATCGTAGTTCATAGACGTCAGTGTCGTCAGGACCCTCTTCGACAGCTGCGACGCCTCTGGCGGCCCATTTTCTATCGCGACGTTTCTTGTCGGTCGGCACAGAATAGAGGTCGGTATTATCTAGATCTTCTTCCGCAGTTGCGACACCTCTGGAGGAGCTCGATTCAACGCGAATCTTTTTGACAATTGGTCTAGAATAGACGCTGGGGTCGTCAGGACCATCTTCGACGGCTGCGACACCTCCAGCGGCGCGTTTACCACCGCGAAGTTTCTTGTTGGTCGGCGCAGAATAGAGGTCAGTATCATCTAGATCTTCTTTCGCAGTTGCGATACCTCTGGAGGAGCTCGATTCAATGCGAATCTTTTTGACAGTTGGTCTAGAATAGATGTTGGTGTTATTGGCACCGTCTTCGATAGCTGCGACACCTCTGGCGGTGCGTTTACCATCGCGACGTTTCTTGTGGGTCGGCGCAGAAGGGAGGTCTGCATCATTTTCAGCAATTTCAGCATATAGAGCACCTTTCAGCCCAGAAGCTTGTGGTGCATTGACACCTCATACAGCTGGGGCACCTATCGGCAACAAGATCTCTTCAACCAGCACTTACTCTGGGATGATTACTGGTGCCCCCGGTGCCTGTTGAGGAGCATGTTTTTTCAGAAGAGAGTCGGTCAACTTCTTGCCACAGTCCTTGACAAGAGCAATGATGGCCTCTTCGATCTGGCGCCTCCGCGGCAAGTCATTAGCTGCCGCTGCCACAAGAGCGTCACAGGCTGGGTGCAATCTCCTCATGCCATGGAAGATCTCGCTGAAATTATCGTCTGGGAAAGTATTGATATTGGTATAATTCCTCGCTAACATCTGCTCTTTGATAGTATTTCGCCATGCTGCATAGAGCTGTCTGCCGACGTCGTCCTGGCCGAACGTAAGCCGCGTCTTATACAGGCTGATCTTCTCATGGCCGACCCTCCTCACAGTAATTGCACCAGTGAGAGCAACAGCTGGTAGCCGGTATATGTGCCCTTCTGGAGCTTTGTGTCGCTTTGGAACAATTGGCATGTACACATACTGCATGTGGTTATTATTTGGGCCATCCAGTGGTTCGTTCTGGATGGTGGTATTGTGGGCGCAGTGGGTGTTGCGAATATTCTTCCTAGTATGGCCTTTCTTCGGTCTTCATGGTTTAAGTTTAGATGCTGCCCGAGTCCCTGACGGTTTTACCATCTAGAAAATCTTTCATGATTATTTAGGAATTCAAAGTTGAGACTTCCAAGCATTCTCAGGTCCATTTACTACGCCCCCGGGTCTTTTTTCATCGCATGCGCTAAACCAAACAGGCCATTAGCTGTGTCTCACATTGACTGTACTTGGCCGTGCCCCCGACTCCATCATGTAAAAGTCAGCATTCCGCTTGCTCGTCGTAGCTACAAGCTTCTCGAAAACCAGGCCGTCCCGCAATGCCTACCAAATGCGCATTTTGTCGCCGCAAATACTCACTTGCAGGTTCATATGAGAAACACATAAGAACCGCCCATGCCGATCTCAGCGTTCTTCTGGCGTCGTAAACGTCGTGTACTGACGCGGTGGCAAGTTTTCATGACGTAGGATCCAGCGAATTGCCTCATGACCCCCAGCAGTGGGATAGCCATCAGCTGAATTCCGACTACGAATCAGATGCCAACCCAATTAGCTGCCAACTAGACTCAACTGGAGATGATATTGCGCACGGATTTGATGCACAATCTATCAGTATGGTCAATACACCTTCGACACCTGGGGACGCGGAGCATTATCCTCATGCCGGAGAATCCATTGGATACGTGACGGGATTTGCGGAAGAGCAGCAAAATCTGTGCGAGGACCCATTTGCCCTGTTTACTAGTGCACACGAACTCAAACTTGCATCTTGGTTCATTCAAAGCAAGATATCCAAGTCACAAATTAATGAATATTTTTCCAACGGCCTTGGCAATTCTAAAGACATTTCGTACACTTCAGTAGATACACTTGAGAAGCTTCTACGCACACTTGACCCATATGGTCCGTATCTACAATGGCATGAAGGTCAAGTTCAAGATGGCATGAGAACTTTGCCCTTCTTCTACTGTAACCTTCCAGACTGTATCCGATATGTCCTTCGACAGATAGCGTACAAACATGATTTCATTTACACACCGCAACGTAAATACGATCTCAATAGACAGAGAGCATATGCAGATATGCATACGGCAGACTGGTGGTGGGATATTCAGGTACTATGCCAAAGTTTTGCGCTCCCGTTTCGTCAAATACGATGGCTAACTGATAACACGAAGCACTGCCATCTGGTGCCACGGTGGTTCCAATTATTGGGATGTCTAATCAGACGCACCTCACCAATTTCTCGGGTGATAAGAAGGTGTGGCCTGTGTATATTACAATCAGAAATCTTCCGTCGGCTAAGCGTAACAAACCCGGAACGATAGCAGTTCTTCTTCTCACGCTATTGCCTGTCCTGCCCAAATTGCTGCAGTCCTCTTCCAGGAATGAACGCCAGAGACAGATTAACGCCGACAAACTACAAGGCATATTCGAGCTCCTATTCGAGCCCTTGCGTAAGGCTTCTCTCAATGGTGTGCTAATTGACTGTGCTGATAGGAATGTACGGATGTGTTTCCCTATTTTGGCGGCGTGGGTTGCTGACCATATGGAAAACGTCACACTGCATAGAGTAAAATCCAATGCCTGTCCTCGATGTGAGATACCTCCTGATATGTTAGGATCGAACACCCAAGGGGGGTATCCAGGTCGAGACTATGCCAGATATGAGCAGCTGGAACAAGAAATCCAGTCTGGGTCAGTAGACTTGACGTCGGCCGATGTGCAGACTACCTTTGATTCTCTTGGTGTTAAGATCGGACGAAATGTTTTTCATGGCCTTCCTCGAGTTTCACCCGCCAATCTTTACCAGCCTGATTTGCTCCATACGGTTTATCTTGGACTATTCAAGCACATGATATATTGGATTTAAGGGTTTCTTAAGAAGCACAGACGTCTGGACGCATTTGATGACGCCTGGAAATCTTTACCGCTGTACCCAGGGTTCTTTGTACCCAAAAAAGCCTACCGTGAAGTTACGCAGTGGCAAGGAAAGGAGATGAGGAACATGGGACGTTGTCTTTTGGCAGTTCTCGTGGTAGCATTGAGAATCCCGGATAGTACGGAACAGCAACCTTTCAAAATTGCACTCTTGTGTGTTGGGTCATTACTGGATTTCACTCTGATGGCTCAATACCAAAGCCACACGCCTGAGACGCTGGATTATATGGATCAATATCTTAATTGATTTCACGTGATCAAAGATATCTTCTTGGAGTTTAGAACTTTTAAACAAACACAGACAAAGATTCGGAACCAGTGTAACGAGCGAAAGCATCATCGAACTGTTGCTGATCAAAATTTCCCTGCCCCCAAGCAACGCCATATGGAGCAGCGATACCGAGAGGAAGACGACGACGAACGTACGGAATTGATCAATGCCGAATCCCATTTCAACTTCATCAAGATGCATCTACTTTTACATTTCTCCAATCATGTCTACCGGTTTGGCAACATCCCACTATACTCTACAGAGTTTCGTGAGCTGGCCCCTAAGGAACAAATAAAAGATGGATGGCGACGTTCCAATAAAAATGATGCAGCGCAGCAGATTCTTGATCACTATGGCAGACACCACTCAATCCGCATGAGACTTTTAAATCTGGATTCACTGCGATGTGGCGGAGCTGATATCTTGGCGGACGTCGCTGATCTTTTGGACAAGACAGGTAATGAATATCCACTGCCCTTATATCGTAGGGCTCTGAAGGGACGTCGTTCTGACGTTACCGACCTTGGGGATCTTTGCAAGGTCTTGGGTATTTAAAACAAGACTATGCGCATCGAATTGCTCTGTTATAGTCGACAGAGCTTGCTCGTCGAGCGTTGCCTTCCCGAAGACCTCCGAATACTACGACTCCTCCCTGTGGAAAAGTTAATGCAACTTGAAATCCCACTTCTCGCATTCCAGGAAACTGATGTTTACGACATCCACCGAGCTCTTCCGAAACAAAGTTAGTCGCAATGATTGGGTATGGGTACAGGCTGGAGAAGAACTAATGTATGGCACACTGAGGGGACGTCTTCCTGGGCAACTCCTTACACTCTTCAAACTACACGACTCCAGGCACCAAGACAGACTCTACCGACTAGCATGTGTGCAGATGTTGAAAATACTTAACTCAGGACGCCCATCGGAGTTACATGGTCTTGTCACAGTGCAGCTGCCAGAGACCCGAAGGTTTACGGTAGTGGACATAGGCACCATCTGTTAGGTATAAAGAAAATGCACAGACCTCTCGGTAGGGTAACTGCGCACAGACCCTCAATTATCGAAGCCTAACACCCCCCTCCGTACCCGCTCTGGGGCCCGCATGTCCTTAGCGAGATTTCGAAGAGTTGCGTCCCATGACTATAATGTCATCTCAATGAAGCCTGCTTCATAACACCATATACGTCACTGCCGTCCGTCCGACCGGAAGCTGTTCACAGGATATATAAGAGGGCACCTCTGGGTACCTCTGAGAAGACCACTCCGTCCCGACTACGTCCCCCTTCCGGGCACCCGACTCTCTCCGCCTCCCTGGTTCCGTCCGAGGCGGCCACCCCTGGGCCGGCCCCAACTACACCCCCCTTAGATGGTTCGCCAAACCGCCCTCCTCATCCAACCGACGTCACCTTGCTATCGACGCGGTCGCCCACCGCGTCCTCTTCATTATCGGTGGTCGTAGCGACCCCCTCCCCCCGGCCAACCCACTACTCTTGCCCCCCCTACAGGTTGCCCCGCTCAAGGCCCGGTGCCACGAGAAGCTCCTCACCTCCTGGCGCCTCCTCTTGCCTCCCCTGCCCTACTACCTCTTCGGCCCCACCCTGCGCCCGCACCCCTTTATGGGCCTGGGGCGTTTCCTCTCAGGCCGGCTCCATCAGATACGCGCCGGCAAAAGCTACTTGGCTGCCCATCCCTCATGGCACGACACTGACCCCTCTCCCCTCTGCCCTTGGTGCGAGGAGGGGGACGAAACGTTCGAGCATGACCTCCTGTCTTGTTCTGTCAAATCTGCCGCCCGTGATCGCCACCTCTAGGGGGTAACGGATGCTGGACCTGACTCTTCCCTATGGACCTTGATCCCGATGCTTCTGGGCCTCGGCCGATACCTTACCGCTACCAGGACTGGTTTCCCCCCCGACATGTATGCACAATATGCCCCCCGCCAGCCTACCGTCTCCCCCTCCCCTTCCCCTCCCGACTTGCCTCGGTTGTCGTTGGCTGGGTCGCCAAATGGTGTAAGTGGAGGAAGGTCTCCTGTTTGATTTCATTACTCGTAGGTATTATGAGCTTTGATTTATTTCCGTTACGTTACTAGTTAGTTAGTAGTTTTCCTTTATAAGTCCTGTGTAGGCCTTGCGTCGGTTATTGGACACCATCGGAGAAACCGGTTTTTTGATTTTTCTTTTGTTAGTTGTTTGATTTTGGGTTTTGTTTCTGCAATAGCTAGCGCTGCACGCATGTTCTTGTACCTTAATCAAACAATGAATACATGATATAAAAAAAAAAAGAAAAAAAAAAAAAAAAAAATGGGTACCTCTGAGAAGATGGTTCTCCAAACCCCCCTCAACGCCCAACCGACGTCACCTTCCCATCGATGCTGTTGCCCACCGCATTCACTTCATCATCAGCGACTGTAGTGACCCCCTCTCTCCGGCAAACCCTCTCCTCTTGCCTCCCCTACAGGTAGCCCCGCTTGGGGCCCCTGCCCTTTACGCTTCACTCAAGGCCCGGTGCTGCGGGGAGCTCCTCACCTCGTGGCGCCTCCGCTCACCTCCCCCGCCCTACTACCTTTTCGATCCCACCCTACGCCCGCACCCCTTTATGGGCCTGGGGCGCTTCCTTTCAGGCCGGCTCCACCAGATGCGCGCCGGCAAGAGCTACTTAGCTGCCCAACCCTCGTGGCACAACACGGACCCCTCTCCCCTCTGCCCCTGGTGCGAGGACGGAGACGAAACGTTCGAACACGCCCTCCTATCTTATTCTGCCAAGTCCTCCGCCCGCCGTCGCCACCTCCAGGGGATAACGGATATAGGACCTGACTCCTCCCTATGGACCTCGATCCCGTTGCTCATAGGCCTCAGTCGCTACATCACCGCTACCAGGACTGGTTTCCCCCCCGACATGTGTGCCCAGTATGCCCCCCGTCAGCCCTCCCTTTCCCCTTCTCCTTCCCCCTCTGCCTCGCCTCGGTTGTCGTTGGCTGGGTCGCCAAATGGTCTAAGTGGTGGAAGGTCTCCTGTTTGATTTCATTACTTGTTGTTATAAGTTATGTCTTGTTTCCGGTACGATGCTAGTTAGTTAGTAGTTTTCCTTTATAAGTCCTGTGTAGGCAATGCGTCGGTTAGTGGACGCCAATCGGAGGAACTGGTTGTGTTTTTTCTTTTGTTAGTTGTTTGATTTTGGGTTTTGTTTCTGCCATAGCTAGCACTACATGCACGTTCTTGTACCTTAACCAAACAATGAATATATGATATAAAAAAAAAAAAAAAAAAAAAAAATGGATACCTCTGAGAACAACGCTTCGCGCCCTCTGTTTTCCTGCCACATAGTTTTACAACACCACGTTCAACTATCGTGAGCCCCCCTCCTCTCGGCCCCCTTTGGGGTCCCCCTCCTGCCCTCTGCCCCCTTGATGGCCTTTGCCTAGGGGCACAGCATCCTTTCTATCCTCTCCCGCCTTTGCTTCGCTTGTCTCCTGTTGGCTTGATGGGAGAGTTATCTGGGTTCGCCCAGTAGTCCCGTCTCGCTTTTGGGGCCTCGCTTAGTTTTGGCACGGTCGGCTTCCTCTCTTCGTTTCCGGTCGGCACTGGTGGTGGTGAACGCCCGTCTCCCCACTTTGCACGATCCCCGAGGGGGAACGCCTCGGCTAGTAACTTCGGGGTCTGTCTCTTGGTAAGGCCTGGCCATACCCTCCTAGTCGTCTCGGTTCAAGCTGCGGTCGCCTTCCTCCCCCGCCCTTTCCTTATCTTACCCCACCGGTGGGATCCCTTCCACTAAGTGACGCTATCTCTCAGAGAACAAGGGACTACATGAGAGACGCTGTAATACGGCATCGGTTCGGTTTTTACGGTCGGGTTCTTCTGGGGCCTTTGGCCCTTCCTCCTCTCTACGTTGGGGTGTCGGCTCGCATCCTACTGCCCACCTGTTAGGCGGAAGCCGACTCTGAATAATTGTCGAGAAGACTTAGGCCTGAATCTTTCGTAATAGACGGAGATTTGTCTAGGAAGGCTCGGGGTCGTTCTTTTCGTTTATGACTACTAAGAACTCGCTTAATTGATCAGGGAAATAGTTTTATAAAGATTCGTAGGTAAAACAATGTTATATTGTTAAGGTCTCTTCTCCGTTGCTTGATGATGTCTAAAAGCTTGGGAGGCACTTCGATATTTATATCCCGTGTCTGAGTGTTCGCGGACTACATCTAATCCTCCTATAACTAAGTATCTATCCAAAATTGTACGCTAACGTCTCGTGGTCTTTAACAAGTGCGAACACTGTTTGACCCTGAACTTTCACACACCATCTTCGTTCTCATAAATTCTTTTCCGTTTAATCGTAGAACGCGTGATTATCCTCGAATGACCGATCTTCGATTTATAGAGACGAGTAGACTCTTGTCTGAAACTGCAGTCGTTTTGACTATCGTTCCAGTAGTCTCTTCCGATTTCACATAGTGGCCAGCGTATGCGTCGGGTACCTATGCATAATGCAGGCTGTGTAGACAGTGTGCCAACACTCATTAGTCTACCACCTATTAGGTCTTCTGAGTCTGAGCAGCTTCCCCTCGGTCCGCCCCGCCTCAAAGAGAATCACCTCTCGAGGGATCCCGTTTCCAGGACCAACCAACATACAGTGGCCTTCAGATAGGTATTGGTGTCATATCTATCCCCTATGGCCTCTGGGGCACTGTAGGAGTAGTTGCGGATTTTTGAACCGAAAATGTCCCGTCACTTTCGGCCCATAGTTAGGATGCCTAACTTTGAATCCTAATAACTCAATGCGCCTCTGACGGATTTCCTCCGTTCCACTTCTCAGAGGTACCCAGAGGTGCCCTCTTATATATCCTGCGAACAGCTTACGGTCGGACGGACGACAGCGACGTATATGGTGTTATGAAGTGGGCTTCATTGAGATGACATTATAGTCATGGGACGCAACTCTTCGAAATCTCGCTAAGGACGTGCGGGCCCCAGAACGGGGCCGGAGGGGGGTGTTAGGCTCTCGATAAATGAGGGTCTGTGCGCAGTTACCCTACCGAGAGGTCTGTGCATTTTCTTTATGCCTAACACCACCCTCCTTGGCTAGCACCCTACTGCTCCTGGCTGGCACCCTACTGCCTACGTCGTGAGCTGGCACCTTACTGTCCTCCTTCCTTCCTTTGGCTGGTACCCTACTACCACATCCACTCCTTGGGCCCTGCACCGAGGCCTCGAATCTCGGTTGGCGTGCCATGGTATTGCACTACCTCCGTGGCTCAGCTGGCTGGGGGCATTTAGCCTTCGGGCTCTTTGCCGGCCTCCTACTTCGGCTATTTTTTTTCCATTGCTGTTGGGGGGTATTGTTTTTTACATTCGGCACTCTGGCGGTTCGGTGGGCAGGCGTTATTTTTCTTTTGTTTGTAGTTTACGGGGAGAGTTTTTCCTTATGCTTTCCTGCCTAGCTTGTTTGGCTTTCTTTCTGTTGGCTACGTGTAGTTAGTAGGAGGGGGGCTGTTCGGGCGAGGAATCCCCGGGTTGGCTGGCTTCTAGGCGAGACCCCTTTCGCGTTCAAGTCGCGGAGTCTGCGGACTGGGCATCTGAGTTGGTTTGGCCTTGGGGTGTGTGTGGTTTGGCCCATACCAGAGGGTCTTGGGGGTATGGGTTTTCTCTTGGTCTGGGGTGGGATGCGTGGATTTTGGTTTTGTTTCCGCCATAGCTAGCGCTGCATGCAAATTCTTGTACCTTAACAACTAATATATGATATAAAAAAAAAAAAAAAAAAAAAAAAATGGGTACCTCTGAGAACACGCAACGCGCCCTCTATTTTCCTACCACATAGTTTTACAACACCATGTTCAACTATCGTGAGCCCTCCTCCTCTCGGCCCCCTTTGGAGTCCCCCTCCTGCCCTCTGCCCCCTTGATGGCCTTTGCCTAGGGGCACGGTATCCCTTCTATCCTCTCATGCCTTTGCTTTGCTTGTCTCCTGTTTGCTTGATGGGGGAGTTATCTGGGTTCGCCCAGTAGTCCCGTCTCGCTTTTTGACCCTCGCTTAGCTTTGGCACGGTCGGCTTTCTCTCTTCGTTTCCGGATTTCTGGTGGTTGTGGACGCCCGTCTCCCTGCTTTGTACGATCCCCGAGGGGGAACGCCTTGGCAAGTAACTTCAGGGTCTGTCTCTTGGTGAGGCCTGGCCATACCCTCCTAGTCATCCGGTTCAAGCTGCGGTCGCCTTCCCCCCCTCGCCCTTCCCTTACCTTACCCCGCCGGTGGGATCCCCTCCACGAAGTGACGCTATCTCTCAGAGAACAAGGGACTACATGAGAGACGTGGTAATATGGCATCGATTCGGTTTTTACGGTCGGGTTTTTCTGGGGCCTTTGGCCCTTCCTCCTCTCTACGTCAGGGCGTCGGCTCGCATCCTACTGCCCATCCTCCTTGGCTAGCATGCTACTGCTCCTGGCTGGCACCCTACTGCCTCCATCGTAAGCTGGCACCTTACTGCTGCCTCACCTACACGGGATGGGGGCGACTTTATCTCTCTGTCCCGGTCATCTCTCTGGGGGTCCCAGCCCTGGCCCCTTCCTCTGGTCAGTATTGCACTGCCTCGGGCCGGTCGGATCTCTCCACCTACGAACCTTTCCCCAATGGACTGGGGTCGCGCTACGAATCGGTGTACCTACCTTGTTTACGGGGCCGATTAAGGTTAGCCTTCGGGCGGCCGGGTTTACTTTGGGTCTGCCTGGTGGGTTGGATTTGGACTTTCTTTTGTGCCTTCAGGCTGAGATTTCCGGGGGGATTTTTCCTTGGGCTTCCTGCTTTTCCTGTTTTGGGTTTTTTTTGGGGCTTAGTTCGTCTGGGCTGTAGGAGGGGCTTGATTCGGGGCGGGATGTGCAGTTGGCTCCATACCAGAGAGGCTTGGGGTTCTTGGTTTTTACCTCAGACGGAGGAGAGACGCGTGTGTTTACAGGTTTTGTTTTTGCCATAGCTAGCGCTGCATGCAGGTTCTTGTACCTTAAACAATGAATATATGATATGAAAAAAAAAAAAAAAAAAAAAAAGTGGGTACCTCTGAGAAGTGGAACAGAGGAAATCCGTCGGAAGCGCATTGAGTTATTAGGCTTCAAAGTTAGGCATCCTAACTACGGGCCGAAAGTAATGGGACGTTTTTGGTTCGAAAATCCGCAACTACTCCTACAGTGCCCCAGAGGCCATAGGGGATAGATATGACACCAATACCTATCTGAAGGCGGCTGTATGTTGATTGGTCCTGGAAACAGGATCCCTCGAGAGGTGATTCTCTTTGAGGCAAGGTGGACCGAGAGGAAGCTGCTCAGACTCAGAAGACCTAATAGGCGGTAGATATACGTGTGTTGGCGCACCATCTACGAAGCCTGCATCATGCATAGGTGCCCGACACATACGCTGGCCACTATGTGAAATCGGAAGAGACTATTGGAATGATAGTCAAGACGACCACAGTTTCAGGCAGAAGTCTATTCGGCTTTATAAATTGAAGACCGTTCGTTCGAGGATAATAACGCATCCTACGATAAGACAGAAAAGAATTTATGAGGACGAAGATGGTGTGCAAGAATTCAGGGTCAAACGGTGTTCGCACTTGTTAAGACTATGAGACGTAGCGTACGATTTTGGGGAAGGTACTTTGTTATAGGAGGATTAGAAGTAGTCCGCGAACACTCAGACACGGGATATAAATATCGAAGTGCCTCCCAAGCTTTTAGACAGCAAGAAGCAACGGAGAAGAGACCTTAACAATATAACATTGTTTTACCTACGAATCTTTATAAGAATATTTCCTCTATCGATTAAGCGAGTTCTTAGTAGTCATAAATGAAAAGAACAACACCGAGCCTTCCTAGACAAATCTCCGTCTATTACGAAAGATTCAGGCCTAAGTCTTCTCGACAAGTATTTAGAGTCGCCTTCCGCCTAACACCATCGTGGGCCTGGCCCACTTGGGTCCTGAGATGGACTGGAGATGGCTCGTCAACAGTCGGATCGATTTAGGGACGTTCAATGAAATATATTGACAAATCTTTCGAACAAACAACGGCGGCTTCACGACCCCTCGTTGCCATCGGCCATGACGTCCCGTAGAGGTTTTCAGCATCTCCGCAAGAACAAAAAAAAAAGAGAAAAGAAAATTGGAGATTTGGTCTAAGATCATTGTCGCCCTGGCGTGCAATTGTGCTAGACCAAATCTCCCGGCTATACTGGCTCAAGGGAAACGTCAGAATAGGTTTTGACTGAGATAACACTGTACACAGGGGCTTTGTATTACTAGTATATAAATTATTATATAGTAAACTGAGTGTAGAATTAAGGACAATGATAATTAAAAGCACATAGGATGACTGATTTCTTAAGAGAATTAGGCATCTTGTGATTCTGATATTAAGAACAACATGAGTGGGTGTTAGGCCGTAGCCGAGATCAGACTTATCGGTCGGACTAGGGCCTGAATCTTTGATCGGAGATTGTCCCGGAAGACTCGTAAAGTAGTAAAGAATAAAAGAATAAAGATTCGTAGATGTAAACTTATTATATTGTTAAGTTCTCTTCTCCGTTGCTTGATTCCTCTAACTAACCCGGAGACCTTAAACCTATTTATACTAATCTACCGGTACTTAGTATTCCTATACTAACTTGTACCGAGGAGCTTTTAACCTTAGTTTCTACTAAGTGCGAACACTGTTTGACCCTGAAAGTTCGTACACCACTTCAACCTTAATTGAAACGAGATATTTTTCTTGAGCGGATAGCGTCCGAATCTCCCAATGATCTCTTTCCGATCTCTAGGCTTGAATGGACTAAGTATGTAAATATAGTCCGGATGGCTATCATTCCAATTGTCCCTTCTGATCAAGAACTAGCTAAGTTCATTGTCAGGAACTGGTGCATAATTAATATATGCATGCATGAGTCTCGACACGCCAGTATCATAGAAAGGCTTCATGCATCCCCAGTCTTCCAATTCAAGTTTGGTTCCCCTCGGACCTCCTGCCTCTAAGAGGGACCCCTATTGAAGCCGTCCGACATACACCTAATCTTGAATGGGTATTGGTAACTTCTGGTGTAATCTGATAGCGCCGGAGGTCTTGTATCTAATTGATAGAAAATCCCTCAGTCGGCTATTCACTTATAGTGAGTGGTCTCATATGGTTCGCGGTCAGGGAGATATAAATTAGAAATTATTATTTTAATTCCTATATAGCTTTGCCGCAACCATCTTATCGAGTCAATTGACCTTTATGGTCATATGCATGACCTTACCACTTATACTAGGTCTTATATGCCTAACATTAGCTCCCTCCTTTCAGGCTTCGCCTCGAACGCCTTTAGTATAGATCCTTTCAGGGCCCGATAAGATCAGGGTAAAAAACCTCCTGCGTTTGCTTGGCCACGGTAGGAAAACCTTTTCCTCATCGTCCTGCTTCTGCCCACCTGGCATTTCCGGATTATTTCTGTGGAATTCTTCCACTAGTTCTTCGGCATTTCCCATGCCTTCAGATGGCTCCCAGGTGTGCTCATCCTCGGAACATCCTTGCCATTTTACTAGATACCATAGTTCTTTTAACTGTCAGTATCGGCCTTGAATTTTCTTTCTTTTAGTGCGGATCTCGCTTCTTACAATTTTTTCTATTTTCCATTGAAGATCTCCTTCAACTTCCTCAGGTTTGCGAGGTGGCTACCTCCGGTCTTCGAAAACTGATTCGTGATATGGTTCGAGTAGTGATACATGGAATACTCTGTGGATTTTCCACCGGGCTGATATATCGAATCTGAAGCTTCGATTGCCTTTCTTTTCCAGGATTCGAAAAGGACCATATAGTTTGGGACTAAGTTTCTTGAATTTTCGTCGTGTCCGAAATTTTTTTGCATTTAGCATTACCTTGTCCCCAACCTTAAAGTCTGGCTGTTTAGTTGCTTTTCGATTGTAGTATTTAGACATAGCTTCCCGAGTCTTCTCCAGTGATTCTTTAGCTTGTTCGTGTATCGTCTTGATCCAGTTCGCGTATAGCGAGGCACCAGGATTTTGAACTTCGCGTTCTTTCATCCATTCCATCTGGGGATAAAAACCGTAGTTTGCGTAGAAAGGAAACATTCCATGAGCGTTTGTCATTGAGCTGTTGTAAGCATATTCGGCGAGTGGTAGTAGTTGGTACCAGTCATCCTGATCGTAGTTGACGAAACTTCGAAGGTAACCTTCCAGTACTTGGTTGGTCCGTTCTGTCTGTCCGTCAGTCTGAGGATGATATGCTGTCGATATTCTTCTTTTGATGTCCAAGCTCTTGCATAACGATTCCCAGAATTCTCTCGCAAACTTTGAGTCCATATCCGAAATGATTTCGGTTGGTAAGCCATGTAGTTTCCATACTTCTCTTATGAAAGTATTCACGACATCGTTAGCTGTCGCTCTTTCTTGCAGGCCGAGGAAGTGTGCCATTTTAGTAAACCGGTCGACTACTACCATGATTTGGGTGCATTCTTGAGACTCCGGAAGTTGTGTTATGAAGTCTACTGATATGGAACTCTAAGTGCTGTATGGCATTTGTAATGGTTGTAGGAGTCCGTACTTAGCATGCCTAGGTGACCTATTGTGTTGGCACTCGTCGCAAGACCTTACATAGTCATTTATCCAGTCGGCTAGCCCTTTCCAGTAAAAGTCTCGCATAATTATTTCGAGAGTCTTTTCTTGTCCGAAGTGTCCGGCTATCTTTGCGTCATGGCATGCTTCAGCAATTCTAGTATAGAGGGGCTGGTCCTTTGGCACATATAAGCGTTGTTTGTAATAAAGCAGGTCCTCATTTATCGCCCAATCCTTTGGAAGCGTCTTTCCATCATCTCGTAACTTCCTTAGCTTTTCTCTTTTGTCTTTCCAGTCTTGGTCCTTATCAATGGCTATGTCAATTGCGGCTAGGAAGTCTGGATTAAATGTCTTCATGCTTGCTTTTGATAATATAGCATTAGACATTAAGACTTTTTCTGGTATGTTGTCTAGATTATACCAGTGTTCGTTATCGCTAGCCGAAGCCTGAAGGTGAGTAATGACTGGTTCTTGTTCTTTAACATTCAGGGTTCGTACAGCGGTATCTGTACTTCCGAACCCTGCATTGTCTCTTTCCGTTTCGTCAAGCTGGTCTATCTCCATGAGATCTGCGGTATTGATTCTTTCCACTATAAGCTGGGCCACTCTATCACCTGCTCGTATTTGGCAGTCCAGATTCTTATGGTTAAATAGGAGGACATGTAATTCCCCTCTATAATCTGCGTCTATAACTCCAGCTCCTGTGGAAATTCCGCTTCTAACTGCAAGACCGCTCCTAGGTACTATTCCGCCGTATGTTCCTTCTGGTAACTTGACTGCTATGCCTAACTTTATTAATAGTTGTCCCATCTTAGGTATTATCGCATCGTCCATAGCATATAAATCATGTCCTGCTGCCATCCTGGAACCTTTTGTCGGCATTCGTGCTTTTGGATTCATCCTTCTGACCTGGATCGCTGTCTCGTCTGACGGTAGATCTTGGCTTATGTCGCTCTTAGTGTTCCAAACATTGAGGTTTTCAGAAGACTTAGTATTCTGGAGCATCACAATTCTTATTATGATTTTATCTTTTTCCACAATTGTGATCAATGAAACCTGGATTCCTTCTGTCTCAAAGTGTTCTCGTTTCAAAATTGTCTGTTCGCGATACGTAGCTCTCTCTTCAGAACGGTACTCTGGCCGTCGACTTAGTACATCTGGCTTGCCCCCTCTGGTTCCTGGACGATAGACGATTTTAAAATCGTAGTCAACCAATTTTTGAGCCCATCGGATCTGTCTGCTACTCCAAACTTTTGATGTGAGAAAGTATTGCAGATTCTGGTGGTTGGTGTATACTATAATTGGTTTTTCAGTACCAATTAAGTAGTGTCGCCATTCCTTAAAGGCCTCCAGAATTGCCAGAAGTTCTTTATTGTGTATCTCATAGTTTCGCTCAGCAGAGTTCAACTTTCTTGAGTGGAAAGCTACTGGATGTAGTCTTTTGTCTAAAAACTGAGGTAACATGCAACCTAGTGCAAAGTCGCTTGCATCTGTCTCGACAACTGTCTCTCGATCCGGAAAAAAGTAGTGTAGTATTCGGGCCGTCATGAATTTGACCTTCAAATTTTCAAAAGCCGCATCTTGTTCGGGTCCCCACTTGAAATCCTTCGGATTTCCCTTCAGTGTCTCCGTTATCGGTCCACAAATGGCAGAGAAGTTTCTAATAAACCGTCGGTAGAAGTTATCAAATCCAATAAAAATTTGTACTTCTTTCACCGATCTCGGTGGTATCCATTCTATGATTGATTCCACTTTGTGGTTACTCATGGATACTCCTTTTACCGCTACGATGTAGCCTAAAAATTTGACAGATTCGACGTGGAATATTGACTTTTTGACTGATACGGCAAGTTGGTATTCTTGGAGTTGTTTTAGAACTTTTTTGACTAGTGTTATGTGGTCGGCTTCATTGTCTGAGTAAATTAATATATCGTCCAGATAGCAGACCACTCCTCGATCAAGAAATTCCTGAAGTACTTCGTTCATCATTTTCTGAAATATCACGGGTGCATTCACCAATCTAAATGGCATTACATTATATTCATAGTGTCCGTATCGGGTTCGAAAAGCTGTCTTCCATTCATCGCCTTGCTTCATTCTGATAAGGTGATAACCGTCTTTGTGGTCGAGTTTGGAGAATATCTTTGCTCCGGCTACTCTGTCTCGCAATTCTGACATTAGTGGTAGAGGGTGTTTGTTGAGGATAGTCATTTTATTCAGGTTTTGGTAGTCCACGACAAGTCGCATTTTACCATCTGGCTTCGGGACAAACAGGATAGGTGCTCCATAAGGAGATTTACTTGGTGATATTTTGCCTTGAGCCAACATCTCTTCCAAGTATTCTCGTAACGCTTTTAGCTGTTTTGCTGATAAAGGATATACTGGTCCCCATGGCTTGCCCTTTTCCTCGTTTATTTTGATCTCGTGATCATACGTCCGGTGCAGTGGTAATTTGGCTGCTGTCTGTGGCAGGAAGAGCTTCATTTATTCGTGATAAACTCGTGGAACAGAGGTCAATTCAACTGTCTCTTGGTCATCTCTCATGCCGATTCTTCCTATCCTCACTGCATCTTTGTCCATTGCCACCGTCTCATCGTATTCAAACATGTCTACGATCCCCTCATCTTCCTCCACACAATTTTCGCAACATTTTGCGTTGACGGACCACTTCTCCGGGTCTTCAATATTAGATATTGGGTGGTCAGTCTGCCACCATCTGAACGGTATAATCATGTCGTAGACTCCTAACTCAGCAATCTCGCATGTTACTTCAGAAAGGTACTTGTTTCGTCCGATTTCTAGCATAAGAGGGTAGGTATAAAATTTTCCTCCTGAAGGGGCCGCAACACCGTCGAAGCCATAAATCTTCACGGCTTCCGGTCTTTCAGTAAAGGGTAATCGGTAGTGTTGAACTAACTGTTGGTTTATGACGAAAACATTAGATCCCGAGTCTAAAAGGACCATGATTTTTCGTCTTTTGCAATGGATAAAAAGGTTCGCACTGCCCTCTGGACAGGTATATCGTTTAGGTAATGGCGCATATAGCTTACGCCTTCGGGGCTGACCCCGTTCATCATCGTTTTTTTGTTTAGGCATAGTGTAACTAGGGTGTTTGTTACTATGCCCGCATAGTTTTGACCATTTAGGTCTCCTCTGACAAACTATCTTTTGTTAGCGTTTTTTAATAAGGATGGGAATAATACGTAGCCTTTGGCGTTTCACCAATACACTTTTGTGCACGACCAGTTCTCTGGGTGGATGCCAAAATTTTCCCCTTTTTTTTAAATTTTTTTTTTTAAATTTTTTTTTTTTTTTTTTTTTTAGTTGTATGGCTCTGGTTGCCACCTAGTCTGAGGTTGCCTCTGAGGTCCGGTTGCCTCTTAGTTCTGAGGTGAGGTCCGGTTGCCTCGCTTAGAAAAATTTTGGTGTGGTTTTCCAGTTGCCGCGCAGGGATTAATGCCGATTGCAACCGGTCTTTCACCCTTAGGTTCTGGTAAACTAGCTTTAAACTACCGGTCTGCTGGCCATAAAAGGGGCCTCGCTTCGCACTCTTTTCTGCTCCTTAGGCTCTAGGTGTCGGGAGCGGTCCTCCGTGCCATCTACCTTCTTAACTACTCTGGGGGGAGTAGGAAGGCCTTGAGGCTACATGGCTAAGGTCCTGGCCACTCTACCTATAGCAGTTTGGTGCATGGTGTCGGCACCTAGTGTTCTCCTCACCCTATCCCCCGAGGTGAGCTGAGTAATCACAATGGTAGATTTATTTCCCAAAAAGGAAATTAAAATTTCCAAAAGGGGAAAATTATTTCCCAAAAAGGAAATTAAAATTTCCAAAAGGGGAAAATTATTTCCCAAAAAGGAAATTAAAATTTCCAAAAGGGGAAATTATTTCCAAAAAAGGAAATAATTTTCGAAAAACTTTTCGAAAAATTCCACCTCTTTCAGAAAATTATTTTGTACCCTTTCCTGCCTGGCTTTGTATAGGTTTTCTTAGAATGTTTCTCAGGATCGGGGGCGCACATAACTTTCCAACCTGTCATTCTTAGGGAGGAAGTATACCGTCTGCGTCTGTCCACTATTCTAAGTTAATAAGGTCTTATGGACTTAGGGAGAACAATACTTAAATAAATTTTCTTGAGTGGTTTCCAACACCCTGGCCAAAGGGGTTTCCTGATTTCGATTCCTGTTTCCGAAGGACCCAGACTACTCAAACACCGTCACTGTTGGTGCTATAATGACTTCAAGTCATTTCTTCATCTTCGCCTAACTCCCATATTTGGTGTGCTGTCTGGACTCTGCGTCGTGGTAGTGGTTTTTTGGGTCGGTTCACTACAGCTGCTGACTTTGCCCATTTAACTCCCATTCTTATCGGGTGGTGGGAGACAGTAGCTGCTGATACTTGAATGTCGCCCTAGCAGGTTTTGTAGTCGTGGTTGTGCTTCCCGCACCTTGTACAAATACCTTTTCCCTTTCGAGTATCCACTACCGACTGAGGTATTCCCTCATGGGCCTCCTTCCAGCTGGAGTGGGTTATCGCAGCCGTTCCTCCTAAGCGTTTATTAGGGGTTGGTCATTCCGTTTCTCTTTTTCGCTTCTTAGAAGGTCCTCCTTCCTTTATCGGCTTTTTGGGCTTATCTCGGATTGACTTGTCTTTTCTTGACTCTGATTTTTCCCCACAGTCTTTAGTGTCTTTAGAAGTCAATCCATGTAGTAGTTTTTTAGAGTATTGTAACTCTTCTTCTGAACGGCCACACTTCATTAATGCCCTTTCCCATTCTTTGTCGGTGTCATATTTTTTATATGACAGTCGGCGTATAATGTCAGGCGTGAGTTTTCGTTCAACCTGCATTCTCCAAAATGCTGTAGTCATGCATCCCCAGATTTTGAGATTATGCATAGCACCCATGAAGTTCTGAATGTCCCCTTCGTATTTGATTTTATCCATGTCTCGGATAGCTTGTCGTGCCGCTTCCAGGAGGGTAAAACGATCAATCATTTCATGTTCAAACCTCGACCATTTTTTCAAGCCTGGGTTTTGTTCTTCACCTCGCAAACCATCCATAGCGAGTCGGTACCAAGTGGTAAAGGGGGCTACTTTTTCACCGTTTGTTCTTCCTAAGGCGTATATTATTCTTCCTCGATTCCTTTCCCATGTCCTGCGATTTCGTTCGAAGTAGTCGATACATTGTGTTAACCACACATGTACATCTTGATGCCTTTTTCCCTCGAAAAATGGTGGGGGGTCTGCTGGTCGTTTGGCGCTTCGCGCTAGTGCTTCCGTCAACACATTGACCATTCCAGTCTGTTCTGGGGTCATGTCGCGGGACCTTCCGAAAGGGTTTCGTCCTGATCCACCACCTCTGCCACCGTCGCTACTGCTATCGTCATCAGGGTCCTCTGGGTCAGATGGTGTCTCAACAGGGGGCGGATTCCCTTCCTTCCATTTTCCTTTCTCTTTCCTACTTGATTGCCTATTTCGAGTAGACTCACTATCTGTTGTCTCAACCGTCACATGCCTTTGTCTTCGTGAGGGAGATCCTTTGGATGTCGGGCCTTCTAATTCTTTTATTTTTTCTTTTAGCATTCCCAACATGTCGCCGTGTCGATCGGTGAATCTTTGTTGTGTCATGAGAAGCTCCGACATTCTTTCTTCATGTCTTTGGCCCTCTTCCATTGTCTGAGCAATGGCTGCCCGTAGTGATCCCATTTCTTTTGCCTGTTTTTCATTGATGTCCCTTAGAGCTTGTTCGAGCACTTGGTCTCGATGGAGCGCTTCTTGCCCTTGTTGCCCCATATGTTCATGCAGCTGAGTAGTAACCTGTTCATGCCATCATTGTTGCTCATCTTGTTTAGCTAATCTTTCAGCGACCGCTTGGGCTAAATCAGCCTGATGTGCCGTTACGGCCTGTTCCAAACCTGCACATTGCATAGCATATAATGCGACATCTGCTTCTCGCATTTCTTCTCCTTTGGGTATCTGTTCTTGGACTGCTAAAAGCTTAGCATGATGGTCCTGTGCCGTTGAGGATAAACTTCTTAATGCCATATTTCCTGCATTGGTAGACTGTTTCAAGTTTTTATCCAATATAGCCACAACTACCCCTATCCTGGCTGCCAATCTCGCCATGTTGGCTCCATGATCCGTTGGTCGTGGTGAGGTACCCCTGGGGATTCCTCCTCGACCAGATTTTTGGGATAGCGGAGAAGGTACTCGAGTAGGTGGGTTGGAGAAATGGGCACGGTTGGTAGTAATTACCGACGTGTCAGTCATAGGTGTATCGACCGAATCTTTAGGTGGAGCTGGTGGAACTGGTGGAATGTTGGGACCTGGTAGAGACATTTTTACAAAGTCTCGGAGGTTAAAAGTTGTCAATGGGCTTACTACACCTATCTTCGCGAAGGGATTCACCTTCGGTAGGCCGGCGATGCAAGTCTATCACCGGTCAAGCTGTTCTCGTATACGTAGGCCAAGTGTCGTACGTTCAGGGGTTGTTGAAAGGTAGGCGGGCTTAGAGCAATTGGCTCTAAGTTCCAAGCTCTTTGATTTCCATCCGTCAGGGATGGAGGAAGCGGACGGGGAGTGGAATCGTCCGGAATTTCTTCTTCCGGGTACTGGGTGTTCCAGTGCGGGTCAGGAAAGCAAAAATCATCGAGAGTCAAGTCGCTTTCGTAGCCTGTGTAGTGGTTGATATCTGTGTGACAACTTTCGCCGTCGGAGGTGGATACAGTCTCTTCTGTCCTTTGTCTGCTGGCGTAATAAGTTAAGCAGAGAATACCAGTATTAATAAGAATATAAATAAAAAATATCATTTAGATGATATTGAAGGGTCTCTTAAGCGAGTTAAGAATTTAGTCTCGTATAGACTAAATAGCCGAGTCTTGGTGACAAAGAGGTAACAATATACTGTTAGGTGGTAGCCGAGATCAGACTTATCGGTCGGACTAGGGCTTGAATCTTTGATCGGAGATTGTCTAGGAAGACTCGTAAAGTAGTAAAGAATAAAAGAATAAACATTCGTAGATGTAAACTTATTATATTGTTAAGGTCTCTTCTCCGTTGCTTGATTCCTCTAACTAACCCGGAGACCTTAAACCTATTTATACTAATCTACCGGTACTTAGTATTCCTATACTAACTTGTACTAAGGAGCTTTTAACCTTAGTTTCTACTAAGTGCGAACACCGTTTGACCCTGAAAGTTCGTACACCACTTTAACTTTAATTGAAACGAGATATTTATCTTGAGCGGATAGCGTCCGAATCTCCCAATGATCTCTTTCCGATCTCTAGGCTTGAATGGACTAAGTATGTAAATGTAGTCCGGATGTCTATCATTCCAATTGTCCCTTCTGATCAAGAACTAGCTAAGTTCGTTGTCAGGAACTGGTGCATAATTAATATATGCATGTATGAGTCTCGACACGCCAGTATCATAGAAAGGCTTCATGCATCCCCAGTCTTCCAATTCAAGTTTGGTTCCCCTCGGACCTCCTGCCTCTAAGAGGGACTCCTATTGGAGCCCTCTGACATACACCTAATCTTGAATGGGTATTGGTAACTTCTGGTGTAATCTGATAGCGCCGGAGGTCTTGTATCTAATTGATAGAAAATCCCTCAGTCGGCTATTCACTTATAGTGAGTGGTCTCATATGGTTCGCGGTCAGGGAGATATAAATTAGAAATTATTATTTTAATTCCTATATAGCTTTGCCGCAACCATCTTATCGAGTCACTTGATCTTTATGGTCATATGCGTGACCTTACCACTTATGCTAGGTCTTATATGCCTAACAGTGGAGACACTGAGCAGATGGGACGGCCTGGTGGGGATTCCCGGGACTCCCAGGACTGGAGACAAGATTATGGTTAAAAACTCACCAGACAAGACGTAGTCAGGACGCATGGCAGATTTGGATGAAAGGCAATGTGGACGCATAGTAACAACAGAACAACTCGCCGACGTCAGGATACATGCGAAAGGGGGGGGAGAGATTCTAGGCTCGTCCTAAGAGGAAAGGAGGTTTGTAAGCACGCAAGACGTAGTCTTGACTATGAAAGCATAGTTCTAAAGAACGAAACGCAATGACGCCAGGAATCAGGGCGCCCGGAGCACGTCCACAAATAGGGCGACGTGGGCAAAGCATCCAGACGTGGGGATGGCATAGCCAGGGGAGTGGAGCACCCGGAGGGTAAAATTAGTGCGAAATACGCGGGACATGATTCAGATGTCAGGGTTGTAGGAAATGGCGTGCGAGAAACAAGCGAAGGGAGCGTCGCAACACAGGACGCATGGGACGTCGGGGTGGTTGTGAGGCAACTCCAGACGCACAGGATGCAGGGGGCGTAACTGACAGACAGGGTGCGTCTGGACACGGTGCTCGGGCGCCAGACGTGGGATAATTTTTTGCTGATGAGGATGCTTTTTTCAGTTTTGGAATGTGTATAGTTGTACTCACTTTCCAGCATTTGGGAATTCCTTCCATCCACATTCTATTTATGTCTTCTACAAATAGCCCTTCTTGGATTTTTCGAAACATTGTAAGCAACTGAGAAGTGATAGTGTCTGGCCAGGTGGCCACCCTATTAGAAGATTGTTTGACAGCTGTATCCAGTGTTATGACCTGTATTGGATCCATAGTGCCTTCCAGGTATCCTGATATTCTTCTTTCTTCTTTACCGTAGAGGGATCCATGTAGTTCTTTAGCGATAGTGTGGTCCTTTGCTCCTATGATGTTGTCCGTTCTGGGTAGAGTAGGTATAGGATGTTTTGTAGTCCTTGGTTTGGTAGTATGGAAGTACTCTAGATTGGTTATTTCCCGTAGGGCTTTGTTATTTGCTTCCAGTTTGGCCTCAGCCATGACTTTCCTGAGAGCCTGTTTCTTTTCCTTCAGATCAGGGTGATTAGGTCTTTTATGTGCCAGGTGCAGGATGTCTTTCCTCATTTCCTGCAATTCCTTATTCCAGAAAGCTTTAGCTTTTAAGTATCTGAAGAGTGTGTGTTTTCATATTATGCTGATGAGTTTACCTGGCACTATTGGCGGATCGTCCATGTTACAATCTATGAGGTCAATTTCTACTTTGATTTTGTCCCAATCTGCATTGTTGTAGCGTAGGACTTGGTCCCCTTCATTAGTCTACCTTAGTGTTGTCTTCACATTTAATGCTATGTGAGTTGCTGTTACCACCTTGAGAATCCTGATTTGGGTGATCGCTTTTCTGCTTACGGGTACCAGGTCAAGGGTGGTACTTTTTGGATTGGTAGCATTTAGTAGGTAGGTAATTTTAGTACATATTTAGTAGTATCATATTCCTCTCTTTTCTACCCAGTAAGGTGTGTCTTAGTCATATTTAGGTGTGCTTGTAACTATATTACATAGTATGTATTGAAGTCCTCGATTAGGATGTTGTTCAGCCCTCCCATATGCCACTCATTTTATGGGTCAAAGTCCTTTGCTACTAGCCTTTAGTATCTTAGTGTGATTTTGATCCCTTGTACCCATAGCGTTATGTACTGCATATTTATTCTTTCTATTATAAACATATGTATATATTGATTCAAAATATAGATGGTACAGCAGTATTTTTGCGTGTTTGAGTTTACATAGTATGTAAATCCCTCAAGGTGTATCGAATCCTGATTCTCAAGAGGGCATTCAGTTATAACTATAATTTTCAGTTTGAACTTCTGCAAGACTTTTAATAAATCCATGACAATATTCATGGACCTGCTAATATTGTGGTAAATGATATTGGTCTCCATATTTAATTGGGAGTAGGGAATTAGACTGAAACTTTCAAAGCTTTGCCTTTATCCTCAGGCTCAGGCTGGTATAAGGGTGCAGCTGGGGACTGTGCTTTGGTCCTGGTTGGGCAGCGGGAGTTGCTGGTAAAGTATGAGATTGCTTCACAGTTGAAGTACTTATGGGTAGTATGTAAGTAGGCCTTGCCCCTACCAGCTGTGCAGTAGGCCCAAGAGCAATAATGGTCCTTAGTATTGTGTTTGTTGCTACAGAATTTGCACCTGGCTTCCATGTGGTGGTGCACTACATGGTGTCCGAACTGTAGAGACCAGGCACAGCATGTGGAGGAGTCAGTTTTGACGTATTTCTGAAAGGTACACCTCATGCCAAATATGGTCATGTTTGGGTTGAGCTTCTGGATTTCTTCCATCAACCAGTCATTTGCCACTACTGATATGATGACGGAGGATTTTAGCTTTCCTTCTGCTTTGAGAGTAGTTGGAGAGCAGATCCATTTCGGCCGGTCCAGGAGGTGGACTTGGGGGTTGTAGTCTATAATTTATTGGGAGAGGTCATCTCACCTGTCTGACTCAGCATCCCATTCTCCAGCACCCAGTCCTTGTCTCACAGGGGCACACTATTGATGATGATGTTGATAGAAGCTACTTTTAGGCTTATGCTGAAGTCTAACACGTTGGTCCTATTGAGTGCCTTGGTAATCGCGTCAGAGTCAGCAAGGACAAGTTTGGCTGGCAGGTCATGCATGGTGGTCAGCACAAGGTCTTTATTCCTGTTGAACTCCATGAAGGCAAATTTGACTCTGGAGGTAGTATTAACTGCATTCCTGATTTTTGCTGGTAATAGGCCCGCAGCTCTTATTTATCAGCATTACTTTACCAATCTTATCAAGAGCCTACGTTGCCATGCATGTAGGTTGGAGAGGGCAGAAGGTACTACCTTTCCAATAGTGAGAGCTAGGTTAGCTCTCTTCTTTTTTATAGGTACCAGGCAAAACCTGTTAATGTCAATGCCAGTAGCTAAGATTGCTGCTCATCTTTCAAGTTGTCTGAAGTTAGATGGGTGAGCAGTAAAAGTGGTTCTGTTAGTACCTGGGGGGGGGGGGTGTTTGTCTCTACTATGGTAGCCTTCAGGTTAAGAACCTTGGCGGGTCTCTGAAGGATTTGTTTAATAGGAGAGAGGGCTCTGGTGCGGTAAGACACATCAGGGGAATGGGAGGTTGGGTAGGTTACTGGACAGGGAGCTGTCTTGGGGCAGTATTTAGTGCGAGAGAAATGGCTCTCTATAGCCTCCTAATTTCCAAGATAAGTCTGACTTCCATTTCTTGTAGTTTCTTTGTAGAGCTTGCCTCCAGATTCATAAGCAGGTACAGAATGGAGCTATTAGTCGAGTCACCTTCCAGCCTTCATATAAGATGGCTTGTATTATCAGGTATTTCCTCTTCTGACCTGATTTCCTGATAGACCTTATAGACTTGGGTTAATGGTTTGGGAGTGGTGGATGAGAACAGGGAGTTTTGAAGTATAGGTCTCAACCTGGGTCTAGGCATGGTCAAGCTTTAGGGGTTGACTATCATGTTCCTGATTCCAGTTCCTGGTATTTTAACTGAGCTGATAAAACATACCAGTCTTTCTCTTTCTAATTTCTTAAGAGTGAGCATGTGCTGGCTGTTACCAAGACTGATGTTGACTATGTTTTTCCTATTTTCTAAGGTCATGGCTATTTCCTATAAATCTTGTATTTTTGATACTATTTCAAACTCATGCAGTGGTAGGGAGGAGGGGAAGAGCTCCATAGGTTCACTTATCTCAGCTATTGCGGTGGACACTTGGGGAATTTAAGTGACATTTATGGGACTCTCCGCTGATAGGTGGAAGGTGGACATTGTGAGGGCCAGTGCTGCCAGCATGTTCAAGTTGGCTGAGTTTATAGTCTCATTTCTAAAGACCTTCTAGAGAGCCGTGCAGAAGCTAGTGAGCTCAGGTTGTGGAACTGTAATAGTAGATTCAGCCGCCTCGCTTTGTATGTGTACAAAACAGTTACTAGTATCTGTGCATTCAAGTACTCTGTGGACATTGGAGAAGGTACTGCCTCATGCTACGATCTTTGTTCTTGACATTGACTAGAGCATTTGAGTAGTAGTGGGCATGATTAATGATTGCAAACATGGGTAGGCATGAGCTTAGTAATACTTCCTGCGGTGAGCCTGATGCAAAATGGGTCAGAGAGTCATTCCTGGGACTCTTTATAGGACTCCTGCTATCACTGAGGGAAGAGGATGAGTGAGGAGTATATGGCATTGGGGAGGAAAGTAAGGGAGACATGTTTAGAGTGTAGGATAATCTTATAGCCAGCATCCTAGACTCCCAGAGGGAGGAGTGAAGCCTTAGGCTAGAGGGCTGTGATTGGCTACATCACCTAAAGGGGGGGTAGCATAAGAGAGGGGGTGGAGTAGCTTTCTGGAATAATATTCTGGTTGTACCGAATAGAATTATAATGTGTACATAATAGAAATAAACTTGGGTATGGTTGTAGGAATGTTCCATCAACTGAACCAAAATTTCCAAAATTTTTCTCACTCTGCATGTGTAGTGGGAGATGTCAGGTTATATGCTAGAGTAGGCTTCTACTGAGTAGTGGTATGGTAGTACCCCTAAGGTATGATAATATTATTATGATAATTATCTATTATAATTATAAAAGAAGCTTTTGGGAAAAACATGGTCATGTGACCAAACATGCCAAGACAGACACATTATGCCAAGATAATATGTCAGCAGTATAGTATTAACTCTTAAAATCACATTTCAAGGTAACATGTAGAATCTATATGTTTATTAAACTTAACTATTATATACTTTACAAGGCTACTCATAAATTCTAATTCTACGAAGCTAATAAGAGGTCCTGATAGAACTTAATATTTAATTCCTAGCTGTTTCTGACAATCTAAACTAGCAATATTATCCTTCAAGTTTATAGAATTGTCAACTTAACTTTTACATTTCAATCCACAAATAGTATTTGTTAGGAGACAGGGCAGGGCAGGTTTTACTCTTGGAGGCCTCACCGTTAGTACTGGGCCTGGGGCCCATATTTTTTTTCCCTCCCTGCCCTGCCCAGCCTCTGAGGCCCAACCCTATTATCCCATACTACTAAAAGTCAGAGGAGGTCTGCCTAGGGCATGAGCAGGGGTGGGAATAGAGGTCAAAAAAGAGAAAAAAAGCCACCCTACTCGGGGCCAGGGAGTGGGCCAGGGGAGGGTTTTTGGCCAGGAACCAGGGATTTTCAGGCCTCCAGGGGCCCCGTGATGAACACTATCTACAAAAAGAGGATTTATTATCCTCAACCATTGCACATAGTAATAAGATATCCACAAAATCCAATCCCATGAAGTTAAAGAGATGAATCAAATATAATATTTGATCTCAAGCCATTTCTGATCTTTGAAGCCTGCAATATTACCATCTAGTAATTATTTATCCTGTACAACTAACTTTTCCTGTATACTAGACTTTCATTATAGTCATGGTAATCAACAATAGTACGGGATAGTATTTAGATGTGGTTGAAATTTCTTCAGAAAACAAGGCCTTTACTGTTAGCTAAGCATATGTAGCAGTATTTTCCAACACCTTAAATTCCTACAAGCTTAATTAAAGCTTTGGTGAGTAATAATGTATTATGAAATAATATTACAAAAAAAAGAGAAGTCTTCAGAGATCCTATATTACTGTTAAAAGTTATAAATAACTTTGTAATAGTAGGAGATACTATGATAACACAGATGACTCATACCAGTAAAACAATTATCGCCAATTGACAGTGTGACTACTTAATTCATGATCTAGGAACTCGGGTGGTAACACACAGGTACTCACTAGTTGTGATAATAATATTATTATTATTATCATACTTCTCCAGCCCCGGAGATGTGATGTACGAGTGATCGGTAGTGATCTACGCATCTGACGTGTATGATAACTTGGGTTATGTGCCCGAGCACTGCAATGGACTATCATAAGAAAAAGAATGCATACGCTCGCATGGCTTGCCATCGAAAGGGGCGCCATAGGACGAAAACGTCCCATCATCCATCACTCGTGGGGCGTTTAGCTCGCCGCAATTATGATATGTAAGCGTATTCCATATGTTTCGATTGGCTGGTTGGTTCCAAATCTTCATTTCGCAAAACAGAATCAAATAGCGGCGAGCCAAACGCCCAACTTATCATTATATTGGTGGGAAAGCCTTGTCAACGTCAAACGCGACTCGGTACTTAAGATGTGAGATCCCAGGTCTGTCGGGCTTCACGCAGTTTGTAGGGGGCATTCTGGTTTTGAGAAGACGAGTTATAGTATCGTAGCAGTCAGTTCCCCTAACATGGCGTACTGCCTTTATTACCTTGGATGGTTGGGTGGGGGGGCAGGTTAGGACTATCCTTACATTATTGGGGGGGATACCTTCTTCCTTGAGCGTTGCGCATTGTGAACCGCATTTCCTATCATAGAAATTTTGAAATATCATAGAAAAAAAGCTCTTTAGGGCCTTGCTCGCGAATGATATCATACATTTATTTCATAAAAGTGGCTTTTGTGCAATAATTTTTTTATAAGTTGAGGGGGTGTTCGGCATTACCAGAAAATATGCTGTCATGAATTTTTATTTTTGCTATGATAATAATTATTCTCATACATAGTTTTGTTTATTGCATATTATTTCCCGATAACACAGGTTAGTTATTATCCGAGCTAATGTGACTGTCAATATAAGGGTTGCGGTGCAATCAGGTTTTCGCAATTGAACAAAGATATTATATTAATTTCTTAGCATCTATTATTCACGTAAGGAACAGCCCTTGTATTAACTTAAAAATAATAACAATATATTGAGAAATAAAAAAATAAAAAATTCTGTCGAACAGTTGACTCATCCGTCAAAGTCACCATATGAAATATCTATCTTTTCAGCAGTTTCTGGGCCAATCTACGGAGGTACAGCGTGTAAGTTTTGTAGGTTCCACAAACGAGGACTGCCACCCTCACTCCCTGTGCAACCTACAAAACTTACACGCTGTACCTCCGTATGATACTGTACGCTAATTTCTGGTGAAGGGTAAAAAATATCTGTCGAATTCATACACACTAAGTTAGTGGCTATAGAGGGTCTCGTTCTCTGGGCGCCAAGAGGCGACTGAACCAACTATGACAGAAGGGTTCGACGGGCTTACCCTTGATATGTACCCTGTGCCGTACAATGTATGATAGAACGCATACAGTGAAAACTCGAAGTATCGAGACGTGTGCTGCATTGCACAGAATTCCCTACTCTGGAAAAGGGTCAAAAAAAAAAAAAGGAGCTGTTTAGTCCCTCGGAGAGACGAAAAAAAAAAACAAGAAACACTAAAACATATGCGCCAGAGGGGCAACTCCAACGACATAGCACACAGCTCGATCGTCTGAGTTTTTTCGGTACCAACACCCAGGTCACGACAGATCGGACTGAAGTGAAACTCGTAACTTTAGTCTTATGATACTACAGTATACTAGCAAAATCTGCCCTATTTCAAACTCTAAATGGACTCCACGATTACATCACCGATACCCCCCCTTCTTCTCACCCTCAAATACAAATCGATATCCGAAAAGGACAGGAATAGGTAGGAAATAAAAGGAAAATGAAAACAAAACGAAAAAACCAAAAAACCAAAAAAAAGCGCAGTAAGAATACACAATCGAAGGGGGATACTCTTAATATGGGGGCAAGGGTTATAGGGGGAATGAATCAACGTAAGGAATCAAGATTTATTCCAAAATCTAAACCACTTCTTCTTCTTTTTGGCCTCGTATCCTTCCTCTTCTACGTTGGCGCTTCCGGCGATGGTTAGGAAGACTTGATCTATAATATCATTAGTAATGACACGGAATGGGGGGGAAAGGGGGCAGGAACATACCAAGCGTAGTCTGCGAAACAGAATAGTATTCCAATCCCAAGGCCTCCTTCGACTCTTCCAGTGCCTTGAATACCCTATTGACACCAGTACCGGCGCGCCGCGAGGCTCCAGTGGGCGTAATATCATTCTCGCTTTCATCCTCCCCGCGCCAGATTGGTATTGAGTAGCGAACCTGTCCATGAAAACTCCGCTGCTCAACAACAGCGCCACGGAACCTACGCAGGACCCAATCCTTCACATTGTGCATTTCCGCCTCTGTACTTGCGGGTGCAGACTTAAGGACAAGGTGGATGTAGTACCCGTCGCCCCAGCGCTTCCGGAGGTCATCGCTGGTTCCGACTGCAAGCATTTTCTTCGCAAGGATACCAGCACGTGAGGCAAGGGCATCGGCTTCCTCCATTGAATGGGTCGTCAGGACAAGACTTCTACCCTTTTGAATGCCGGCGAGGGTCTTCCACATGGTACGTTTCGCTGCTGCATCCATGCCCGAAGAAGGTTCATCGAGGAGGAGGACTGTTGGATTTCCCATAAGGGCAATGCCGAGGGAGAGCTTACGCTTGTTACCACCGGAGAGCTTCTCGCCCATGCGGGTTTGGAAAGCCTCGAGACCGACGGCGCGGATGACCTGGGAAACATTGTGCTCCACGTCCTTGACACCACGAATTTGGGCGTAGAAGCGGAGGTGTTCGGCAACCGTCATACGGTCCATCGCATCGAATTGCGGGCAGACACCGAGGTGAGATCTTGCCTCCGCGCGACGTCTGGTAACAGGAATGTTTTCCACAAAGACTTCTCCACTATCAGGAGCCATGTCACCACGAATCATGTTGATTGTCGTGGTTTTACCAGCACCATTGGGTCCGAGAAGGGCGAAAACCTCACCGCGAGCAACTCCGAAAGTAACGCTCTCTACAGCAACCATCTTGCGTGAGAAGGATTTGGTAATGCCGACTACACGAAGGCCATCGTTTGAGGAGGTCACTCTGGTGATTTCATCATTGATATATTGCTTCTCGGCACCAGCTGCTCCAACGTCGGGTTCGTTATCGGGATTGACGGTGTTCACTCTTCTCCACGGCAGCGCAAGGCGGAAGCGACCGCTATCCCACCAGAGAAGAAGAAGGAAATAACAGATCGACTGCATAATGAGATAGAGAATTGGACCTCCATATAGAGTAATTTCTCCGGGGTTCGTGGCCCATTCCTCGCCGCGACAGGAGATAGAGAAGATATTCAGTGCCAGAAATAGAGCACGAGCCAAACTACCAATCGGCAGAGGCACTGAGAACGCAAAGTGAACAATATTGATTTGGTCATCCATCTCCGATGCAGGGGCGTAAGTGAGCACCGACGTGAAGGCGATAAAGTAGAGTAGGAACATCACGGCTAAACCAAGGATTAGTCACAATTATTTCGGAATCGAGGGTTCACATCATACCTTGAGCACCAGCAACGAACGCGAAAGCGCTCAGCTGACCCTTAGCCATGAGAGAGACGTTATAAGCCAGCAAGACTGACGCGAGCCCGTACAGCAAGAGTACAAGGAACAAGTATCCAATATGGAACCATACATCGTTCGTGCTCGCAACATAAATAATTGTGCAGATAACACTAATGATCAATACAGCGACAAAGTCAAACGCAGTATAAGCAAGCCACAACGGGAGGGCCCTGACACCATTAGAGTAATGCAAAGCACGAACATTGCGGATACGTTCGACGGTAGGGTAGAGTGCAAAGAAGGCCGGGAAAGCGGACAGAGCAAGTCCCATATAAACGACAAACTGCAATGTAAGGCCCTGTCCATCGGGCCAAAAGAAGTCGAACTCGGCGTACCGCGTGACAATCCTCTGGCCAAGAAGAAGGTTATCCACCATATTCTGAGCCATGAGCGCATTCCTAACATCGCGATTACCCTTGAAGGCAATTGTAGCATTTGTTGAAGGGTCTCTCCCTCCTAGGTAGATTGCACCGGGGGTGACATTGTGATAGTTGATTTTAATGTTACGTTCGAAATCATCGAGGGAGTCCACAAAGTGCAACGAGTCGTTAAAGCTCCGCATCAGGGTCTCGTTTTGCGTACCGCCAATATCCGCAGGAAGTATAGTGGAGGCCAGGGTTTCCAGAACCTGGGTCGGAAAGTTGCTCCGGGGCCCAAGTGTAACGTTGAATTTGGTGTTGAAAGTTAGCCGTTCCACATCGGCGGTGCTGGTCTGGTCTGCATTGGAGCACGAAGCCTTATCGTAGTCCTTCAAGAAGATCATGGTCAAGCCGGCAGCGAGAATGGGAATGGCGATAGCCGCGACAATCGGGAAATAGTTCCTTTTGAAGATGATGAGACGCTTTCGGAACATGACCCAAGTCTGTTTGAATATCCCAAGCCTCTCGCCGGCATAAAGATTAACATCCTCAGATTCTTTATCTGCTGCCTCGGTGCTCGGCGATTGCCTGAGTTGCTGATCTTGAATATCCGCCGTCTCCTCGGCGACCTTGAGGAATACATCTTCGATGGTTGGTCCCGATACATGGTACTCATCGACTCCACGTGTTTCGAGCTTATCAACCAATTCGCCGGCCGATGTAGAATCAGGAATATTGTAAACGGTCTGATCATAAAGTCGCTTGGCTGAAACGCCCGAGACTTCCGGAAAATAACGCGGGACATGAACTCTATAACCGCCACCCATTTTGGCCTTTAATGCTACAGCAGATCCCTCACACTTGAGTGTACCTTTGGACAATATTGCGATATGGTCGGCCAGCAGGTCAGCCTCGTCCAAGAAGTGAGTTGTTAGGATGATGGTGCGTTCTCCTCTGGCGGCGAGGATGATATCCCAGATCTTACGTCGGCTAAGGGGGTCCAATCCACTTGAAACCTCATCAATGGCGCAGACATTGCTGCCACCGGTAAACATGATTGCAAGTTGAAGTTTCCGCTTTTGTCCACCGGAGAGAGTGCTGGACTTGGCCTTTTTCTTTACCAATAGATCGCAGTCGCGGAGAAGCTGATGGAGAGTTTCCTTGCTGTCTCCCTCACACTTTAGTTTGTTCCAGATCCCGACGTGCTCCTCGACCGTCAACTCATCCCAGAACACGTTCTTCTGGGGACAGACTCCTATACCGCCCTTTTTTCCCGTATTGATTCGGATTTCGCCCTCGTCGACAGCGGCCAGTCCGGCGATGGCCTCGAGGGTTGTCGTCTTTCCGGATCCATTGGCGCCGAGAAGGACAAGGACCTGTCCCTGACGGATATCGAGATCAAGTTTGTTCACAGCTATAACAGTCTCTTTCTTTCCAGCCGCAAGCAAGTTGCCCAAAATACTCGGCTTATACCTCTTAGTAAAAGCTCGAATCTCGACAGCGTTTTCGGGGGCGATCAAAGCTGGATTAGAACTCCTGTGTCCAGGAGATTCCGTCCCGTAAAGCCATTTCTCAACGTAAGCAGCACCGATGGCGAACCCAATGATCTGAATAATGAGGAAAACAAACAAAACAATAGCCGGAATAGTCGAAGCTTGGTCAGGCGGGGACTTGGTGAGCGAAGCAGCTTGACCTTTCTTCTCGAAGCGACCAAGGATGACAGCCATCAGGACAAAGTTGGATGAAGGGCAAATCAAACTAAGAATGGCGATAGCGCCAGAAGAAGATCCGTGGCACACTTGGGCGCCAATGCCTAAAACAATGCTAATTAAGGTAGTAGATATTCCTGAGAGTTGTGTCCTCTTGAAGAACGAAGACGCAAAGATGGAGAACGAGGCGCAGGAGAGCCCAGTTAGAATGAACCAGACTAAAATGATGCCAGCGTTCGTAGTAGCGAAGACTCCTCGAGCCATCGTAAGACCCATAACGACCCATCCGCCAGAGTACACCCAGGAGAATGAGAGAAAATAAGCCAAGATCCTCGCAGATTTGGAAACGCCCATGGACTCGAGAAGGGCGGATATTCCACGTTCGCGTTCCAGAGCTTGGAAACCAGTTTGATGGTAGATTATACCCACATGGCCAAGGAAGACAGCGACACCAATATATTGCGTGATACCGGTCATGTAGCTACACCGTAAAATTAGAATTGCAAGGTTATAGGCCTTGGTAGCGTCTTACTCTCTACGGATCTTATCCTCACGCTCCTTTTGTGACAAAGAGGTATACATGTATTCATCGACCACAACATCCCCACTTCCCTGACGAGCCCGGCCGGCAATAGCCCTATCGATAGCATACTGCAAGGGCATTAAGAACCTAAGCCAACGTTAGCACCTGAAAAACGAAAGAAGAAAAGATTCGTTAGTGGAGGGTAAATATTAATCATACGTCTGAACATCGTTGTCATGATCCTTAACATTGATTTTGTTACCATCTAAAGAACTATCACCCCTAAGTGTGTAATTCCAAACACCATTATCCGAGCTAGCAGGACTATCGTCGAAAACGGCAGCGGAAAAGCAAGGCGAGCTCCCCCTTAAAGTCTGCTTGCACTCGATCCGCAAATCCTCATTCTTCTCCAATATAGCCACCTGTATGCCCGCCGCTATCAAGGGACTCGCAATCCCATCAATCAAGTCCCTCACCTCCGATCCGAGATTGTTGTGAACAAAAGCCAATTTCTTATCCGAGTGTGCAAGTAACTCCCTCTGGAGGTCCTTGACATGTGCTGGTGTGCCGACACCATAGGTTGCTGGTGGAACAAACAAGTTCCTCGCATACGAGATGAAACCAATGAAAAGGATGGGCAACACGCCAGAACGAAAGATTGTGGCGAGTGGATGTCGCAGAAGTACTATGCGGACATTCTTCTTCCACAACGCCCAGGTCTGACGACCCAAATTCCCCATTGTAAGGAAGGAAGGAAGTTTTGTTGAGGAGAGTGACGATCAATGATGGGGCCTAAAAAGGCTAGCTACGATAATAATAATATTATGGTTGGATTTAGTTGGGGATCGGTGTTTTAAAGTAGCAGCCGGGTGTTGGAGAGGTGGGGGGAAATAGAGTAAGAAGGGAAGGGCGAGAAATTATGGGCATGGGGGTGGGAGGGATAGATGCTAATAGTACTTTAAGTGCTCGCACCGTGCTCAAGTGTTCTGCAAGGCGTGGGGTGGTACCTTAGGGCAATAATGGAGCTTAGAATTGACTGGGTATGATACTCGCTGGGGTGCCCCGCCCGTATTGGGTGGTGATGTATGACACTATGGTAACACAGGTAGAAGGGGGGGATGCGAACTGAAATAGCGGGAGACGGTAAAAATAAGCGTCAACGAGATGTGGTTCCAGCGGAGGATCTTGCTTCCCTTTCGGAAGGGTTCCGAAGATTGAGGCGACAAAGGAGGATTATATGAGCCCCGGGATAGTATTGTGCTAATATTCCAGTACCGTAAAGGATCGTTGGTACAAGTAAGAGAATTGGATTGAGAGTTGGAATAGTTGTGCTTCCAAACGGCCGCCTTGCGAGATGCTGATATAGCACTCGAGTAGGTGTCCCCTCTGTCCACCTCTTGCAGACTTCCCGACGATTGGCCGCAATATGTGCGGTGGGGCGATGCCCGTCTCGTATTCCCCCCCCCTCTAGAGGGAGGATGTTCGGAGGGCGAGGGCGAATGGCGTAGAGGCGTTTCAGGCACAGGCCTTTTATCGTGCAATGTGCTCGTACAGTACCGGTACCCAAATTGACTGGTAGCCCGGCCTGAAGACTGCGAGAGGAATAACGGTACGAGCAAGGGTAACTCTGTCGCAACGGTATTCTTGAAAGTGATCTTTTGCTATCGCCCCCCTTCCGTTTCCTTTCCTCTCCTTCCTTCCCTCCTCTACTCTTCTTGGTTGTGACAAGTACCGGTACTGCCGCCGCGTGATAGGCTTACCGTAGATTACATGGTATCATATGTCCAGGTCGCTTGGAGCCACAGGGGGCGCGATGAGCCGCTGGCTATAAAAAATCAACGTGTTGGGTGTCTTGGGCATCATCGAGGATTGACTCGCTGCCCATAAGACACCCGAGTGGACCGGTAATAACAGAATATCCAAGAAATGCCACAGCCGCAGATGGCTGGTCTTTTTTTTTTTTTTTTTTTTTTTTTTTCCTGCCCAGTTCTGGCACAATGATCCCTCTCTACCCCTGGTCACACCTAGCGGTATGCACAAAGAGCCCAGCGAACAATATCAACTCGCAGCCGAGGATATTGGTCACAACAAAGTTTTTAAGCTGTTCTGTGTTACTCGCACGGGGGCTGTGTAGGAGGGCACCGGTACTCTACCGGTAACTTTATCAGTGAAAAAACCCCATTCGGGCAACCGAGACGCTTGACATTTTGCCCAGGACCATTCGAGTGGGTAAAGAAGAAAAAAAAATAGTGAGGAAGCACCGACTTGGTTATCATATTATCATACTATGCAAAAAAACACAAAAAAAACATCATACAGGTACTGCCCCATGGGTGACGCGTCCATGCCCTTTCTATATTTTCTGAGGATCATGAATCTCACCAAAGAATTAGACTACGGTAGGGCTCACCTTTGTCCAAGGCACTCATCAAGTTAGTTGGGACGAGTGCTTCTCTTGGCGACCGTCTAGTTAAACCTCGAGCGCCCAATCTGCAGCATTCGAGTGGGCTATGGTATTACAGTATTGAGAGGTCAACCTTGATTCAGCCTCAATTACCAGTATCAACACATTCTCGCTTAACTACGGATCCCGTTCCGTTTGAATTCCCTGCATCAAATCGTGGCTTCTTTGATCGGCCATGCTCCGCGAGGCAGCATGGAGAGTATTCTCCCCAATCTCCTCGGATTGTGATCCAGTCGAGTGATGCGATGCGAGCGGCCGATCGCTTGTACAAGTACTGTACTAAAAGATGCGGTACGGTTGGGTTGGGGAACTGTGCTGTTGGAGGGCTGTTGAGAGAGCCGAAAGAGAATGTTAGATGGCGGGACTCCCTCCGAACCTTGAAACCAGACCCGGGAAATCATTCGCCCGCCCCACACTCGTGTTACATGTCCCATTCAGGATAGGCTCCAACCATTCATTGGTGAAACCTTACATCAAGTACTTCTTGGCGATCTTCAGCTGGTACTATTTTGGGTTCCCCATCCGAATCAGGAGTTCACCACTGCTGACCACTTCTATCGTCGAACGTACGAGTACGAGTACAGTACTAAGGCGGTAGCCCGAAGTCTCCCGCGGCCGTCCGATCAACGTGGGCCAGAGTACCGGTAGTCAAGTCGAGCCGAGCCATATTACCGTGAGAATTGGAATAATTGGATCTCACGCTAGGACGTTGGAGTTGCATCTCCTAGTTTTGTTCAGTACAAGAGAGGTCTACTGTATTCCTCTTACTTTTCCCAGAGGGCTGAAGGTCGGTCCTTTTTTTCACCGTGAGGCGGAATTCTGGGCCTCCTATCGTGGGGTTCAATTATCCCAGTTTTCATGCTATTTCGTTTTTCTGTTTCCCCGTTTCAGAATCTTCGTTGCAAGGCATATATTTCACTTCTTATGCTGCACATGTGACCGTGAAAGTATTTCCGGACATTCTGTCCTCGCTCTTCCGTTCAGCCTTTCGCCCGGAGCGAAATGACTCAAAGTGCAAAGGCCTTTCCATATTGCCGGGGTTGCCCAATCGTTCCTCAATTGATACGTGTCAGAATTCCCGGTATAGTCGGTGGGCAGGTGGTGTAGAAGGATCGAAGCACCCAACAGTCGAGTGATATTCCCGCCACCTAAGCGGATTAGCGACCCAAGTCTGATAAGGCTCTGTCTGGAGAATGAATTCGGCTCAACGCGCGTCCGGTGCTGTACCAAGGAGCCTCGTACTACATGGCTGTGTTCGTATCTCGGCGCAGCTCCCGAAGCCACGAGTGAGATGCCATGACGTCTACTACGAGTGATCCTGAGCGCGAGACTCCATCCTGTGGCTTAAACAGGGGGCCTCGGTGAACTGACGTTGAAAGATATTTTGTGCAATCAATATCTGCCTCGCGGGATGTTTATTTCGTGGAGTTCGTAGGGCATCTTCGAGGACACACTACCTGTCCTATGGAAATAGGAATGTAACAACGATTATGGGTTTAATGCTGCGCGGAGAACGGAGCACGGGGACGAAGAGCTATGCGTTGTAAGTTTGAGTAACCAACTGGAACTTGAAATCGTGTGCGTCAAGAGATCATCACCGTGTCTTCATTCAACCTGCTCTTTCTCTCCAAAAGGCATGTATGTTTGTTGGATGCCAGTGTCAAGGATGAAAGGCAAACAACCAAGCATTACGAATAACCGCCCACCGGTAGCTAAAGCGCATATCTATGAGCTTCGGGGCGCTGTCCAATATCGGTTTCCCCACTTACATCTCGCTGTTGGCTCGATTTACTACGCCGATATCATACTTTAGCAAGATATAAGCTCCCTGCTCTAACAAGCGAATTGCGGACCAAATTAATACGAGACCCCTTAATATGATGAGTTGGTCTACCTTGATATGGAACCAGACTGAACGTCACAGTAGACATATCACAGATAACTCGCACAGAAATACCTCGCCAACAGTTAGCCAAACGCTTTCGGGGGGGAGGGGTGCCTAGGAATAAAATAGTTGGGGTCCCGGAGAAAACCCCCGTTTCTCATGGAGGCCATCATATTGCAGGTGACAGAGAAAAGCTTTCTCACCACTTCCATTTCTGTAAACCCCCCCCACTCGCCGGTTTACACTCGAGCCAAAGTGTGTGTGTGGATGCCGAAAAATACAGTCCGGGAAAGATGTGCCGGTGACCGAAATTGGCCATGTTTGAATATCTCCTGATGGTTCATGAAGTGCGCAGATCGAGCGTTAAGGGGTCCGCGAGTAAAAAAAAAATTGGATTACCATTTTCTTTTGGTCTTCCCTTGCCTCTATGCCATCGTTTGTTTGACCGTCCCCTGTTGTTGTATTTTCTTTAGTTGGCCCTCCCTCCCTTGAGCTTGCTCCCCTAGAAGTGCCCACCTCTGGGAAGGCCTCGCGGAAAAGAGAGCAGAGTTCAACCATAGATACGCTGCCACATTGCTTCACTCCTTTTCGGGAGACCATCAGTCTTACCCCCTTCATTATCATACATTCACTTGTGAGCATCTACTCACCAAATGATCTGGCCGCGGAAGCAATGCAACATCCTATAACTCTACGTCTTCCGTGCGGTCGTATGATATGTCTCCACTTATTCGGCATTCGCTCCTGCTAACCTCCATGCTTCAGCGGAGCCCTTGTGAATTTCACTTTACAATACCCTAGAAGGCATAATACAGGAACAGATTTTACAACAGCTCTACTGGGATAGACTCTCAACACAAGAAAGGATTCGGGACCGCATTCTTCACGTTGATGAGAATTTTCTCCCATGGAACGGCGTCTTTGAGAAGGGCACTCTAGGGACTGAATCCCAACCCAGTATACCAAGGTTTTTTCCGTTATCGAAATCTCTCATATCTCGAGCCCGCTTTTACTCTCGCCCGTTGCACAAATAACAATAAAAAAGCTTACCTGACCAAAGTCTCCGGGAGTAGCTCCTTTGCTGGGCACCCATTTCAACTTTTCGTATGGTCTGAAGGAGTCAGAGAGACGCAATACAAACTCTTTAGGATAGGAGGCTACAAGGAGTGATGCTAACTTAGAATCGTGTACGATGCTAAGAGTTGATACAGGGTACCTGCATTATAGATCCTCGAGCAAAAGTCTGACTCCTACGTGCTAGTTCTAATCCTACGACCCCTACTAACTACAACTGAGAAGCCTAGCAAGGTGTATGTGTGATCCGGGAAAGTTGGACGAAAAAGATGCATATGCTATCATATGTGTCCCAGGTATTTTCTGGAAGTGGGTGGAAAAAGGTTCTGCGGCATGGTTTTCCTACTCTAGATAGCTTCCGTCGGATTTCACACAAAGGACCTGCAGACTCCTGAGCACAAATAAAAACTCTTCGTTACTCCAGCATCTCGTAGCAGATATGATTTATAGACTCCGAGTCCTTTCTAGATGATATAGCTCCTTGTTCCTAAACTCAACGATAAAACAACCGATAACCAAGCACCTCCCGCGTGAAGACTAGTCGTGTTTTATGCCATATTGTTCCCACGGTAACATAGGGTACACCCGACAGACTCGACTGAAGTTAGTACGGTTCCCGGGCAAACCACACTTTTTAATCTTAATAGTCTCAATATCTTGGATAGGGCTCGATTCATCCAGGATTCCGGCCGGTGCGGACCGCCTCCGATGTTATCGAGCCGTAATGGTTCAAGTTAAAACAGGCTCGAGAAGTCACCCTATTGTTGGAAAATGGGAGAGAGGAGAAATGACTCTTCTTTGGGGCCATGGCTGGGCAAACAATATCCCGGTTAATTGCACCTAGCTTCAGAAAGGTTCTTGATGACCTTTCCAACACTCAAGCTCTGATCTGACGGCTCACGTTAGCATTAACTTCCAATTATAAATCAACGATAACCCTTCTTCACCAGATGTCACTCTTAATCCCCCTGAGACATCCTGTTGGAGATCGTCATCCAGCCCACAACATACCCCGGTATCCATATATCCCTTCCCCTCCTAGGTGATGTTGAATTACCTAGGGGTGGCATGGAATTACTAGGACATGTAATTTTGGGTATGATATGACAGTTGTTTTCGCATCCTATGCCGTTAGGCATAGTACAATCGTGTTGGTTTTGTTTCCTTATATCATACCGACAAGCATTTTTGAATCCAGTTTCGAATTTTGCGCTATTACTTTCCGGCAAATGGCACCGGGTTTAGAGATTGTGTTTCGCCATGCCCAATGCGTGTTCGGGACGACAGTTCGTCCGGTACGTTTATTGACTTTGCTCTTCCCCCGAGTTTCTGCTGAGTTCCTCTTATTGGCGGGATGTTTCTACGCATTTCAACCAATTTATTACCACCCGCATTGCATTTCCCTTCGCTGTGGTTGGCGGTGTTCCGCTCTGTTTCCTGAGATGTTGCCATTCGTTTGGGAGATGTGTGTGTGTGTCTTCCGTCTCTATTGGTTGTCTACTCGTGGGTCATCGTGTCTCACGTAAAAGTCACGTGGAGTTGAGTTTGACGCGCCGTCAGTGGTGGATTCTTGCATCACGTGGCTACGTTCGAGCTCGACGCGTGGACCACCTGCTCCACGTGAGGGTGAAACCCGGACTAGTCCAAATACGGCTATAGCAACTTGTCCTAGCGCTGCGGCTGAGAAGGGATCATCGAGTCCCGGTACCGGTATGTTAGCATAGCCTATCGTGCCTAGAAACCTTGCGAAGCCTCTTTCAAGAAAGGAACGCCATAATATAGTCTACTGTACCGTTTTGCCGCCGTGAATAATTGGACTTGAACTGAGATGTTGGGGTTGTCTCTCTCCTCATAAGGACGATTGTATCTTTTTTTTTTTTCCTTTTTAATCGTCTTGGCTGGGGGCTGAAAAACTGTTTTTTTTCTTTTTCGACGCATGCTTTGACCTCTAATCCAAAGGTGGAAATTGCGGACAGCTTAGCGTAAGGTCGAGCTTTTAGGAAGGCCAAGACAGCCTCTACTCGAGTTTGAAGAGGTTAGGAAAGATGCCCAAAGACTGTTCCTCCCCCCGGGTTATGTATGTCTACCCGAAAGTCTCTTGTATCATATTTGAATACTTAGAAGGTAATGAAACCTAGTAGAGTAAATTTTTAAAGTGGAATATAAAGCCTGGATCCTAGAATAATTATTAAAAAAGTAGAAATAGAAAAGGAAATATCGATTTTCGGAATGTAGTGAGGGAGGAAATAGGGGCCGAAGGTTTTATTAGAAAACTAATCTACTTTCTTATTTGACCCCGCAATGACTATTGATAGTATCATAACTCAGGTAGGTTTGCCAAATTTTAGGAGTACAATTGGGGTATGACTTGGAGAGTATTTTGTATTTATTATTACCTTTGTAAAGTGTAAAGTCCCTGAGGGCTCAGCGAGGCGGTACTGTACCCTCAGCGAGGCATGGCGCAGCTTGGCAATAACAGCGTGCCGCCTTGGAGAGCTCAATAGTAGACGGCCTCCCAGGCCACCCAGACACCCCCCTCACCCAGACAAACTTTCCAGTGGTTTACTTAGGTGAACTTTGGCAACTGAGGTAACCACCACTCGTTTCCTCACACAAACCCACCAATGAGCACCTGTCTGGGTGGGGGGGGTGTCCGGATAGCTTGTGAGGCCGTCTATCAATAAATTTAAGGTACGTGTGAACTTCTCTTTTCTTCTCCTCTCAGGCTTACCATCACAACAGCTAATCTACAAAGGCTTCAACTACCATTGGGGTAGGAGTTGTATCAACTCCTGCTCCACCAAAATGTTTCAGGCCTTCCAAGTCCTCACCTACTTCTTCGCTTTCTTTGGCATTCATATTTCCTGCCAATTCTTTAATATGCTTTTCAACCTTTCTAACCCTTTGCTCTGCCTCCTGAATTTGTTCTCCAAGGCGTCCCTCTTCCTGCAGGAGCTCGGCTCCTGTCTTACGCCATTTAGGTAAATTCCCCATCTCTTCCATTTTTTCCACATCCTTCCTTTTTCGGACACATTTATCTAATTTTTCCTTTTGGGAAAAAACAAGTTTCGTCGCGTTAAGGTATTTCCGCTGTGCCATTTGAAGGGCTTCGGTAGTTTGTGCTTCGAAGAACTTCTCGATGTCTTCCCTATCAATCCATGCTTTACCCTGTGTTGGTATTTGTTAGGCATAAAAGACCTAGCATAAGTGGTAATGTCACGCATCTGACCCTAGGGGTCAAGTGATTCGATAAGATGGTTGTGGCAAAGCTATATAGGAATTAATATAATAATTTCTAATTCATAACTCCCTAACCGTAAACCATATAAGACCACTCGCATTAGTGAATAGCTGACTGAGGGATTTTCTATCAATTAGATACAAGATATCCGGCGCTATCAGACTACTTCAGAAGTTACCAATACCCGTTCAAGATTAGGTGTATGTCGGACGGCTCCAATAGGAGTCCCTCCTAGAGGCAGGAGGTTCGAGGGGAACCATACTTGGATTGGAAAACTAGAGATGCATGAAACCTTTCTATGATACTGGCGTATCGTGACTCATGCAAGCATATATTAATTATGTACCAGTTCCTGACAATGAACTTAGCCAGTTCTTGATTAGAAGGGACGATTGGAATGATAGCCATTCGGACTACATTTACATACTTAGTCCATTCAAGCCTAGAGATTGTAAAGAGATTATTGGGAGATAGGACGCTATCCTCCCAAGATAAATATCTCGTCGCAATTAAGGTTGAAGTGGTGTATGAACTTTCGGGGTCAAACGGTGTTCACACTCAGTAGAAACTAAAGTCAAAAACTCCTTGGTACATGTTAGTATAGGAATACTAAGTACCGGTAGATTAGTATAAATAGGTTTAAGGTCTCCGAGTTAGTTAGAAGAATCAAGCAATGGAGAAGAGACCTTAACAATATAATAAGTTTACAATTACGAATCTTTACTCTTTTATTCTTATTACTTTACGAGTCTTCCTAGACAATCTCCGATCTTAAGATTCAGGTCCTAGTCCGACCGATAAGATCGATTTTGGCTACCGCCTCACAGTATTCTACTTCAATTGACTGTTTTCTTTTTCTTTACCTCTGCTAACTGGCTTTTCAGATTTTAGATACACTGCTCTTTCAACTCAACCTCGGTCAGTACCCAAAATCCTGCTATAGCAATATTGCTAATCAGTCGCTTTAGCACTCATGGCATTGGATTGTTCGTCGGTAGTGTTGCATATGCTATTGTTCGTTAAAAAAATTAACCGACTACAACAAACCGAAAAATAATTTGATCGTACAACAACCACCCCCTCGCCAACCTCAACATTACAATTATAATAAAAATTAAAAAAATGTAAATACATAGTAGAAATCAATATTTAGTGTACCATCCATCTGCCTTAATAATTGCTTCAATCCTATCTACCATTGAACCTGCTAGAGAATCAAAAATCTTTGGGTCAAGAAGTTCCCAACAAGTAGTAATAGCCTCCTCAATAGCTTCTTTGACCTCATTATCAGAACCCTTCATGAGATATAGCTCAGGATAATGCTTCTGAAGCTTATCTTTCACCAGAGCCCAAACATGTTCAATTGGATTGAGATCTGGTGAATAGGCAGGAATTTCCATAAGAGTAATTCCCTGCCAGTGCCCTCTGAGCCATCTCCTAAAAGGCAAATGAGTCTTAGCATTGTCAATGATAAAGAAAACCTCTTCCTCCTCAAGATGTTCCTTAATATCCTCCCATATCCCTACAAAGTCATATTGATCATAAACCTCAATAATTGACTTTCCAGTTACTCCACCTCCAGCAGAAGAAGGATCAGGAAAAATAGGCAAAAAGAGACTATGAGTTTGACCATAAAAACAACCAGTCATCATCTGGCTAATCTTCCTCTCCCCTGTCCTAGCAGTAGGTTCCACACAATCCTTATTCCACTTCTCTTTTGGGTACCTAAATACCTATTTTCTCCTCTTCCCTCCCCCCCTCTGAACAGCAACCTCATCTCCCCACATTGCCTTCCTCCTCCACATCTCCCTTGTCCAGTGCCTATGAGCTAATGCCCATTCCAATCTCTCCTGAGCTAGATCCTCATCCAAGTGAACCCTCTCTTGTGCTAACCACTTTTTTAGATGCCTTTGTGCAAGTCTTCTCCTGACTGTCATAGAAGAAACATTGGGAGCAACTTTTTGAGCAATCTCAAAATAGGTAGTATTGCGATTTTCAAGAGCTTCCTCCACCATAGCATCATCCTGTAACTTGGTAGTCTTAGGATGTCTTCCTCTACCCTTCCTCTCCTTGCCCTCCAAGCCTTTCTTTGAGATTGTGTTTTTGACAGTTGTGAGGGGGATGTTGAGGTAGTCAGAAATTTGCTGATATCCCATCTGAGTCTGGTATAACCCAAGGATTCTCCACCTAGTAAACTCAGAGAGGTGATGGATTGGAATAGGCTTTTTTGGATGACTGCGAAGAATAGGAGGCATAGTATTTAAAAGAAAAAGAATCAGGTAATGTGATTGGGTTTTGGTTGAATTAATGCAATTTCTTTTGATGGGGTTGAAAATGGATGGGGGTGATGGGTGATGGTTGCCGTGCACCTTGCACGGTCGGTTATTTTTGTTAACTAACAATATCAGCTCCTGTTGTTCGATTTCGGCTTTACATGTAGGAATTTTGAGTCTGTCTATTTCTTGTGTTGTATATGCGGTAATTGGCTGAAGGCTTGGTAGTCTTCGTATCTGTTCTTGGTGGAATTGTGATGGGAGTTCAGATAGGGATTGTGTTTGTGAAATGGTAGTAGGAACATCAATTTTGTTGAGAATAATATTTTGGTTTACCGGAATTAATCCTGTATTAAGAAAGCCACTCTTAATATTACTTGGTATAAAGGAATTTCGACGTGCAGCCATTATGATCTCGTAGAAATTGCTTCTAGAAACCCCATATTCATCATGTCTTTCAAACCGGTTGGTAAGTTGCTGTTGATACTGGTGTTTATATGGTTCAAAAATCAATACGCCAAGGGGCTGTAGACGATGTGTAATATGTGGCGGTAAGCAGCATGGTATAGTAACCTTATTTTCTACACGGTAGTCCAAAAACCGTGAATTGACATGACTGCTGTGTCCATCAAATAGTAGTAAGCAGTATTCATCTCCTGCTTTCAGAGCAGATTGACTCGCTGGCCCAAAGTTTCTCTTCATGTATTTCATGGCCATTTTCTCATTGGTCCACCCATTGTGAGACTTTCCAAACAAGATATCCTCAGGAACTCCTCGTACTCCCTTGAACCACTCTGCAACAAAATCCTCTGTCTTCATGATAATTGTAGGATTTAAGGCAGTTCTATCTTCACAAATTCCTTCAATCACGGTAACAAATTCTCTGATACCATCTGATATATTTTTAGTATTTATTTGTAATTTACAAGCTATTAGAAAACATACTCTGAGCTCGAAAGTTGAGCATTCCATTTTCTCTTGGATTTCTAATAACTTCCAACACTCTTTCTGATTGACCGAGTCCAAGTAAAAATCCTGTCTTGTCAAGATTATACATATTTTGTGGCTTTATTTGATAATATTTGACGATGGACTCTAACTAATTACAGTATTAATAAATATTTTTTATTATTTGAATAAATACAAAAAAAAAAATGAAAAATGAAAAAAAAAAGTACTTCATCAAAGAAGCAACTCATTAATGCAGCATCATTGCCACAAATATTTCGAATAAAGTCTAATTGCTTGCTAAAGTGGGACATTGCCCACGGGTGTCTTTTCATAAATCCCACCTCCTACCTTTTCCCAATTGTCTCATCAGGTTTGCGTTTGCACACAACCAATAAAGCAATATCCTGAAGCTGCCAGATTATTGCTGGAAATCCTAGTCGACAGCGAAAGTAACAGCGTTCGACAACCACATTTTCCTCTTCTGAGGTAAGCTTTTGTTGGCTGCAGCTTTCCTCCTCCTGACTTCGCCGACCTCTTCTGCGATGTATAAGAGTACTGGGTACAGCACCCACCATTTCAGCAGCAGCTGTAACCCGTACTGGTACTCGGTTAAGGATTTTGCTTTATGTTTTGTTTTAAGTATCGCTTTGATACTTGGTTTGTTTGAAGTATCGTTTTAATACTTAGTTTGTTTTATGTTTTAAGTATTGCTTTGATACTTGGTTTGTTTGAAGTATTGTTTTGATACTTAGCTTGTTTTATGTTTTGTTTTAAGTATCGTTTTGATACTTATGTTGTTTTACCAAAGTGAATCGCTTGATACCTTTGTTTAATTTCGTTCATGCTAGACATGAACTGATTTGTGTATTTAAAGACCGTCCTATTCCACGATGGAAAGGACAGACTTCGACAGACAGTATTTCAATATGCTTGGTTGAACGTTACTCTTTAGTTTTCCCAGTATACCCCCGAAGCCTCCTTTAGTTCACACAGCTCTCGCCTCCTCTCTGGAAGAGCAGGCCACCTGTTAGGTGGTAGCCGAGATCAAACTTATCGGTCGGACTAGGGCCTGAATCTTTGATCGGAGATTGTCTAGGAAGACTCGTAAAATTGTAAAGAATAAAAGAATAAAGATTCGTAGTTGTAAACTTATTATATTGTTAAGGTCTCTTCTCCGTTGCGTGATTCCTCTAACTAACTCGGAGACCTTAAACCTATTTATACATTTTTACCGGTACTTAGTATCCCCGTATGAACTTGTACCGAGAAGCTTTTGACTTTAGTTTCTACTGAGTGCGAACACCGTTTGACCCTGAAAGTTCGTAAACCACTTCAACCATAATTGAGACGAGATATTTATCTTGAGAAGATAGTGTCCTATCTCCCAATGATCTCTTTGCGATCTCTAGGCTTGAATGGACTAAGTATGCAAATGTAGTCCGAATGACTATCATTCCAATCGTCCCTTCTGATCAAGAACTAGCTAAGTTTATCGTCAGGAACTGGTGCATAATTAATATATGCATGCATGCATGAGTCTTGACACGCCAGTATCATAGAAAGGCTTCATGCATTCCCAGTCTTCCAATCCAAGTATGGTTCCCCTCGGACCTCCTGCCTCTAAGAGGGACCCCTATTGGAGCCGTCTGACATACACCTAATCTTGAATGGGTATTGGTGACTTCTGATGTAATCTGATACCGTCGAAGATCTTGTATCTAATTGATAGAAAATCCCTCGGTCGGCTATTCACTTTATCGTAAGTGGTTTCATATGGTTCGCGGTCAGGGAGATATAAATTAGAAATTATTATTTTAATTTCTATATAGCTTTGCCGCAACCATCTTATCGAGTCACTTGACCTTTATAGTCATAGGCGTGACCCTACCACTATGCTAGGTCTTTTATGCCTAACACCACCTGTCAACTATCGTACACCTATTAAAACGTGATTAGCACCTAGCGAACACGTTACAGCAGTAGTCAGAGTTGAGACATTCTTGTTGGCTGCCATCTCAATGCCAAGCTGCTCCTGAACTCGCAATGGGATTTCAGAAGATTGAAAGGTCATTTTGTCAAACTGAAAAGGATCTCGTAGGTATCGCGGGATTCATGGAGTTTCTTATCCTTTCGTCACAACGATTAAATTTTCACTCAATTATAGCGGCAAGCTAACCTGCGCCAAGCCTCGCTGAGGGTGCCTCCTCACTGAGCCCTCAGGTACTTTACTTCAAACCTGTTATACTCTCTGATATGCTATCATAATATCTAAAGAGTTTATATGTGTATTAGTACCTTATTTGTACCTTGAAAGAAGTATTTTTTGACTGACATGGTAGTAGAAAAGGAAGAAAATTTTAAATAATTACATGTAAACATTAGTTTAGAGATAATATAGAACATTTGTTAGGCGGATACAACCGGTATAGACTTATGGTTGTCTAGGCCAATCGGATTCTTTCGTTGTTAACGGAGATTTGTCTAGGAAGGCTCGGAAGTAACTCGTTTCGTTTATGACTACTAAGAGTACAAGAAAGTAGGATAGAATTGTAAGAACAATATTATATTGTTAAGGTCTCTTCTCCGTTGCTTGATGATGTCTAAAGCTTGGGAGGCACTTTGATATTTATATTCCGCGTCTGAGTGTTAGCGGGCTATATCTATCTAGCATACAAAATATGTACCTCTTCAAGTCTAATGCACGATGTCGAGTTCTCCATGACGGTGCGAACACAGGGAGACCCTGAAAACCATCACACCATCTTCGGTAATTACTATTTCCTGCCTGGGAGACATACTTGTCACCAGTAGTAATTATCCGATCCTCAGAGTCTGTAGACCTGTAGCCGAGTTCTCAAGTCGAACTCTGTTGGCTCCAATAGTTCTTTTCGTTATCAAGAGGATCAGTCTTGATACGAGACTGCATCTGTAGATATGCCGGAGTCGATGACTTCTAGTTGTAATAACTCAACAACTAACCGATAGAATTCATTCCGATGACTCTCTTCTTGTAGAGGAGAGGCCATTCTATTGAATAGTCTCATAATTCCTCGGTCGGCAACTCCTGATTGTTCTATGTAGAGGGAGTGGACCTTCGTGTTGTGTTGGTTGTAAATCCCGCAACTGCGGTACACCTCTTATCATAGTTGCAACACTCCTCGAAGCTTGTTGGCTTCTTTAGTAGTGTTTCCAGGGGCTCTAGACTCTTTCTAATCGTCGAAGGGTAGATGTGAATGCATTGGTTCGTTATCCCGAACCTCCTAACATTCATCTCATGACCTTGTGCGAAAACGTCCCGTTACTTACAGCCCATGCCAAAGATGTCATGTCTTTGAAGCCTTGTAACTCCCTGAGTAGTTGACGGATTGACTTCGTTCCACTTCCCAGGTCTAGCCAGAGGTCCCCTCTTATATATCCTGCGAACAGCTTTCGGTTGGACGGACGGCAGCGACGTATACGGTGTTATTCTGACACCTTCAATTCTGTGACCATACTAGCTGTTTTTTTAAATCTCCGGAATGTAGGTGACGGTCCAAATTACACCTAGAGTCAACTTACACATGGGTCACTTAAGATTTTGTTGCCGGGAGTGTACTGAGTGATCAAGAACTTACACATTTGCCAAGGCAACGCTTACTCCATGGCAGGATAGCTTATACCGAGCCATTCCGGAGACTTAAAAAAACGGCTAGTATAGTCACAGGACGCAACTAAGGTTGATGTGTATGATGACGCGCGGGCCTCGCAAGGGGGCCGGAGGGGGGTGTTGGAGACTAAGATTCTCGAACTCGGGTAAAGTTACCCTACCTAGGGTACTCCTAGGCTATCGGGATCGGGTACTCCTAACAACATTATTAAATAGAAAGAAGCTATAAAAGACTTTTCAAAAACTAGGATAAGAGGATTTGGAAGAATATTGAAATTCTATCAACATGAATAGAAACTAATAGAAACTAATAACTTGACCATCTATCATGTTTGCATAATTTTTAACATATTTAAAATTCTTTTCATATATGTTTTTTCTATACAATTTTTTTTATAATATGTGTTATAACCTATTATAATAGTTATACTTATAATAATATTATGATAGTATAATATTATTATATAGATATGGTAAAAAGGATCTAGGCCTCAATTTTTATACTTTTTCTTTCTATGATACTCTTTCCTCTAATTCTAACAAATACCTACTATACAGCCTAGTTTCACAATCATAATATTATTATTAAATTCTAATACAAATTTCCTTTTTCCTCTTTCAGAAGACTCTTGAAAATTTAAATGCATCTTTAGAACTTCTTTGTATTTACTTGCCTTGTACTTATTTTTGATTTTTATTTCATGCATTTTTATTTTTTTTTTTTTTTTTTTTTTATTGGTTAGAGTTTGGTGGATTGCCGGGCAGGGGTCGGATGTTATCTTTATGCCGGTAGATGGTTGGAGGCTCCCCCCGAATGATGTGCAAGTAGAGTAGCTTTCGGCCCCCAGCCTTCTGCCATCGTGGATTTAGCTACCGCAGCCTGCATAAATACGGTCTATCAGTTAGCTTTTCCAGCCGAGCTTAATTCTATCTTTTCTATCTTTTCTATTAATATTGGTACAGTACTGTACACCTACATCAACAGCTGAAGCATCTACTCGACGTTCAACTACGGGTATATATCTACGGCTCACCCCCCCTCGCCTTCCTCCTCACCAGCCTCAACATCAACATGCGTCTTGCAAATTTCCTCCTCCCGGTTCTTCCACTTGCGCCACTTACCTCCGCGTGGGGTATGCTCGGTCATAGAACAGTAGCCCTACTATCGACCCGCTATCTGCTCCCCGAAACTGCTAGATGGGTTCGTGAACTCCTCGGTAGTGAGAGTATTGTTGCTGCATCGACCTGGGCAGATGGATACTCCCATACTAGGGACGGCCGGTACTCTGCGCCATGGCACTGGATCGACGCGAAGGATAACCCACCGCACACCTGCGGAGTCAATTACTCAAGAGATTGCAAGAAGGACCGAGGTTGTATTGTCTCCGCTCTCGTTAATATGGTACCACTCCCCTTATCCCACCCGCTGCTCCTCGAGGGTGAATAGTGAATTGATGGAGAGATGGAATGATAGACCGGTAGAGTCACAGACGGAGAGCTACCCCACGACGAGCGTGCTATGGCGCTGAAATTTGTTATCCACTTCATCGGCGACATCCACCAGCCCCTCCACACCGAAGACCTCCTTCGCGGCGGCAACGGAATCCATGTGACTTTCGATGGCAGGGAACGCAATCTTCACAGCGTGTGGGACTCCGCCATCCCTGAGAAGTACGTGGGGGGAAACGCGATCCGGCACGCTGCGACATGGTCGAATTACCTACACACGGAGATCGAGACAGGCAAGTTCAAGGACCCTTCTATCAAACAGAGCTGGAGCGGGTGTATCGATCCGGCAACACCCCAAAAGTGTGCCCTTATGTGGGCCAACGAGAGCAACAAATGGGTGTGTGATTACATCTTGCCCCCAAATTACCCTGAAGGGTTTGAGGGGAGTGAGCTTGGCGGGGAGTATTATGATGGTGCGGTGGCGATTGTGGACGAGCTAGTCGCACAAGCGGGGTGGAGACTTGCGGGATATCTAAACATGATTGTCGTGGGAGAGACCGGGCTCTCGGCTGGGGCCCAGTCGGGTGGTTTTTGGGATCAGAGTGACCTAGATCACGGGCGGGAAAGACCTGGACGGGGGGGTAGGGGGACTAGAGTTCCCCCCCGGGGGCCAAAGAAGTTCATGGGGCAAATTGGAGAATGGTGGGGCAATTTGAGGGCTGGGGATCTTTGAGTGATATTTGGTTATGATACGTTTTTTGTTTCTGTTGTGGGTATCAGTTGTTGTATACTTTAGGATTCCTGCCTGGTTCTTGGGGGGCTTCATTTTAGCTTAATTTTGGCCTTCTATCGAAAGATCCTGGTTATTGATTTTGGGGGTGGTCATATAAACACAACTTTTGCGCTTTCAAGGTAGGGCTGAAAGTGCGATTGAGTATGATACGGTAGCCCTGTTGAATGGCGTTTAGGTGTATGTTATGCAAGTAAGCTACTTGTCTCACTCAACTCAAATATCAAAAGATCGGTAGCAACTAGTTCAGCCGGAATAACCACATACATGTTGTTGCAACCATGACCGTATTCTCCCAATAGCCCGGCCGTGTCAGTGGTCTGTTGGAGGGGCGAGGCTCGCTCCAAATCGACATTCAACAATCCCTCACAATCGACCCCTCTCCAGGAGTATCACCTCACCTCCCCCGCGGAGATTCTCTTTCTCCATCCCCTTCGACCCACTCAACCAAAAAATCACTTGCTCCCCACTCTCCTGGAAAACCCCCCCAATTTGCTCATACGTGACCTTCCCCAATGCCTTCTCGACTAGTTCAGAAGGGCAAATATGGGGAAGTATGAGGTGGGCGGGAAACAGGAAAAAAAGACACTTTGTATACGCCGTCAGCTTTCCTCTCGGGGTGGGAATGAGCCGTGCTTTACACCCTCGGGACGTAAGTTGTCCCGGTGAGCGGAGAATTCCGGAGTTTGGAGGGGAGAGTTGTAGCTTCTGCATGACTCCCTCCTTCCCTCCCTCAAGGCTACCGGTCCTTGATTGAGTTTTTTTTAAACGGGGGGATGCCTAACTTTCCCGTATCACGATATGAGTTGGGTTTTAGATCATGGTAGATCATTCATATAGAGGTCCCCTGATTGGTCGATCAAAGGATGAATTTTCATCAGGGGGCTCAAGAAAGGCTTGTTTTCCGATGGACTTCAGGGAATTATGGCTGACTGGGCTTACCTGCGCTGATCATGTTAAGCGGGAATTGGTATACCGGTAGGGCGATGCGTGTATTGGAACATGGTTTCAGTTTCTGGCTAGATGCTCCATCTGAGTTGGAGCTGAAATTAAGAGATGATCGGTTTACCGAGGGAAAATGCGATCGCCTCTTGTACCCTACTTGTATTATTGGTATTTGGTGTGTGTATTCCCTTGGGAGCCATGACAATGGCGTATCCTAGCTAGCTAGGAAGGGCCCGTATTCCGGGAAGATTTGCTCAGTCCCGGTGTTTCGTTCTCTGATCACTCTAGGGAGCGCCATGGCTAGTGACTAGTATCGTACTATACACCACAGCATTGGCAAGGCCAAGCTCCCGAAAGGGTGCCGGGAAATGATTCATGCGCACCTTTTCTCAGCGGGGTAGTAAACCCTCCATGCTTCTTCCTGGGTTCTGTTGTCGACTGTGATATTAAATCGCAGCTGCTTCGATCCGCAGACTGAATTGTGCAAATTCCTGGGGTATTGTAGGTCTATACAAGGAGAAATACTCCAATGTGCTCGCACTGCTCATAGTGTGTTATACTGATGTGTGGACTAACTTAGTTCGTTTTTTGCCCTCTGGTATCATACTCCAAAAGAACATGTTATCACTGATAATGACTCGGAATGGTGGATTCTCAGAACACCGTGATTATCCAGCCTAACGGGTTGTGATTAGAGACTCACACACTGTAGAAATACCCTACTATTAATTTGGAGTAACAACCTATGCTCAAGCTGGCCATGAAAAAATTGAACAGAAAGATGAACGTGGCTTTGCGATGTCTCCTTGTTCCATCCCATTCAATTCCGAACGTCAATTCTCAAAGAATACCGTTCCTCTACCCCAAGCTCGCTTTGGCTCCTCACTACCGTTTTGTTGTCCTTTCTATGGTGGATGTGTAGGCGGCCGCCGTCCCGAATCCTCAGTTCTCTCAAGAAGCCTTTTCTCCTTCCACTTATAAGTTGGCCATCTCCCAATCTTGGATCGATAGCTAGGTGATTAAAAGGAACCTCAACCAATTGTCAGTTATAGGACCGGAGGAGCATCATTCGGGGTTGTCGTTTTTACATTTTGAAGGGTTTGTGGGAGACACTTGTGTGGTCATGATTCGTAACCCGAGACTGAGATCCGTGGTCCCCGGATCGGGATCGGCATTCACGCTGGTCTTGTCGCTGGATATATCACTGATAATTCTATAAGTTATTTACATAATATTATTATCTAGTAAAATAAGGAGAGGATCAAAGGGTATAATTAAAAAGACCTGATCGTAATAAATGAGTAGTTTCGATTTGGATAGTCGTTCTATAATAGGTTTGGATGCCGTCGGGACTAAGCTTTGTCATTCTTCATTCCTCTTTCTTCGCCGTGTTTTTCGTAAGTCGATCTTAGATTTCTTTTATTTTTATTTTTCTTCTCCCTTTCTTGGCTCGGGAGCATATAGGCCGACTCCTGTGCAACAGAGCTTCTTTTCTCTTCTCATTCGCCATGTTCAACTCCATGTGTAGCGAGTGATCTATCATGTCTCACCCAATCTTGTGGGAGGGTTGAACCGCAAGTTTGCGGATGATAATACACAATACTATACTCGTACAGCAAGGTGACTTCCTGTAAGCCTATGGCACCAGACGTCGAGGGCGCTAGCCGTGCCGGCATGATATGGAGAAACACCTCGGATCCTCAATGGGCCCGTGAATGTTGGGGGGATGGGGGTTTACACATAGCATACAGAGAAGGGAAGAAAAGGAAAACCCAATTTTTCTTTCCAAATACACAACCCCGGGTGAGTACAACTGTGCTCGACTTGCTTCTCTCTCAGTGGCATTCTCCCTCACACAATCCTCCTTATATACCACCAAAGGAAGCCCCCATAAAAGCAATACCCCAACCTCTACAAGAAGGCCATCAAAAATCCACCAGTTAAAAAGAAAGGTTTAAGGTTGTAAACGGTGTTTCCTGGTATTGTCTTCCCCACCCACGTACGTAATTTAAGAGACGGACTCAGCGGTACGAGTATACAAGTACGATGCGGTAACCTCCTGCGTTATTAGAACTCGGTATGATACCGGTACTCGAGTGCCGACGCTACTTCAACTACGCAATATGATTTACTGTTACGGTTACCTCGGCTCGTGGGAAGCGATTATTGTTGAGTTTTCTCGATTTGAGGGCGGGTTTGGGGCGGATGGCACGGCATCTTTGCCGCTGGGATTGGCGGCGATGGGGTGGTAATGAGAATGGATTGGAGTTGTGGGAAGGGAAGGGAAGGGAAGGGAGGGAAGGGAGGTCGCTATGGTTGGTTTGGGTGGAACTTGGTGTCTGGTGTGGTGGACTGACTATGCACCGTATCATACTCGTACTTCATAGGGTGCCGAGAATGATTGGATGGCGAGCGAGGGTCGCCGCTTCTCTCGGATGAGTCAGCGTTTTTCGTTCAAGTTAAGTATGATATATACTCGCATCATATCTCCTCCGAGAAAAGTGTTGGCTCTAACTACCCTATCGTTCTCGGTACCCTGTGAGTGAGTGCGTTATGGTGAGGAGGTGGAGGTGGCGAGTAGTGCCAACGGCGAAACTGGGCTTAACAGGTGATTTTTTGTTACCCTACTTTAAAAATTTCCCATTTGCTCACCAGATATCATTCCCCTGTTCGTCGCCGGCTCACTTTCGTCATGGATATGTTTGACTGTACTCACGTACGGCAATGGTTAGTTGGTCAATGTGGAGATGGCGGGTGTGTTGGGTTACAGTAGTACTATCGGTGCCCCGGTATTCTGTGTAGTGTGAATCGGTAGATGGTCTGAATTGGCAGTGCTTATGTGGTTGGGATGTTCCTTGGCCGGTTGGGGCGAACGTTCAGTACTGGACCAGCTCACCACGGAAACCACATCGTAAAGAATACACACTTTAAGCGAAAAAAAGCTGAATACGCAGAATATTAAGAATCAAGGGTCCCTTATATGGGCCGCCTGTGTACAAGTATTCAGCGAAGTAACGAGTGCCGAGGGCCTCGACCCAGATACAACTAAAAGAAAAAAGAGAAGGAAAAGGGAGCATTTCTCAGAAGAACCCATGTAATAGTCCTTCCCTCGAAACGAAAAAACCCCCCACATTATGTGCTCTGCCATTTCCCTATACAACTCGAGCGCCTGAAACCTCCCGTGAACCGAAGGCCCATCGTACCGCTATTAATGAAATTGTTACTCGCCAACTTTCCTTCGCTTTGTGGAAGGAGGGGTGAGGTTGGCTGAGGAACAATTTTATAGTGAGAAATAGGCGGCAGCAATGCTCAACCCGATGACGCTGAGAGCGGTGGTGAGACGCTCAGATCCGCCGGATATGAACGTAGGGGCACTGGTAGCCCTAGTAGCGTTAGCGGTGCGGTTACCAGCGACTGCGCCAGTTGGGATAGCTGTGGGACGACTGGTGGTGGGTCTGGTCATTGTACTGGTAGCACCGAATGTGCTGAAAATGGTGGTTTGCGTGGTGGTTGCTGGGATGCTTGTGGCACTGGTCGGGGCGGTGGTGGGTCCAGAACCGGGGAAGGTGGAGGGAATGCTAACACCATTGGCCCTACAGAGAGCGACGGCGGAAGCGAGGATCCCTGTTATGGTTTCGTTGTTGGTAAACTATTTAGTAAAGAATCGCAGTGATATCAAAACTTACTTAGACTTTCAGCGGGCGGGCAGGTGTCGCGAATGCAAGCAGCAGTGCCAGAGACGAACTGGGTGTTGGAGCAGGCGCAAGAAAGGTCGTTGGGCGAGCAACCTGTGCCTGGGAAACCGATTTCAATGCAGATCCTCTATTAATATCATATTAGTTCATTACTTCAGTGGCGAAAGACACCTATATATCCATCCAAATACATACAGCACATTGTGGAATATCAGGAAAAGTCTGAGCGGAGACGGTAGCAACGAGGCTGGCAATAGCGGCAATGGATGGGAGCTTCATGGTGATTGAGCGGTGGGTGAGGTAACTTTAGTTATTTGTCCTTGGAAAAATCTGTAAAGATCAAAGATCGTTGGTAACGAATGTCGTAGGAATCACAAAAGGTGAATAGAGTAGACCGAAGATTTTGACACAAAGGCGGTTTATGATCTTATGGGACGATTGAGAAGAACGAACGGGGAACAGGAACAGATGGTCCGCTTTATACCGTGGATTTGTCCCTAATGAATGACCTTGATGCGCACACACAAACGCACGCATACTTGACAAGACACATACTTATGATACAGTATATGGCTAACTGACCTGCCTTTTCTTGGGTGGTGACAATGGGATTAAAAAAAGGAGGGTAAAAATAAAAAAAGGGCAGAGCTAGTTGGCTTCAAGAGTTGTACTCAAGTATAGAACCGTGCCGTGATGCACCCTATCGTACCGTATATTCCTACCATGTCCAATAGTGCGTCTAAGAGAGAAAAAGCGCCCTTTCTCTAATACACCTTTACTATCACATGAAAGAATCAAAAAAAAAAGCCGGCTATGAGAGTTTGGTAGGTTCTCGCTCTCTCAAATGGGCAGCCGAGGTAAGAGAACCGAAATCGCCTGCTTGGCTGTGGCTAAAGAAAACTGAAATGCGCAGAGGGATGTCAAGATGTGAGTAATCCACCACCACATTGTTCGCACGGGTAGAGTTTGATAGTGCCGGTATCGTATCGTACTTCCAACTGGAGTTTCCCACAAGAACCCTAGCCGGGACGCGAAACCTGGGGCCACCCAATTTGTTGACCTCTATCCGTGGCTGGTTGGTGGGCTAGTAGGTGGACGGGCGGGTGGGCGGGAGGAAAGGCGGGAAGGGGAGTTGCGGTATATTTTGTCATAGTGAGGAGAGAAGCCCAATTTGAGGGCTGCACACTCCTGTACTGTACTGTACTTGCATTGGAAAAGGCATGGTGCCGGAAGCCTCAGAGAGTGAGTGTGTAAACCTCTGCACCACCATCTCAAAAAGTGAAAATCATGCTGTGGCTTTCTTGATCGAGAATACGGTGGACTACTCGTAGATTACCACCAAGAACTTACGAGTACGAGTAGTCTATCTAAAAGGGTTCAAGCGACTCTTAGTGACACTACTCATAGTCCCTGTGATAGTGGGATACCGAAATATCGTAATAATTTACCTGATTACAACAAGTCCTTTGGTGTTGGTATCATAAGAGACATACAATTACGGGACAAATCACATAACACCAAGCCTTCTTATACTACAAATTGAACTTGCTCACCTAGCTGGATTGTCTTTTCTTATATCGATTTTTGTTCTACTGCTTTGTGATTTTCTATTTTTCTATAAAATTTACTCTTGATAGTCATATCCGTTGTTAATTGACCTCATCACACAAATCACCTAATGACTTTCTTGGTAAGTAGTTGGTGGTGGTCCATTCTCTATAAATAAGGCGCTGCAATGAAACCTTCTTTTTTTTTGAGATGGAGGTGCCGGGTTGGCACTCACCCTCTGAGACTTCCGGCACCATACGAGTATGACAAGACAAGCGTAGATGCGTTCACTGGGCGATAGAATCTGGGGGGTAGGATAAATACTGCGGGATGGGGTGGATAGATGGGAGATATCTCGCATGTCAAGCTCGTCCTGAATGGCGGGTGCTCTGGCTGTCGACTGAACCTTGTATAGGGGCCTCAGAGCGTTCAGTGGATAGGTGGGTGGGCTTGCTGTATGATATGATGTGCTTGGTCATGCTGGATGGTACAAATGGTGAATATGGTTTGCCGTTAATTGAGTTACCCAAATATCTGCCTTGCGTTCATTGAATTATCCAATCAATTGCCATAGTGAAAGAATCCTGGTTAAACAGCGTTGCGCGAAAGTAACTGTGATGGGGCGGAAAGCCACTCGGCCAAGCTTTTCCTACCTGCTAGCATGATCCAAACTCTCTCCCCAATGAAAAATGTGGGGACACCGAATGAGTACTCTACGAGTACAAGTACTGTAAAGTGCACAAACCCAGTTTACATGACCTTACCATACCACACCATACCACACCGTACTGTCAATCAAATTCGCAGCCAGTGTGCCTCCTCAAGAACTAAAAACTTAGCGGTCAAAATTGACTGATGCTTCGTGATGGTCGTTTAAATCTGTTCCTTGCCACCGTTGCCTGCATGGTCCGAGATTCTTCCTCTCATTGCACTGTAATTGTGACAGCATCGATTTCCCGAAAACGATTTCCTTCAAGAACGTAACTCGAGTACAGTACGTAGAGGAATTCCACGACAGCCGAGAAGCACGCGCTAGGCGATCGCGATTGGGAGATCCCTAATCTACCTGTAGAAAATACAAGGCGTCAAAAAATAATCAGCGGTATCAGGGTTTTTCCACCGAACCCCCTGGATTTTACTTTTTCCGACCCTTTTAGAACTCTCCGCATCTAAACTGGCTCGAGGAATTATTGAGGGGTGCTATGATTGGTACGTTTATCTTGGCCAAATTTCTGATGGTTTTTTGTATGATATCTCCTTGAGAATCCCTGCTACCAAGGTCACCTTATCATTAACATAACTTGTGATCACACTGGTACTCCTAAGACCTGGTGTGTAATTCAATCTCAGCCTGAGGGCATTAGCAACATAAGCTCTAAATAGAAAGAAGAAGAGAGGCAACCCTTGGAGAACTCCTTTAGCCATAAAGTGGACCTTGAAAATCCTTCCATTGAGTTGGAATTGTACTACCCTCCTCAAGTACCATCTTCATATCCATAAAACTATGGTATTTGGTACTCCTCTCACTACTAAAAAGTCAGAAAGGAGGTCATGATCAATGTTATCAAATCCTTCCTTAACGTCAATAGATAATATCAAGCACTTCATCCTGTGGTTATGTTTCAGAAACTTGTATACTAATGCTATAGTATTATGCACCTCCTGTTCTCTCTGCAATCCAAACTGTGTATCTTTCAATTTCAAGTGTCAGTTCAATTTAATCAGGATAATCCTGCTAGCTTCTGTGGTCAATACCAGTACAAGATGGATCATTCTCCATAACTTTATGATATCATATCATATTGAATTAAAAATGAGCAACATGTTGCTCAGGCTGGACATCTGATTTTTCCATTTTAGCAGGGAGGAATGGAGGAAAGTGCAAGTAGAACAAAACAATGCATTACTTAAAAGAGGAGGAGAGAGAGAGTTCATCAAAATCTAATCACTCCCGCAGCAGTCATGGAACAGTATTCCAGCATCAACACAGCTTGTTTCTCTGAGAGTGTCCTAGGGTCCATCTGTGATTAGACCATGCCCTAATGTCACGAAACGTCACTTGTGTGAGTCTCTCAGCAGAGGTATTATAGGTCGTTGGTAAGGTGGTAAGGTGGTAAATATTAAAACAAGCCAAATTTGCGAGTTTTCAACTCACTTTATTTATCAACTTATAAAGATATTTTGAAAATCGGCTTTGAAGATAATTTTTTTAGCATGTTGAAGAATAATTCATATTTCAAGCTTTTTACCCAGAGGTGGTGCAGAACTACATAATAATAATATTATCATAATAATAATATCATAATAATAATGTTATCATACACCCATGTGAACCGTATAGGGTTTGTTGAAATACCATACCCTTCTCATATTGTACAAAAACCCCTCATCTCGGCAGGGATCGTACTCCTGGGTAAGAAAATTATAGGTTTCACAGCTCTAGGAGAATTGGGGGGAAAAAACCCATGCTTTTTTTTATTTTCGTGCTATTGTGGCGAACTATGATACCTTTTGTATTTAGGTGCTCTTATCCAACTTGGTACTGTATGAGAGCTTCAATTTTAACTCTGAGTTAATTCACGCTTGCTCACTGAGTAATTGCAGTCGCTCTGGATCTGTATGTAATAAGTCTTTATTGAAGGAAATATTATCTCAAAAGATAACCACAGTGGAGGTATGCATCTGGGACAGCTTCGAAGAATAAAAAACGTATGCCAGTGATACAGTAGACTGCCACTACTTTAACTTACCAGCTTTGACACGGAGTAAAAGGGCTTTATTCTTCCTGCCTCACGAATTATCCTCTACCATAATAGGTCACATTGAAATCCTACAATTAACCTTACCCCCAACTACCCACCCCGTCCTGCCCAAACCTCAGCCCCCCCCTTAACTCCCACCCCCGTCCACCACCACTGTGAAAGTAAAATCGAGATAGATTATCAGATGGTAAGATCATTCTTTCTGATAAGTAGTACAACACGGAACGATCTTGGACCCAAAGGTTATATATATATAGTACAAGTAGAAAGAGTAGTGACGCCAACTGCAAAACACTCCCATTCCCAGAAACCACAACAAACAAGAGAGGAATATTCCTCTAGACACCAGGGGGAGAAGAGGCAGTGAGTGATTGCGGCAATACCAAGGGTGCGGCCACTTCAATCTCTGCATTCCCAGATTTTATCCGGCGTGATGGGAATAAGCGGATTCTAATGTGTGAGTTCTAGCTAATCTCATTCTACCTTCACGGCCTGGCGCATTTCTACCTGGGTTCCGGGGAAGCAATTTCTTGCCTTAATGCACCTCTTAAGAAATTCGCTACATATTCTCGATGGGTTGAAATCTTGTGATGAAGTAGGTCTCTGGTTTAGAAGAATACCCGGCCTTTTCTTTGGCTGAATTAAGAGACCTTTCGCTCCATGTCATGAGACTTCGTCCTTAATATATAGGCCTCTGGCAGAGCTATATCCGTAGCATTCATGGCGGACTGGGCTACCTGAGATCTCAAGGGAGTCGGAAACAATTTGGCTCATTTGTAGCTGGTCTTGCACCTACAGCTCAATAACACCTATTTACAGATCGAATGGAGATCCCGCAGCAAACTTTGTTTTATATTTTCCACCGTTGGATATATTCGCCGACCCAATTTTTCCGTTTTCGATTTTCACTTTCTTCCGCCCCTTCTGCTTGGCCTTCTAACTATCCTTCGTTGTGAACACACGGGAGGGGATAGTGCAGAAGGAATACAGATCAGGTGTTTAGTTTTTCATATTTCAGTACATAGTATTATTATATGGATATTTAGAGACGGCATTCCCTCTGCTTCGGGCCTTTGCCAATGGCTGAAAAGGTAATGTCGGGAGGAAGGGATAACGGGATGGGTAAGTCCAACGTTGCTAGGACAATTTTGCCTAGTGGTGATAATGGATGTTTTGAGCACTATGTGCTCTTCTTGCGCTATTTGATAGTGAGGGCTTGGAGAAATTCGGAGGCTTGTCCGTCGCAATTCCCCTTCTCCCAGTTTTCGCTTTTTTAGGACACAGTATCGAAGTGCAGGAATCTTTTTATTTAGAACTCATGGTATCATCGCCCCGACAGCACATTGCCTCCCATTCCCATTTGCGTTTTTATTGCACCTCGCCCCTCCACGGGATGCCCGCCTGAGCCCCCATATTCTGGACTTTGATCGACGCCACCCTCGTCGCGAAATTCAGGGATTGCCCAACGTCATTCCCTTCAACACGGGCAACCGCAAATGCGCCGACAAACGCATCCCCAGCACCGGTGGTGTCCACGACGTCCTGTGCTCGAACCTCGGGCCTAATCCAACCTTCCTGGCGATCCAGGCTCTTGAAATAGCACCCGCGGGCGCCCATGGTGATAACCACGCTCCGCTTGACGCCGCGCTCAAGGAAGCGGTCGACCGTTAACTTGACCCCATCATCGTCGTCCAGGAAGGTAACTTCCTCCCCAGTGAGGTACGCGGCTTCAGATTCATTGAGGATTAGATGGTCGATTTTGGAATAGAACTGGAGGGGGATGTGCCTGGCCGGGGCGGGATTTAAAACAGTCTCGACACTAGCGTTTGAGGCGAGGGTTAGGAGGTGTAGGACTGTTTGGAGCGGGGTCTCGAGCTGCAGGACAAGAATAGAGGGGAGGGGAGTAAAGCTCGAGAAGAAGTTTTCTGGAAAATCTTGGGCAGTGAGAGCTTCGTTCGCGCCGGCAGTGTAAAGGATGCGGTTCTCGGCAGTGTCTTCATCAACCTAGTTCTATTAGCCTGGATTTTTCGGCGATGACTCAGCTGTGATCTGGAGGGGGGGGCACTATGATCACGGCGACACCACTAGAAACTCCTCCCTTGACAACTACTCCTTCAACGTCGATCCGATTCTGCCTTAAGCCGTCCTTGAGACGGCCCCCGAACTCATCATCTCCGACAGCACCGACCATCTTGACCAAAATGTTGTCTAGTGGTGCATCGGAGGATGCTCGCGCCAGGCGACAACATGCGACAGCTTGGTTCGCCCCTTTCCCACCTGGTGCAGTTGAGAAAGTCTGGGCAGCTATAGTTTCGCCGGGGTTAGGAAGGCGACGAGTTCTGGTAGTCAGATCGGTGTTTAATGAACCGATGACGAGAATAGTCCTGGGAATCGGAGCCATTTTGTTGAGGGCTTCGGTCGGTGTATTCGAGTTTAAAGCCAAGTGTAGATTATACGGTTTCGTATCGGGAGGTGCGGTAGGGGGCCTCGAGGGGAGGTGAATGAGAAGGTTTTCGAAGACTATCGTGAGATCGCCCCTGGAGCAATTATGTGATGTTGTATGATACAAGTATGATAATAACATTATTACAGATGCAGGAACGCTTGTGTGTAACCCCAGACCCTAAACTGCCCATGTACGATATCATGTGCTCATCCTATGATCAGATGATATCATACAAATCTAGTAGACCTACCCGAAACTTGGCAACTCGCCAAATGCTTGAGGCTGGGCGCCTAAAATTTAATGGCCAGTTCACAATCAATCGCAGCTGAAGAGATATGCATAAAATTGCCAAGCTCCTGGCTACTCGTACAATACCTACAGTAGGATTTCTGTAGGAACTGGTAATTTGTCAGGGTTCTTGAACCGCTGCAGATTTAGTTGCGGTAGAATCTCGCAGATTTTTGTGTTTGCACAGGTATGATACCGGTGCTTTATCCGACCCATGACTGTTGACGTACTGTACAAGTACAGTACTGTACGAGGCTATCTTCAAAAATCGTTGACACTCCCCCCACTTTACACCAGGAATGGGCATTTTCACTTTGCAAGATCTCAGCTTGTCGTTGTCTTGTGGGGATGTTTTGGGATTTGCTAGGGCCTTTGGAACCATCAAGATATCACCATTCATAAGTGATGAGCTCTGTTGGTTGATGACCATGCTGCAATACAGGAAATAACAATTATGAACAAAAGATACTTACAATTTTATATGGGTTTCCCATATTATGAAAGGTACATTGCAACAGCATTCAATCTGACCATGCAGCTCTCATCTCTCAGGGTGGAGTGGAAAAATTGACATAATTTTTATGCAGAGATTTAGGGTAATTCCCTACACAATGAAATTAATTCCCTTAACTCTCCATTGCTTTTGAACGAATTGAGCATGTTTAAAATCAGCCATTTTTGGTTTAAAGTGGGGGAACTGTCAGCGAATTTTGAAGACAGCCTCGTAAATCATAGCACAGTACAAGTACAATACCCTCCTTACAACACTGCTCTCCAAAATCATACGCCATTAAAGTTATCTGCATCAAAAACCAACGCATAACAACTAGAACCTAATAGTTGAGGATTTCACTGAACCTGGGGAAGCACAAATTTCTGTACTATGATTGTATCCATGCATACGAGCTCTCCCCAACTTAGGGCCCGAGTTGGGCATGGGGGTCTGTTGCGGTACCGTGGGGGCTGGGGTAATTGGGAGCCTCGCTGGAGCGTTGGAGTTGCCTCCCCTACTAAGGTCTATTATATTTTTCTCTTTTATTTGCCTCAGCTGGGGGGAGGATAATCCTTTAGTCGTCTTTTCTCCCCTTGATCCGGGGGGGAAATTCTGGAAGTACTAGCGTCATATGATGTGGTACTTTCATCCCATTCGTATGGTCATAAGTCCAACTATATCTTGCCTGACATGACCCAGGTTGAAGAGAAAATGGCCTTTAGTCACAGCCACAACAAGGGCGATATTCAAATATACAATGCAGCAATTGTAATACCATAGCTTAACTCATAAAAATGTTTCTTTATTCCTAAGAGTTCCAACCCAGACTTTGCCCACCCTTCAACTAAACCGAGGGAATAGAGAACAGGCTTCACAATCAGCTATCTCTCTAAGAGCATTCAAACGACGAAAATATCACAAGAAGCAATTCTACCAGGGCCACCAACTAATCAAATGCTCTATGAGCAGTACATTACCCCCGGGGCGATTCTTCATCACGCTAGATTTAGATCCCCACACCCGGCCGTCAACGCAACTCCCTCAACTCTATGCTTTTAAACCCTGACTGATGTCCCCATTGTTTTTTAAAATCCCCTGATTCGACATCTACCCTTTTGTTCTCTTTCATGTCTCTCTTGTTTTCGCCATATAAGCGGGCTCCAGTTTCAGTCTTTTTCCCGGTCTGCAATACCGGTCTGTTCTCGCTGGATTCCTTCTGAACTAGCCCAGAACTACCATCCGCATTCACCCAACCCGGAACACACCCCTTGGAACGAGCTCTAGTAAATTCCCTCAACGCTTCTCTGATGTACGCCTGAAATGGGATGAATTCTGTGGGTATACACTCCTTGAGATGTCTCGTGTCCCTGAGGATCTTCTCAGATAGTCCAGCCCACTGCTCGGTTTTCTCCAAGATAAGTATCTCGTTGGCATCCCTCGAAGGTTTCTTGTTGATGCATTTCATTATAGCTTCGGTCACAGCGCACTCGGATTGGTTTAGCTCTGCACATGCTCGGCGGAAAAGGCCAGTCAGGGAATCTCGCTCTTGTCCTTCTGAATCCGGAGTCCCTCCTGAGCCCGATCGAATGGACACAATCTCACCGAGGTGCTGTGCCCGCAATCTTATGGCCTTGGAGGGCTCGCTGAAAAATTTAGAGTATTTGGCCCTATGAATGACCGTTGCTAACCAGTCGATGTAATTTGCTTCCCAAATACACATCCGTAAGTCGCCGACCATGTTGGCTAAGTCCTCCTCGAGCTTTCCATCCTTTATTTGACGCTCCCGGTAAATCGCGGCAATCTCCTGGGTGTTCGCCACGAGCCCGTGGTTGCAGAATCTCGGCGTAAGCTTTGCAAGGCGGATAAACGCCAGGCTCTTTGCGACTAGGGCATCGACCGTAACCGTAATCATCTTGATGGATGTGTATTAGCCAATCTACGCTTTGGCGGACGCTTAAGGGTGGACGAAGTTGTGAGAGACGGGAGGAAAGGATTGGAAAAGTAGAAAAGACAAGACAGGGTAAAGATTCCTAATTTCGATAAAGTTGATTTTATAACTCGGAGCTTTTGATAATAATTCCCGTAAGATAATGGTTGTATCGAAGAAAAGGGGAGAAGACAAGATGTGGAAAGCCCAGAGATGTTATATACGCGTCCATGGATTATTAAGTAGTTGGGAACGAACGGAAGACACGACTGATGTTAGCGGCAGCCTACAGACGTGCTTCAATACACTGAGCACCGGTGAAAACCTGGGCTCAAATCTAAATCCCGACCAGTGTCCGACCCAATACTACTTACAAGTGGCACATTTGTAACAAGGTTGTAGGTCCCAATCCTCCATGAGGCCGTAGCTAGTCCACAGAGGCTTGCTCAATCTCTTTCCCGGTCTCGTGGTAGGGAAGGTCCGGGGGGGTCATTTAAGATATAGGACACCATTCTAAGATACCACGGGGAGTCCCTATGCCTCTTTAGTAAACGACTGTGCTTGATTAATATCTTCAGGGGTGGCTACATTGGACCCCCGGTCCATAACCGAGTGATAAGTGATGAGGTCACTTGTTTTTGAGAATTGAAAATTACCCACAAATGAGGATCTCTCAAATCTAACATCTAATTTAAAACTTAAGCATGCTCTAGTTATCTATTTCCTTCCTTCAGTTAATGGGGTCAAACGGCCGGTTAGCCAATTGTCGTAAAGCCATCCAAAGCCAAGCATCTCTACAGTGGCAACGCCACAGCTCACACAAAAGAAAGACGACACACCCCTCCCCACTCACCCTAATACCCTTCGCAGAATTCGGGGGGTCCTTTCACCGATCTAGTATCCCTATCTTCACTACAACCACTGAGCCCGCAAACACCGTTATCAGCAGCCGCAGCTCCAGGTACGCCGCCTAGGGCGATAAGGACTTCTGGATCCTTCGGAGCAGGGTGAAAGATGACGATTGGTCAGACCATTTGGTGGATGTTGTTGACGGTGTTTGCGACTTCGTGCTTTGTCGAGAATAATTCCGAGATCTTGGGGGTTAGGACCAGGTGGAGCTTTTGGCTAACGGAGAGCATATTCAGAACATCTAGGGGGTCGAAGATGTTCAAAGCTAGGAAACCAGGGAAGGGGGTGGTGCCGGATCTTGCTGACAGTGGAGAGGATATATAGTTTGATGGTAGGCTAATCAGATGTTGAAAACTGGAAGAAGATTGAGAAAAAGGAAGGATTTCGCAGTAAACAACCGTTGAGGTATCGAACGAAGTTACTCGAGTACAGTACCGGTGTGAGGTCGAGTGCGAGTTGGAGGATATTCCTGTATTGGGTAGGGTGTTTACCCTCATGGTAACCTTTCTATGTATGATAGGCAGCTTGGCATACAGATGGTTGCCACTTAAGCTGCAGCACCTTCTGTGCTTAACACTGAGAGGGCGAGCTTCAGACAACACAGGCATAATCAACATCGCCCCTCCACCTCGAGTGGGTGCGGTGGCATCTCCTTTTGTACCTCCTGTTCCACCTTAGTTACACGACAGATCTGCCCATCAGTTTACTCAGAGCTATCGTCAACATTATTGGAGTACCATTGGAGGGAAAATATCAGAGGGTATCTGCGTAATCGACACACCATCCAAATAAGGGACAGCGATAAATTATTCCCACACCGGTATTACTCGGCATTCGTTCAAACCGTTTTATTCACAAACAAAACGTGCTAGTGATGGACGATGTTATAACACTTCTATATATAGTGTTACCAAGTGGGAAACCCTAATGGGCTATGGGCCTACTTGATGTCTTTCCTCCCTTTTTTCCCTATTATAGTTCTTAAGGTATGATAGCCTATTCTCTCTCCTCTCCCGTAAAAAAAAAAAAAAAAGCTTCAAAATTGAATAAAAGACTAACAACGCACCCCACATTTAAGCATTACTTGTAGGACTCTCCGGGACAGACTACAAACCTCATTTCGCTGACCCCGACTTCCGAGTCACAGCCCGATGATTCACTAGGCTCCACCCCAGAGAATTTTTTCTTTTTCCAAAAGTTCTTTCTTTATTTCTCTCCCGTCCAGGCATCCAGTAATGATGTCTTGCCGATTCGAGGGAAACCATGCCAGCCTTACTTCGGGTGACAAGTACCGGGTATGATACTACTATTCTTCCAATTCCCAATTCTCCCCTCGAAAAACCTAACCCCCCCATCCTCCAAGAGTTCGGAGCCTTCTGGCTTGATAACCGCGAACTTGACAGTTGCACTTGAAGGATATTTTACCTTCCCTAGAACCGGTAGTATACATGCCTATGTCCCGCTCATCGTATTTCGTCTCGTTCCACGCCATTATATATGAATTTCTAGAAAAATACCAGCACGCAAGCACATATAGCATGCATCGTGCAATTCCCATTTCAAAATGAAATTTCTCATGCATCATACTCAAAGTAAAAAATTGTTAGCAGGCTTCGTTCTAGAGGACAGGAGTTCAAGTCCCAATGCCCCCCATACCCCTCCAGGGCCCCCAACCCCAGTGCGACCAGGCCCAGCCAATGCTGTGAAAATTTAAAACATGAGAAAGCAGTTACTTTTATCTATCGGTAACATATTCAACTGAATAGCAAGCACCCCTTCTAGTGAGACCCACCGAAATACTAGCAATTATGATGATAATAATATCATACAATCTTCAGCGAGTCCTTGGTTTTTCGCGGTGATCATGTTTTGCCCTAACCTCACAAAACGTCACTGGTGGAGACCAGCAGCGGTTGAGGTCGTTCCATAGCATGACAGAAGATAATACACACTGAAACCGGGGGGGGGGGGTTCGAGTTATCAATATGCCACCATGGATGGAAGCAGCATAGAAAGATAAAATTCAAAGGGTATCAAAGTTCTCCACAATAGCATGAAAATAAAAAAAACATGGGTTTTTTTCCCCCCAATTCTCCTAGAGCTGTGAAACCTAGAACGTTCTTTCCCCGGGGTATGATCCCTGCCGAGACGAGGGCTTTTTGCTTATGGGAAGGATATCATATTTCAACAAACCCTATCCAGTTCACGTGGGTATGATAATATTATGATAGTTCTGCACCAACTCTGGGCAAAAAGCTTGAAATATGAATTATTCTTCAACATGCTAGAAAAAATTCTCTCCAAAGCTGATTTTCAAAATATCTTTATATGTTGAGATATACAGTGAGTTGAAAACTCTCGAATTTGGCTTGCTTTGATATTTATCGCCTTACCAAAACGACCTATAATACCTCCGCTGGGAGACTCACACGAGTGATGTCTCGTGACGTTAGGGCATGGTCTAATCACAGATGGACCCTAGGACACTCTCAGAGAAACAAGCTGTGTCAATGCTGGAATACTATTCCATGACTGCTGCGGGAGTGATTAGATTTTGACGATAAACTACAAATATGAGAGGGGAAAGTGTCCTGAGAGGGAGGATCTTCAAAAACCACTCGTGGCTCCTGGATATGCGCTACAACTCTATATAATCCTTCCCTCTTGAACAGCCTCCACCAGCAGCGTAGGAGGACACACAACACTCAAGAGAGTATAAAGCAATATAAATTTTCCAAGGTATTCAAACCACCTACCTAAATCAAGCATCTTATTTACCTACTCCCTCACTCACCTCTTCACTTACTTCTCATCCCTCTCACTCACCAGATACCCCGTCTTCAACGATTACAAACATCCGAGAACTGAAGCCAAAATGTTCAGCGATTACAAACATCCGAGGACGGAAGACGAAATGTCCACAGACCAGCCACGGGAAAGCTCACGCCTCTTCAAAACACCGGACCACAGTCAGTCCCAGCTTCAACACTACCGCTTCCACGCACCGGACACACATGACACCGCGGCCGCCTCAAAGTCTACAGGAAACACCGACTCGTCCCCGGTCAACATACTCCTTCACCTCTCGGATGCGGACCATGTGGAGACAATGTCCTCTGCGGAACTGCGCACACGTACGGGAGGGCAGATATTCCTTACCAAGCCGGTCGATGTGTTCCAGCCGACCGGGAAGCCGAGGGAAAGGCGGGGAGAGAATAGGGAGGATTCTTGGCTGTGCAGGCCTAGAGGTGGGCTGAGTATTCGCGCGAGGAGGAATAATAACCTGGGGGTTATTACCCCGACAAGGGTTCCTGTCAGGGGGGGTGTTTTGAGGGGTAGGGGTCTGGATGAGGGAATGTGTGGTTTGGGCGGTGTGGTGGAGTGCGACGAGCGTGAAGAGGATAGCGAGAGAGTAGCTTCATCTGATCATTTCGGGTTGCAAATTGTGCTAATTTGAATTGCGCTAACTTGTGAGTGGTTTATCAGGTCGATCTCCTTGAAACTCCAGACAACAAGTGTACTTGGGATGCAGAGCTCTACTGCGAGACGGATGATCTTGATGATGTGTTGATGGAAGAGGCTGACCAGGGCGAAGGTATCTCTCAAATGCAATGCTAGGCAGACAGACAGACAGACAGACAGGCCTAAATACTACTACTATGTACAAACAATCCCCCCAGAGCTCCCGTGACATGTGCAAACTGCCATAAAAAAAACTCATAAAGTACCTGAGGGCTCAGCGAGGAGGCACCCTCAGCGAGGCTTGGCGCAGGTTAGCCTGCCGCTATAATTGAGTGAAAATTTGATTGTTGTGACGAAAGGATAAGAAACTCCATGAACCCCACAATACCTACGAGATCCTTTTCACTTTGACAAAATGACCTTTCAATCTTCTGAAATCCCATTGCGAGTTCAGGAGCAGCTCGGCATTGAGATGGCAGCCAACAAGAATGTCTCAAGTCTGACTGCTGCTGCTGAAATGGTGGGTGCTGCACCCAGTACTCTTATGCATCGCAGAAGAGGCCGGCGAAGTCGGGAGGAGGAAAGCTGCAGCCGACAAAAGCTCACCTCAGAAGAGGAAAAAGTGGTTGTTGAACGCTGTTACTTTCACTGTCGACTAGGATTTCCGGCAACAATCTGGCAGCTTCGGGATATTGCTTTATCGGTTGTGCGTAAACGCAAACCTGATGAGACAATTGGGAAGAGGTGGGAGGTGGGATTTATGAAAAGGCACCCGGAGGCAAAGTCTCGCTTTAGCAAGCAATTAGACTTCATTCGAAATATTCGTGGCAATGATGCTGCATTAATGAGTTGCTTCTTTGATGAGGTACTTTTTTTTTTTTTTTCATTTGTATTTTTTGTTTTTTTGTATTTATTTAAATAACAAAAAATATTTATTAATACTGTAATTAGTTAGAGTCCATCGTCAAAGATTATCAAATAAAGCCACAAAATACGTATAATCTTGACGAGACAGGATTTTTACTTGGACTCGGTCGATCAGAAAGAGTATTGGAAGTTATTAGAAATCCAAGAGAAAATGGAAAGCTCAACTTTCGAGCTCAGAGTATGTTTTCTAATAACATATAAATTACAAATAAATACTAAAAACATATTAGATGGTACCAGAGAATTTGTTACCGTGATTGAAGGAATTTGTGGGGATGGAACTGCCCTAAATCCTACTATTATCATGAAGACAGAGGATTTTGTTGCAGAGTGGTTCAAGGGAGTACGAGGAGTTCCTGAGGATATCTTGTTTGGAAAGTCTCACAATGGGTGGACCGATGAGAAAATGGCCATGAAATACTTGAAGAGAAACTTTGGGCCAACGAGTCAATCTGCTCTGAAAGCAGGAGATGAATACCGTTTACTGCTATTTGACGGACACAGCAGTCATGTCAATTCACGGTTTTTGGACTACTGTGTAGAAAATAAGGTTATACCATACTGCTTACCCCCACATACTACACATCGTCTACAGCCCCTTGACGTATCGATTTTTGGACCTTATAAACACCAGTATCAACAGCAACTTACCAACCGGTTTGAAAGACACGAATATGGGGTTTCTAGAAGCAATTTCTACGAGATCATAATGGCTGCACGTCGAAATTCCTTTACACCAAGTAATATTAAGAGTGGCTTTCTTAATACAGGATTAATTCCAGTAAACCGAAATATTATTCTCAACAAAATCGATGTTCCTACTACCATTTCACAAACACAATCCCCATCTGAACTCCCATCACAATTCCACCAAGGACAGACACGAAGCCCATCAAGCCCTCAGCCAATTACCGCATATACAACACAAGAAATCGACAGACTCAAAATTCCTACATGTAAAGCCGAAATCGAACAACAGGAGTTGATAGCATATGCAACACTACCGACGAACGATCCAGTGCCATGGGGGCTAAAGCGACTGATTAGCAATATTGCTATAGCGGGATTTCGGGCACTGACCGAGGTTGAGTCGAAAGAGCAGTGTATCCAAAACCTGAAAAGCCAGTTAGCAGAGGTAAAGAAAAAGAAAACAGTTAATCGAAGTAGAATACCAACACAGGGTAAAGCATGGATTGATAGGGAAGATATCGAGAAGTTCTTCGAAGCACAAACTACCGAAGCCCGTCAAACAGCACAGCGGAAATACCTTAACGCGACAAAACTTGTTTCTACCCGAAAGGAAAAATTAGAGGAATGTGTCCGAAAAAGGAAGGATGTAGAAAAGATGGAAGAGATGGGGAATTTACCTAAACGACGTAAGACAGGAGCTGAGCTCCTGCAGGAAGAGGGACGCCTTGGAGAACAAATTCGGGAGGCAAAGCAAAGGGTCAGAAAGGTTGAAAAGCATATCGAAGAATTGGCTGGAAATATGAATGCCGAAGAAAGTGAAGAAGTAGGCGAGAACTTGGAAGGCCTGGAGCATTTTGGTGGAGCAGGAGTTGATACAACTCCTACCCCAATGGTAGCTGAAGCCTTTGTAAATTAGCTGTCGTGATGGCAAGCCTGAGAGGAGAAGAAAAGAGAGGTTCACACGTACCTTAAATTTATTGATAGACGGCCTCCCAATCTACCTGGACACCCCCCACCCGGACGCGTGCTCATTGATGGGTTTATGTGAGGAAACAAGCGGTGGTTACCTCAGTTGTCACAGTTCACCTAAGTAAACCACTGAAAAGTTTCTTGGTTGTGTTTAGCTGTCCGAGTGAGGGGGGTGTCCAGGTGGGCTGGGAGGCTGTCTACTATTGAGCTCTCTAAGGCGGCACGCTGTTGTTGCCAAGCTGCGCCAAGCCTCGCTGAGGGTACCGCCTCGCTGAGCCCTCAGGGACTTTACCCGCTCCCAACCACCCCACGCTATGCAGGATACAGATTTCCATACAAAAAATTAACCAATTTATCCATTGACCCACATGTTCTTTCCTTTACCCAACTCCAAACTCCACACCAAACAGAACGTAATATCCAAGATTTTGTATCATAAACAAGTCCACATTCACAAGCTCCACAATACCCAACCCTCAAGGCCGCCGTGCTCACCCTCACCCCTCACCCCCCACTGAACCACACCTAATAACCAAGACAGCCAATTCCACCCTCACCACACACCTAGCGCCCAGCATCCAACCCCCACCAAATACCTACAAATCCCCCACCAAGCACCACATAATACCTGTAGCCCAAATAGACAATCCCATTCCCACCAACCACTTCTCACCCACTTGTCTAATCGCCATGTCAACCGGCAGTATGACGGCCTCCTCTCTACCGACAATGCAAACCCTAAGCCGATCAACTCCATCACCTCTAAACCCTAGACACGCGTGCACCCGTGCCGTCATCTATCCTATTATGAGTGCGTTTTTTTTTTTAGAACCTACACATTGGCTTTTTTTGGTGGTTGCCGGGAAAACAGGTTTGAAGGGTGGCAATCAGAGAAAACTAATCCTGAGATAAATTCATTTTTCTTTTTCACTATAGTAAAATCACTTCTATTCCATACTAAAAAAGTTTAAACATAAAGTAATTTTGTGATAAATTTATTTAGTATATAAAGTATATATCTATGGTTTAAAATATTGAAAGTGGCATTTTATTTGTATGGTTTTCCTACCATGACTATGTTTATTCTTGGACCCTTAAGGGTTCAATGTTTTCTTGTTTTTGGCAATCATTCCTCAATCAATTAAGCTTCTGTTAGCTGCTCAATCATCTAGCCTGCTTGTAACTCTTTCTCTGAACTTGTAACAAGAATATAGTCTTCACTGGAGGAGATACTTACATCTTTACAGAGTCTCTTATTACTTGAATATAAGGTTGAAGTTGTAGAAGGTATTGTACTAGCTAATTTCAAATGTATCTAGACATCTTAGTACCAATCCTCATACAAATTCATGCAAAGGTGTTTGGATACTTTTAAAATTGGCTAGTAGTACATGAGTAACCTACATTTTCAATCTGATTTTTCTGATTTTCTTTACTTGTATTTTCAATGCCATCTTTGCTTGAGTAATTTGATTTATCTACTTACTATTAGTCCTCTTTCATTATTAAATTGAAAGTGTTCAGTTCATGGGGATTTATGGTGTCCTTCATGCAACATCACTCAACATAAAAACTATCTTCACTTTAATTACTCATAACATCACACTTATATAAGCAATTGATATAAGAACAGGTTCTATTAATAGCCAGAAAGCTCTAGTATTTTTCCATGAAATCTTTTTTTTTTTTTTTTTTTTTTTTTGAGGTATTTTACATTTTGGTACGTAAAATAGGCTACAGAGGTCATTGGAGGCTCAAAAATATTTTCTGAGCTATTTAGAGTATACTCTAGAAGGCTATCTATCTGGCTATGCTAAAATAATTTTTTTGTTGTTGGAGGCCAATGTGTAGTTTTTAATAAAACCACACTCATACTAGTATGGACTCCCACGTCAGGCGGTTGCTCACGCAGAACCTTTCCTCCGCGAGCGGTGTGGGCGGGAGCGCCCTACGTGGGGTGATTTTCAGGATTTACAGCATGGGGTTTGGAGGGGGGGTGGTTTTTGTGCGCGAAAGGGGAGGTAAGGGGAGGAGGAGGGGGAGGAGGTTAGCTTGAGCATGGGGGAGGGGAGAGAGAAGGTGAGAGGGGGGATGTACCCTTTCAAGAGTCTTGGGGGTGTCGTTTCGGTGTTGTGTTGGTATGTGTGAATTCTTGTGTATGGGTAATTTAATAATTATGATGTGCGGTGGTGATGAGTGCTGTGATGTGTAGGTCTATAGCTTGATGCGGAGATCCACCTCTATGTGTATTTGGGGGTTAAGTATGGAATGTCGAAATTGGGTCCCCGTCATTCAAAATCGTGAAACTGCAATGTCATATAACTAGTTACACAATGGAGAGATGCCATGCTTCACGATTAATGGTTATTTGGTGATAGCAGATGGAGGTTAATCCCAAACGAGATACCCTGGACAAGCTCACTCCAAACACCGAGCACGCATAGCATCGTGACATATTTTAGATAGAATTCCTGACTTCTGTGTACGCCCCAAGGATACATAAAACAGATATGCTAGCCCTCCCAACCAAAGCCTCACGAATAGAATACACTCCACTAAATTTCCCATGCGCAGGCTCCTCTATTAGTAGTCTAACCTACCAATCAATCATCACACAACCCCCTCGCCAACAACTCCAAGACACGCTCATACTCCCCAGGATTGTGGTCTCCAAACATACCCCCGCCGAACCCCACCTCGCCAAACCACCTCTCAACATCCCTAACCCTCCAGCCCTTAACCCTCCACTTACTCTTCATACCACCATTCCCCCCGCCGCCTTCATCCTTAATGAAGACCCTCTCCCCCTGAACTTTATAAACTTTCCCCGGGGGCGCCAACTTTTCGGATAACATACCCGCTCGGCAGGTTTTAACTACGCTCCAGGCCCAATCATCTCCATCGCCCATTATGCCAGAGACATTGCCGCTTGTTAGACCCTGGAGGATGCGGCTTCTAATCTCGGCTTTGGTCCCCTGAGTATCGGTTTTGAATGCCACGGCGACGGTCCAGAAGTCTCTGATTATACCAAAGGAGAGGGTTGGGATACAGTCATTGCCATTGACGACAGATGTGATTAATGAGCAGGTGCGTCGACGCAATGGCTCCGAAATACAAGCTGGAGGCCCATAGGCGTAGCAGTGGATTTGACGCCCTTCCGGGATCCGTAGACTGGAGGAATGTAATAGTTGGATGTATGCGTTAGTGGTGGTATAGGGCCCTGGAGAAGATCCCGAAGGGGCAGATAGTAGAATTGCGAGAATTGCAGCAACGCCACCCCCAAGTGAGTGTCCGCATAATACAAGACCGTACCCAGGAAACTTCTCAAGGGAGGATTTGATAGTGTTCAAGAGCCGAGAATCCTTTTTAATCAAGAGCAGCGCACTGTTCAACATTCCTTTGTGGGCCCGATATTTGGTTCCCCGAAGCCACAAGTCCGCGTACTCACAGGTTAAATCAGTTAATACATCCTCAAGTCCAAGTGTTCCTCTGCAGGTCACCACAATCGCCTGTGCCCCGTGATCCACCGCAACAAAGTGAACAAGTGGAATTCCGGTGTTCACCTCACCATCTGTATCATATCCACCGCCTGGATCCGTAAACGACGAGAGTAGAATAGTGTCCACTGGTAAACTCGTATGATATGAGAACGAGTGGTGCTCCGCGTGATGACTGGCAGTAGCGGGGAATGCCGCTGGGGCATCTCCAATACCAAATAAGCGCAAGAATTTCTGGCCATATGACGCTGACGCAAACCGCATATATTTAGAAAGGTTCTCTATTAGATGGCCCGAAGGGAATACGAGCGGGGTAGAAGATTCCAAGGTTAGTGAGGTTTGGGAATGCGACGTATGAATGGTGTATATCGATGGTGTGTAGGACCCGTTTCGGGAGTGGCCTGGTGACATGTGATTATCCGCTTGGCCGAGATGTGGGGATGTGGATGTCCTCCCCAGCAAAGAATCCCGCTGTTGAGCACTTGAAGTGCCGCTCGAGGTTGAAACCGAGGATTCCCGGCGAAAAATCCCGCCTCTTGAAGACGTTCGTGCATGACTCTCAATGAAGCGAAGTTCTGGTGAATCGGTTCCTAGTAATAAGCCCCTATCCTCCGAAGAGGACTCCTTCGATTTTCCAAGAGGAAGGAGGGACTGGGAGACAAAATTCTTTTTCTTCTTTTCCTTTCCCTGAGGAGCAACAGGCCTCTTAGAACTCCGGCGCCCCTCTTTATCCTTACTCCTTTCCTTATTCCTTTTGGGATCACCAGACGAATTACTCAATGCAGTAATCCTTTTCCGTTGATTAGCTTCGATTGGGACATCCAAAAATCCAGCAGACCCAGACCTTCCGTGGGGTTGCGATTCATCCGACCTTTTCGTCACTCGCTCCTCCTTTCCTTTCTCCTTTGGGGGTGGAGGTGGAGGTGCGTCAATCTCACCCAAAATCCTACCCCGCTCTTCCGAGGGTATCTCAACAAATGCCCCTTCTTCCCGCTTCATCCGCTTATTACTCGACTTCTTCGTAGTCGTCTCATAAACGATCCGGTAGTGAGGCCGAGATGCGTCGTGCTGGGAGCTCTCGGACAGAACTACTGCGCCTGGAGGGGGAGCAAAGTCTGGCGGGTTAGAACCAATAACCTCAATAGTCGTAGTGTTTATAGTAGTTGAAGAGGTAGTCACAGATATATCCGCAGACCTAGTCAAATCAATATCAAAGATCGAGAAAAAAAGAGTGATTCTGTAACTCACTCAGGAAAGCTTTGAAACATCAAAGCAGGCGGTGATCCTCCCGTCTCGTCCCCCGAAGCCTGGCCATAAACTGCAACCGCTGTATTTTCGCCCCTCCTAGCTACGTCCGTAATATCCTCAACCACCTCATCCCATTCCAAGTCCATCTTAATCTCAAGCTCCCTCCTCTTCTTAGTCTTCATCTGCAGTATAGCAAAGCAAGACAATCCAATCACCAAATCACTCACTCCAACCTTTCCTTCCCCCGCTTCATTCTCCTCAATTTCCTTCTTAATCAATGCTACGATCGCGGAAATTGCCCGCGAACTCTCGGTGCTTCCGAATATAGAATCAAGGGTGAGAACGTAGGTTTCTGCAAGGCCACTAACAGTAGTAAGTGTGGTCAAGCCGATTTCGAAGCCGGTAGATAGTAGAAGTTGCGTGAGTGATATTGACGACCTGACAAAGTTTATCTGCCCCGAGCTAATAATTCAGACTCTCCTGCTTTGCTACGGATGGAATAGGATGGATAGTTACGCTTCTATCAGCCCATCCATCATCCCGGACATCCCTCCCTGCTCTGGCCAAAATTCCCTCCGCAGCAGCTCTCCCAATCTCCAACCCCGTAAGCGTCCCAAGCCGTGCCGAGTCGAGAATTGTCCCGCCGATAATCGACCCTAGCCGAATAGACGCAGTCGTCGATCTCGATATCAGCGAAACTAGCGAGGCAACTGGTGCTGGCAGTAGGGTAGGACCAGAAGCGGGGTGCGGAGTTGACATTACAACATTAGTGGAAGCTGTGGAAGAGGCGGGTGGAGGTTCTTCTTCTGCAGCTGGTGCTGTTGGTGACATCCCAATATCACGATATCTAATCAGGAAGCCAGGAGAGGATGGTGGTTGTAAGAGGGGAGAGAAGGGGGACAGTCTTGTGGGGAGATCAGATAGTAAGGAATAAGTTAGTCTAGAGCTTGATTTAGACTAAGACTAGAAAAATTGACACGCGGCGGTCATGATAGGGTCTACGCAGAAAGTGGAGTAGTTTCAATCTTTCACAATGTCAATGTCATGTTCATTTTTCTTTCCAATCAGACATGCAAGGACCTGGAGATTAGTGTAACGAGTCTGTCGCCGGGATGGTTTGACCGCAGCGTGTGTTACCGGTAGGTCGTCAGCCAAGACATTCCCAGGAACAGATTTTCATCCCAAACTTTAGCCAAGGTTAACGAAAGATTGCACAATTGTATGGCCCAGAGATAGCATTTTGCTGTCACGTCGTCAGACAAGTAGTAACAGGAAATTGGTAATTTTTTGACTAAGCCTACTGTATTGTAATTATCGTAACAAAATCATCCCAGAACCAAAGAGTGAAACGAAAATCAAGCACAACTAGATTTAAAACCCGTTTCGAGGTCGTACTCAACGCCTGACCAAGCAGGGAAGATGAAACTCCAGGTGGTAAGTACTCCAGACACGAACAGACAAAGAAGTAATATATGCGCAAGACAACCGTCCAGTAAATAGAAATAAAAAGAGTGATGGGAAAAGGAAACAAGCCATTCACCCCAGTGATTTAAATGATACTCTAAGAAAGAGACGCTCAACGTGCCGTTGTTTTCAACCTAGCCCCGATTCTAAGGTATTTGTCTGGGTCCAACCTTGTGTCCTCTTGGAGCCAATCGCCAGAGAAGATGCAATGGACCTTCATCCGCTTGTGGTAGGAGAGGTCAGGTAGGAGTTTGGGGGTGATCAAGAAATACCTACAAAATTCCGTTTTTTAGCATATCTCACGCGTTAGAGGATATATCAAGGAAAGACTCACTGCGAGGTATATTCTTGGCAAGCAATACTAACCATCCTATGGTGGACAAGTCGCTCGTTTCTAGGATCCATCCCTTGATTGATTTCATCAACAACTCTAAAAGGACTACGCGCAAGACTCTGCAGCGCCATTAGATAGAAAACTGTGCTGACGGCTCTCTCGCCACCACTCTGACGCTGATTGTTCAGGATCTGCAAACTCTCGTTTGCTCTGAACTTGACCAAAATCTGTATTGCCCACTTATCGTATTCGTCTTCTTCCTTGTGCACACGGACCTCGCCAGCGCAGTTGATTTTCTCAAAGGACTTTGAAAAGGCGGTAGAAATTTTTGCAACAAGGCGGTCAATTACAGGCTCCCATTTACCCCGGAGCTCAGCTATAGCAGCAGAATGTTTCTGGAAGTTCTTTTCTCGCTCAGCAATTTTATCCTCGAGGTTCCGAATCCTGGTTGCACGGTCTTCATATTGTTTAATGGCGTTGGGGTTTCCTTCGTGAAGTAAATCGAGTCGGGCACTCTCGGCTTCAATGTCTGTCTCGATATCTTCGCCGTTCTTTTCGGGAGGAATCTGGTTCATGAATTCTGATTCTTCGGGAGAGAGTCCCTGTATAATCTTGCGACAGGCACCTTGAAGCGCGCGAGCACGGGCGGCACATTCAGTTGCATGTTTTGCGAGATCAGCAGATTCAGTCTTCTTAGTTTCAAGGTCTCGTAATACATCCTGGATCCTCCTCTGCAAGGTCTCGACATCCGAGCCTGCCTCTGCAAGTCTAATCTGACACAAGATTAATTCGTTATGGATCGCCACAAGACCTTTCGCAAGGTTCTTTCACAATTGTTAGTTTTGCGACCAAAAAGGCAATGGACACAACCTACTGCGAATTTTTGTGCATCAACTGCCCTCTCCATCACAAGTTCCTCTTTCTGTGACTTCCATCTTCTCATGCTCCCTTTATAGTCTTCCCCGCCTCCCATCTTCCTCTTGAGATCCTCTTCAGCACTTGCTAGAGTCGCCTTAAGCTTGACATACTTTGCCGCCTCCTGCTGCTTTGCAACCTTTTCGGTCTTGATCTTTTGGTTGGCAGCCTGCGCCGCCTTATATTTGGTAACAAATGTAGCCCTTGAATCCTTCAGCTCCTCTATTTTTCTCCTGACATCCTCCAAGTCACTTTCCATCTCTCCAATGGAGCGACGAATCTCCTGTTCTGCTTGTGTGTCAACTTGCTGCGCAGCAAAGGCTTGAGCATTGCGAATCGAGGATACGTTTGTCATAACTTGGCCATAACGTCTCCGCAATGTGTACATATTTCGCCCAGTGATCCATCTATTAATCCTGGTACTCTCCATGTTTTTATTTTGGACAGCAGTAAACTCTCTGAAACTTATAGGCTATGCTCCGAAAAATTAGGTATGTGATTTCGAACCTGAACCATATATGAACATACCGTTGTGTGAATGCGGCATTCCTGACACAGCATTGATATAACGGGCGCTGGTCCATCTATAAAGTCGATAGTAAAACCGTCAAATCCCAACCCTCGTGCTTCTTCTGATGCCATCGGCAAAGGCGGAATGGGGACATTGGAATTTTCCCTGATGGTAACATCGCGCAACTTTAGACTCTCAGGACCAGCACCAAAACACACATCCAATAACTTCCGATAATCGGTTTTGTTCTGTGCCACAAGGGCAAGCTTGTCGTTTTTGCCGAGCTGCGATTCAACAACATCGGCGTATCTGGGATCGGTAACATTACAGGTCAACACTGGGGGACCAAGTATTTCTTGGCTGAATTCATCCTGGTGGGTTTTGATCCACTGCCAAACTTGATGGGTATCCCTGCTCATGCGTTCAAGCATTCTCTCACGAACTCCAATAACCGAATTCAAATCCTGAAGACTGCCCCCCGTTAGAGAAAGGCCACACAAGAGCATGACAGGGGGGAATTACTCCTTGTTCTTCCGACTTATTTGACCGGTAATCTGATTCGCCCTCTCAACCATGGGTCTGATCTCTGAGTCAATGTCATCGATCCTCGCTTTCATGTCTCTAACCTCATGATTGCTATCACTCTGTGTAACCTATTAGTCAAAATTAAACTTGCCGCCACGGAATCAAGGATCCTTACAATCTTCCCGTTATAATAGGCCAGATCGACTTCTGGGGGACCCTCCTCTAATTGCTTCTTAAGTTTGGCAATTTTTTCTTTTTCTCGCACTATCTGCTGTTTCCGAGTCTGTTCCGCCGATCTAGCTGCATCCATTTTATCGGTAATGTCTGTTATCTTCTCATCGGCTTTCCCTATAACATCATCTTTGAACTTTGTAACTGCTGCCTCTTTGGCTTCAAGTTCCTTCTTCCTTGCCACCACGCACCTCTCAAGGGCCTTCTGATATCTGCGCTTTGCCTTGGGCGCCTCAGTCATTGGCTCGACCTGCTGCTCAAGCTCACGGAGTTCCCGTTCCGCAACCTTGCTTGCATCTTTGGCATCTTTGGCTAGACTTCTCGCCACTCGGTATTTAACAAAGGGTTTGGCCTTTTCCAGCAGCTCGATCCTTTTAATAATCTCTTGTCTCTCCCGTAGGCGTTCAACATCCTGCTGTAAAGCAACCTGTCGCGCCTCCATTGATGCCAACTGATTACGGTCGATTTCTAACTCATTTAGCAACTCCTTTCGGTTTTTACCAAGCTTCTTGAGATTTTCGTGATGACCAAGGATCTCTGGGGGTGCTGCGGCCCGTTGGGTGTGAGTCAATAGATCAATAGCCGTTAAGCCAGCGAACTCAACAACACGGTCCTGAGGAAGAAATTGGCAAAGATTGTCTATCTGGATGTTGTAGGATTTTACAAGCTTCGTAATTTTCCCAGGCGTACTAGGCGAACCTAACAGCAACACATGAGCATACCTCAACACTCAAAGAATAGATCCCTCATTCATCAGTTGTAGCCTACCATTGAGCGTAAACGTGGAGGTGTTGTTTTCTCGTCCAATCTTCCGTTTAATGACTGGGTTTCTCTCATTTTCCTTTCCCTGCAATTCGATTTCGATGACAGCCGTGTCACAGCCGTGTTTGACGAACTCCGAAATTTCCTTTGCTCGGCCAAGATTCTATCACCAATACACTATAAATCACTAAAATTCCTAGAATCGCCAAAGAGAGAAACTCACTGCCGGGCTAGAGCCCAATCCAAGACAAATAGCACAGACAATGGTCGACTTGCCCGTTCCATTAGGCCCGATAACCATGTTCAAGTTTGGGCCTGGAAGGAACTCAACAGCCGTGTAGGTGACGAAATTCTCAGCCTTAATTCTAACAATGCTCCCAGGCTGAAAAGGTTGAATATTCCGCTCTATTTCGCCTCCTCCGTGACTCATGTCTTCCTCCTCTTCCCGATCCGAATCAGCCTCCGACGGAAGACGGATTCCATCCATTTCTGGCTTCACAAGCACGTCGCTATCCTCGCCATCTTGATCCTCACCAAATTCATCGTCGGAGAACATTTCCCCAGGCATGATACGAACACGCTTTGGATTTCTGCTGGGAACTAAGGACTCCCGAGATGGTAGACCTTCAGGTCCGGAATTATCCGTCAAGCGCTGCGTAGAGCGCTTGTGCACCAACGAAGGCATCTCCCAAAGTCTGCCACCAAGAGGTACTTTTGTTATTAAGGGATGAAGTGTTAAATGAAATGAATCCGAATGCGCAGAGCGGTGAGGTGGCACGAGTCTGTAAGGATGCGATAAGAGGTGTGAGGGGTGGTTAGTTTGAAAGGAAGGATAAAAAAAAGTTCGCGTCACCCAGCACGTTCACACCGCGTTGAGTGGTCGCAGAACCGCCAAGCCAACAAAAACAACTCGTGATCCTTGAAAACTGATTAATAATGAAGGAGAATGCGTGATAGGGCGATAGAATTAGATTGAACTGATAAGATAAGATTGAACCCTAATTATCTCTCCAAAGTGCCTTGTTTCTCCAGCTCGCTGCGCAGACCAGACGCAGACAAGATGTCCTTTCTCAGTGCTGCTCGCGATGGGTGACGAGTAAGTGACGTAGTCATGTCACTGGCGGGGAGTCATGATTAGGGTGCCGGTGAAATGGGCGACGGGAGATCAATAACAGTATGAGGGTTGATGCACCTCGATCTCTCATGGTTCCGCTTCAAGATAGACTACCACATATGATACCAGTAATTCGGTTTAACTGAAAACGGCCCTAGAACAGTCAAATACCATGTGGAGCGATAGGCGAGCGAGATTTGCGACAAAGGTGCCCCCTTGAGTTAGACTTTGACGATAACCTCCGGTAGGGCCTTGTTTCTGCCAAAGCCCCCACTCTCTAATTACCAAGGAAAGGTTCACTTTCACTTGCCTCTTTAAGCCATGCCCCCCCCCCGATTGCTCTTGCGACATTTCCAGCTAAATCAGTATTTGAAAATACCGTATCATACTCGAGTGCTTCCCCAGCTTTTTGAGAAGGGCTTTTATGAAGTACCGAATAATATCCCACCGGCCAAGTATCGTACGAAGAATCTCTCATTTCGTCAGTGAGGGGTGGTATGATACAGTAGGGTACCTTACGGGGCGATGATTCAAGCTTGGATTTCATTGGCGGGTAACCGTACTATGCTCTTCTTCTTATATCTTTCAATCCCTACTCTGCTCTGCCTTACCATTTCTCTCTTCTGTTTACCACTATTTTCACTTATTCACAATTTGTCGAGTGCTCGAGTGCCTTCCGACCACTCTTAGTGTACGAGTATTTGAGTACTGTATATTACTAAGCAAGAGACCCTTGTCATGATAACTGTTGAGCCGGGATTCCCTAAGTTATGGTCCAAAGCGACACCTGCCAACTGACCCCTGTCGCGAACAACACCACTATCCCTCTCGATACCTAGAATGAGGGGCCTCAACCTGTCAAAGAAAGTGAAGTTTTTCTTCCCCTCCAATGCTTAGGCGAACCCAGCGAAGTGGTTCAGAATACTCGAGTAGACTTAGACCCTGGATTCTTGGCGCTCGAATTTCACATTTATTCCCTCACCCGGTCCCTTAGCACAGTATCATACTATGCTATTTGTAAACTCACTTTCCCAGCTCCTATGGCGAGAGGCCATTGAAATACCCGATACCTCAATCTTCCAGTGCCGAAACCCCTTCTCACTGGGGCACACACCTATAGATAATATGAACTCCCAGTATGATACCCAAAATCATACACTACTTTATCGCAATCTATCAAAGCACTGCGTTCATATTCCGGTCCTCACATTTCCAAGCGTGGGACCTTTGGGCACGGTTCTGCATAACATCAAGCACGCCTAGAGCACACATCCAGAGGCATTTTTACCAAATGTTTCATTCATTTGTCCTCCAAAACCTAGCATCAGACAAAACTCCACTCAATACCTTCTTCCCCTACTCCCCTTAGACCCCCTTAGCCACCCCGCCGGAAACACCAAGACCCCACCGAAATCATCAATGAAAAGGACACCTAATCCATCCCTCTACTAAAGCCTGTTGCATAAGAAAAGACATAACCCAAAAAAAAACCCCCCCGAGATTCAAGGGACAGGTTAGCCAAGAGCGACCCAAGATGCAACCACTCTGACCCCCAAACCCAATTCCGTACTTATATTCTTTCTTTCCAAATGCGCCAAAGATGCCCGGTGCAGCCCCAACATCCTCAGCGGACTAGAGTATTCCACTCCAATTACTCCTCGTCCTCCTGAAGGGTGTCGATTTCGCTCTAGTCTCATGTTATCTCGGCGCTACCTAGTCCCAAAGAGCTAGTGGTAACTTACATCCGTGAGCTTTCTGGGGACTTTGACAGTGTAAAGCTCTTCGATGACCTTGCGCGCACCAGCTTGTGTCAATTTTTTTCACAAAAATTGAACAGGAACCCTAACCGTAATCGAATAGTCGTTCGGGAAGAGACTGTCAAGGAATGCCTTGAGACGTGCATATGGGATAAAACGTCTGGGGATGGTCTGACTTTCTCTCATTTCGAATTGCGGGCGTTTTTCAATATTTTTCGCGGTTATTTCGTAAAAGGTTATTTTATCTCTTCCGTAATCGAGGTGTGGTAATTTCGTTGTTGTGTTCTGGGGGGAAGTTGAACTCTCGAAGCATGAGACATTGTGGCGGGTTTTATAACAACTCCATTCTATCTTTCAAGCCTGAAGATATAACTTGGAAAGCACGAAAGCGTCAGCACATGTTCGTTCTGCAAATGCGGTTTTTTCGACGAAGAAGGTTCGAACAACAGTCGTTGGGGATATCCCGACCATGACTGCTCCACGCCTACCATTACTACCCGGCCTTGCAGAGTATGGTAGCTCAGTCGCCCACTCCACCTGGCGACCCGTCTGCAAATATTCACTCCCCATCGATAACTTAAGGCCCCTCACCATGCGTGCAGATTCAGAGCTTCCACGGGTGTAGATAGTCCTTGGTCTCAAACTGGAGTGCGGACTCGAAGAACCCTAATTTTTTTTTTTCTTATGCAGGTTTTGCACTGCCCCAGCCTCGTCGGTGGCTATACTGCAGACTTAAATGTTGTCTGCCGCCTGCACTCGACGAAATTGCAGTTTGCGAACAGGCAAATTGCACGCGAAAGAGGGAAAAATGGGGAGCCTAAGAACTTTATCGAAGACGTTTATGGAGTGAGTGGGGGTAAGATGGTTGGTCCGCCCTGAAGCGAGTGATTGTACGTGACGGTCCCGGCGGCTTTGGATTCAACGCTAAAGAGACGGCATGGGCGGCTTCATCGCGATAGGCTATTGAACATCCCACCAAGTAATTGTTGTAAAGTAGATCTGCAATACATTCCAAGCCTTTTCCGGTCTATCTATCCTGCCTCCGGCGGGTGCTTGCCACCGCCGAATCGCATATAGGCCGAACAGCGAGTATCAGAGCGGGGACACGATATCATACCTGCGAAGCATTCGCCGCGTGCAGATAATGCCTCAGAACTGAATTGAGCTGTTATGGAATGTTTGCAATTGTTTTTTTTGAGAGCATCGTCTGCGTTTCCATAATATAATTAGCGCCTCCGATACATAGCGGGACGCTCCGCTGGATGTGATACTTTCCTATAAGATCAATGGTGAGGTGGCAATTGAGCGACTGAATGGAGACCCCCCCATATCCTGTTGATCCCCTCCAGATCGCATGCTGCATTTGAGTTTTGTTTAAGATAAACAGCTTGAGGTTCTGACAAAACAGTAACGTATTCCGCTGTATTCTCATAAGTTACTCCCTAGAAGTATATTCCCCTCGCACCCGAAAATCGTCACACTAGCTGCAGCGTTGATAGTCCTACCTGGGTGGCATACAAAGAGGCCCTTTCACTGGCTCGGATATTTTTCAATGGAGCATATCTCCCCCCCCCCCCCGATCCCTTTTCCCCTATCCAGTATCGTAGGATTTCTGCTCAGACTCGATGGCCCACATGACACGTCCATTTCGCGTCAATCGAGGCCAATAGAGATTTTTCCTGACATTGGTCTATGCTGCTGATTCCTCGGGACCACTTGGAAGTAGTTCTGATCTGTATATATGCGAAGCCGAGTGTAGCCAAGTCTTGCGTCGACACCAATAAAACATGGTGTAGCTCGTCAGGACTTTAGTATTTCAATGTTAAGTATGCGCTGTATTTCTGGCCTCGCAGACTTCTCTTTGCACATACTTTCTGCTCTTTAACAGCAGATCCCAGTGATGCGCTGAATGTTGGCAAGTTGGATCTTATGGAACTAGTGGCATCAGGGCTCACTTTCCGATGACGATCCCTAATATCGTGAAAAAATGTCGCCAAAAAAGCACACGCAACTACCCCCTACTCCGTATCCTTTATTCTCCTAGTGAGGAAACAATCAAGAACGATTAACAGTGGGACATTCCATCAACAACTTTTGTTTTCACCCACCACCGTCGGTTACCCGCTATGCTCACTCACTCCCACTCTTCTCTTGTGCAATATTCCTCGCACCCTCCGACCATTAACTGACTTGGAGGTATGAAAAACAAGACTCAGAGCGTTACCTCCCTGCTGCCATGGTTCCCTCCATCCTTGCAGGAAAGGGTTTAATCAGCCCGTCCGATATCGCCGTGGTATACACCCTTGATATTAGCAAAACGACAAGAGCAGCAAATCCAAGGTATAGAATTCCCCCGGAAATTCTCTAGATATCTAGATCCATGTCAATCTAATCCAATAAGCGTTCTTCTCCCAGACACATCCTATCTCCTATTATACTGGGAAGATCTACCAGGCGTTTTACCTTCGTCTCTGGTCATGTCTCGCAGTATGATACAAGGCAAACACTAGTCCAAAACAACGACAATAACAAGGTCAAGAAGGCAACTGATATAGAGCTCAGGAAATATGAGGACAAGAACAACGATTGCTAGAATTTGCAGGGTTCTAATAGATGGCCAAGAAGGAGGGGAAGGAATCAGTAATCAGCTGAGTTTTGTGGGAATTCTAAGGTTCGCACAAAAAACGGCAACATTCCGCTCATAGCATGCCATCATATACCAGGATAGATAAATCTATTGAATACTTCTCAGGAGCGACAACTCCATATATTCCCTACGACAAACTAGTCTTCTTTGTTTCGGGGGTGGGGCAGGGGGGTACCTCCAGAATGAAGCGCTCGTAGCAGGCAAGAACGTTTTATTCAATATTACGAATGGAGAATCTGTATTATGCACGGACCTTTTGCTATACTCGAGTACTCTTCAAATCCCTGTTCCCGGATACCTCTTGCCTGTTATGAGTATCCGAGTAAAAGCTCTGATATTTTTAGGACTGGGAGGAGGCACTCGGCGCGGGGGTGGTGATTTTGTATGAGTGCTCAGATAAGCGCAGATTTTGTTGCCATACCCTACCCGAGCATATTCGCCAACCCCTGTTTCCCGTGCTTCCCTATTAGTACTAGTACCATCCTATCTTGGTAGCAAAGACAAACCTCCTACAATTTGCAACAAGATATTTTGGGCTGAAATTGGAAGCCTTTTTTTCTTCTTCACGGGTTAAGTTGCAGCGTTTAAGAGACCCAAAACCAAGTCATAGACATCCATATTCCCCGTACGATTGTTCGTCGCCTCCACAGGGATAACTAATTTCCTTCATTAATAGCCAGTACAGTTGCGGTACCAAATACTTAGCTTCCATAACGGATCTCACTCTCCGCCAGTATTATTGCTTATTGCCCAAAAAAAGGGTTTGTAACGACTGCGTGCCCCCCCCTCCCCCTGAGCTCGGCCCGCCACCCGAAAACCCTTTTTGCAAAGTCAACCCCAAGATCAAAGCCCCCCCCCTTCCTTCCTCTTCGAGCTCTGGGTAAGGACTCACAACCGCTGCCGAGTTCCAGTCCCGAGTATCATATAAAAAGCCATTTACCGGTATTGTGCTGTACTGTACCCGTACTATAAGATCGATCGCTTATTGTGTCACGGGGGACGGGGGTTCTATGTGTAAGATACCGTGATATAGCATGGCAGAGTTTCCAAGCTGTGACCTCCTCCTCCTCCTCCTCCTCCAAGGCGTACAATAAAACCCTTCCAAGAAAAAAAAAATGAAAAAAATATATATACAATAAGGAATAAGGAGAACTCAAAACCTTAAAGGCTTTTTATTCCTCAGCTTGTTTTTGTTTTTTTTTACCCTCCTCAAAATTCCTGCTGTGTCATTGTAAGTGGTTTGGCGGCTAAATAAACGGCTGTAGTTGCAATGTTGTGTTGGATGAGGAACATTGGCACGTTTCAAGCCACGAGTCAGTTCACCAGCAATCTTGCAATAAATTACAGCAATACGGTAACATACATAGCTATGCCAACCCCTCCCTGATTTTTTGTTACCGAAGAAAAATAATAATAATAAATAATAATCTGGCCTCCCCCCTCTTAAATATATTTTTGATAATTTTCCCGTAATTTTTACGAATTTTTTTCTTTCTACCCAGAGTGTACCGTACATGATAATAATTATTTTGAAATGTATTCTAGCGAATAACGATTATTTCCCGAGCGGGGGCCACATTCGGGTTCATTGTCTAGAAGATCCACCCCCCGTCACGGTAGGATAGGTTGAATAAACGATGACTCTCCACAATCCGCCTAACGCCCTGCCCTGCGTCGGGTCTATCAATGCGGACAAACACAAGGGACGGGTTTAATCCAAAAATAGCTGGCTGTCGTGCTATGATAGCAGTAACTTTTCGCATGTTATGATAATATTATTATGATACCCGTAGTGTTGTACTTGCCCATTCGGAAAGGTAACCATAACCACGAATGGCATGGCTTAGGAACCCGGAAACGCCAAGATTTCCGCATCATCCTACTGTATCATACTGTACCGTCCTCGAGTACGAGTAACCGGGAACTGGTACTGTACTTCCACAACAGAGGATAACACCACACACACGCACCCTTAAGGCGGTTAAGCTCACTTCTGCTGGGAGAAAACCCGGGTTGAGGGAGTCTTTGTATATGAAATAAATGATCTAGAAGGTATGGACAACTCTCCGAGGTCTCTTTGTCGAATATCACGGGAGTACTCGAGTGTGTGCCGGTATCAAAAAAAAAAAAATTTCCTTCAGGCTCTGATGGGCACTCGGCTTCCCGTCTCCCGGATTGGGGCATGAGTTCAACAAGTATTGGGCATGAGGCCCGCTACGCGTTAACGTTTCTACGAGGATCCAACAGCATATCCGAAAATCTACGCCGTAGAAGCCATAGCTCGACAATATTCTGCAACTATCCGAGGTAGTTCAGGAAGGAGTGGATGGGTTTCACAAGTGCGAAATGCTAGAAAAAAGAGCCTTTTTTATGTCCTTCCTGGGACAACTGGTCGGATTGGACCAAGTTTTAGGCAGGAATATTGAAACAAGAAGTCTCCAGTCTCCAAGACAGAAGCCAAGGATGGCTGTTGGCCAGGCGTCCCGAAACATCAACGGTGACAGGCGCCCACCCCCTGCCCCCTTGCCACTGCACCTACTCGAGTAGTTACTAAATACTTCTTCATTTGGTACATAACCAAAAATTTGACTACCAATCACTCTCACCCTACCTGAGCCTGGACGTTCAAGTACTTGTACTGTAACAAGTACCCCACCGCCAGTGGGGACAGGGAGGCTCAGATCCGTCGATATCTGCGGGAGCGGATGGGAGTTACACTGTCGATCGGATGCCGGATCCTTGCTCAGGAGTAGCCCTCCTTCTCCGCCAAGGACGGACAGGCTCCAGCTGGGGAGTGTCGCTTCTATAGCGCTTTGTTCGTCTATCCTGCCCCCACCTTGCTGCCGAGGCTGGATATGCGGTTGACCTCTGTGGGTTTACCGCCCTAGAGAGTAGCGATTACTTCTTGTAATACGCTGCCAATTACGAGCATAAAACACAATTGCGTCGCAAGCCCACCAATACCCTACAGCTAAGTGATTGTACCGCCCAGAGTGCGTACGTACCTACGGAAAGCCTCTCCTGCCAAGTTGCTTGGCTGCTTCAAGAACTGGAAAAATATACACACACGTCTGAAGCGTTATGTTCGAATCCCTTGGCGAATCTGGAGGGAGAGGAGGATATCTTTGGGCGTTTTTCAGCGTTTTTCAGTCCTCCCTCCATCATTCTTCTTCCTGTGCGGGTTTCTGTGGGGTTTTTTGGCTTCCTTCGTTTGCTTCCTCTTTCACCTTTCCTTGTATTTCATTTCTCGAAACCGGCTGTGCCTTGGTTACCCGTTTCTTCAAGTCGACAGCAGGCACTTGTCTTTTGTTTCCTTTCAATTCTTCATTTCTTCCCTCATATCTCTTTTGTCCCAATTCCGGCAGCCGGCCCTGCAATCCCCAGCAAAGATGTATACACAACAATTGGTTTTCGTTGCGGCAGCGCTCTCTGCTCCGCTCCTCTCCTCGGCGAATTGTATGTACGGGACGAGTCTGTTCCCTCGTGCCGAAGGCGCCACTGTTGAGGTCTCGAACTTTGGGTATGTGGGGCTTGAGGGCCCCCTCAACTGGGCAGCACTCTCTGCGGAGAACTCTGCTTGTGCAACTTCAAAAGTGCAGTCACCCATAAACATCGATAGTACCATCCAGCTCGCGCAGGAAGCTCCAAAAATGGTTATTAAGGACGTGGAGGCGGCGGAGTTTGAGAACCTGGGGACAACCGTGGAGGTCATTTGCAATGGAACAACAACTTTCGGCGGAAAGGACTTCAGCTTGCAGCAATTCCATTTCCACACGCCGAGTGAGCATAGAGTTGCTGAGGAGTATTTTCCATTGGAGATACACATGGTTCACGAAGCTGCAGGTAAGAATTTCCTTCTTGTTCAATCCTGGCATATGATGGATTCTAACATCTTTTGTTTTTTGTTTTTTCTAAAAATAGACGGATCCGGAGCATTGGTGGTTATAGCTTTGACCTTCCAACTTTCCGAAGATGGGGCGACCACAGAGCTCTTGAGCGCGGTCACCGAGAATCTCGCCAAGATTGCCACCCCCGGCACAGTAACTGAGACCGGTCCTCTAAAGTTCGCCGAAGTTATCAACCACGTCCAGACAACCCCTCTCTTCCAGTACACCGGGTCCTTGACCACCCCTCCCTGCGCCGAAGGGCTTACCTTCCTCGTTACTGAGAAGCCTCTCCCGCTCAACGTCAAGACGTACAACGAGATCAAGTCTGTTGTCAAGTTCAACTCGAGATACACCCAAAACTCTCCCGGCCAGGAAAACTTGATCGCCGTCGGAGCCTCTGCGTTGGCTGGTGCCGGAGGTGCCGTTGCGGGTGAGGTTGCAAGAAATGGAACTGCTGCTGCTGGAAACGCTACCGTTGTAGCTAAGCCCAAGCTATCTGGTGGGGCCGCTACTTCCACCGGTGCTAAGGGAACCACTACTTCCAAGACTGTTGCTGGTAAGTACCCCTCCTCGTAACCCATAACCCCTCAGTCAGAACCCGATCTAACATCTGCTAGCTGCCACCGGCAACGCTGAGGTTAAGGTAGAGGGCGAGCACCATTGCATCCTCGGCTCTTGTCGCGAAGTCACCAAGACTAAGCGGTTCCGCCGCCGCAGGTAAACCTATCGCATCTCTCGATTTAAATTAGCCAAGCAAAGAAAGAGATAGAGATGAGATGAAGATTTTCTTTCCCCATTTTTTGAATTGTAATTTATTCCTTTCTTTCAGATTTGTTTTTTATTTTTTATTTTTTATCCCACTATCACGATACTCAAATTACCTAGTACAGTACACGTGTGGGAATGTGGAGTTGAGTGTGGAATAACCAGACCTCACGCTAGGACGTTGAAGTCGCCTCTCCTGGTATCATAAGCTCGGTTGTATTTTTTCTACCTTGTATACGTCTTAGCGTAGGACCCAAGCACCTAAAAATTTTACGGATCCAGTGTACTCATAATATAAAAAGACCTCTTTTTAATTTTCGCCCTTATTCACCGTACTCGAGTATGATACAGTATGATAGAACCGCCATTTTAGGGGAAGGTTTCAGCCAGAACTTACCACGTAGAGAAAGCGCAGAGTGAGAACCAGTGAACCGAGAACAAAAATGGCGTGACATGACATGACATGAACATGGCGGAAAGGAACGCACCCCTCGGCCGTCTCAGGTTTTTTTTTTTTTTTTCTTTTCTTTTCCACCCCCGGGGTCAAACGAGGTGTGTGCTTTATTCGGGGTTCGCGTTATGATAACGGTTCTCTTGTCGGCTTGGCGAGACTCGAGGTCAGCACCAGCACGGACCGATGGCTCCAGGTAGGGCATCTTGATACGAGTACTCGTAGCGGGGCACTCCGCGGGGCCAGTGGAGACGAAGACTAATCACGAGTTTATCCCTCGATCCCCGGGTATGATATATACCCCCTCCCGGCCGGGATTATGGTAGTCATCGCGCGGGGGCCAATGGATGGAGGGAGTCATGAGTGCTCACTCGTAGGCGGAAGCTGACGACGACGGATTCATGTAGACCCCGATGGGAATTCCGGGTATCCCCCGTGGGGTTTTTACACGGTTTGATATTTCTGCCGTTTCGAAATTGTATTGTATCCATCTCCGTTGTCGGAGAGTTAGCGCCGAGTCGAGGAGGGATGGTGTTTTTTTTTTTTTTTTTTTACTTAAACGAAAACGGGTTATGACTCTATCGAGTTGAGAGGTGTGAAAAAACTTTCGGATCTCTTAAAAAAACTGAAGATTTTTCTAACTCTGGCCGGTTGCCGTTTGGCTTTACCTCATGCTTGGTCACGGTGGAAACCGGAGTGAGCGGGTCGGTGTTAGCTTAGCTACGATAGCGGATATTACATTGTGTGTGCTCGGAGGGCAAAAGGAATAATTTACCCTTGACAATTGGAACAATTGGAGGGGTAAATTATCTCGCTGTAGGAACCTTGAAGCCCAGTAGTAGGCTTTTATTCTCCTCTCCTCTTCATTAGCTTACAAGTAGTCTCGAATGGAAAGGACCTGAAGGAAGGAAGGCAAAAATTTTCCTTCCTGCATTTTTCTTATTTTTTATTTTTTACGGTACGATGATTGATCTGTTAGGCCTTTTCCGTAGGACGTATTTCCCTGCAGCGCCGCCGTCGCCATGCTATCACCGTTAACATGATAATAATATTATTATAGAGAAGTGGATCTGAATGGGGGAAAGTGAACCAGTTAAAACGCGCCAAAAAGTTGTAAAAATTCCCCGATTAATGCCTAATCCTAAGCAGACAAAATACGATACGAGTATGACACAAGAACATTATTCTAATATTTGGCCCTTTTGGGTTAAATTCTCAAATTCTTAAAATTTTTTTTTTTGGGGGGGGGGGGGAGGAAATTTCTGCACAGGATTTCGGGGCAAAATTCGTACAAAATTGATTCACTTCCACCGGTATTACGTCTGAATCGACAACTTTTCCCTACTCGAGTATGATAAAGGTATCACTTGGTCTAAAAACGGGACACGGTAGCAAAAAACGCTACCGTACTCAACAACGCATCATAATTCCACCCCCTCCAGTTATCATACTCGTACGTCTTCGAAGAGTCATAGCAGTTGCAGTATAGTACGGTAGTATCATAGCGACCAATCGCCGTTCCGAGACCTAGACCCACAACTTCTTTCCCCTTAGTCTACGAGTACCAATGCACCGCCCCCCCCTCACTCACTTTTCTATCGGGATAGCCCTTCTCTTCCAAAACACTGACGTTACAGGTGAGATCGACGTTGGAGTTCCCGAAACCCCCTCCCCCGGACCCACTCCTCCCACCATACATACATTCGATACAACGCAACCCCCAGAAGCTTGGGGTGTATGATATGTGCTGGTATGTATGATACCGTATAGTACAGTTATGTGCGGTATTGTGCGGAGTCTTCGCACCGACGGCAAAGCGTTGTTCTCGTCGTGCCGGTATTCTACTGAGCGGGAGGACCTAAATTGTACCATCATCAAATATCACCCGTATAGCATGTTTTCCAATGTGCATCGCACACCCTCGGCCCACGCACGAGTTGGACTCGGGGCAGGTGCCTTATAGTAGTCTATGGATTGTCACAGGGGGTATGATAGTTTTATGCAATGCCGCAATCCGCCAAGGATAAATCAACAGCACTTGCTCACCTGACTCTGCCTAATACGTATGCCTACGCAGCAAATACTCGAGTACGGTACAGTCCTGTCCGGAAAGTCTTCACACCCCTCCATGGCAACCGATCCCACATGATACCCCAACTTCCAACTTTTTCCAATAAATCAGAAAGTATGTGAATAAAATTATAAAATTTACTTTTAGATTGAGAAATATCCTGAGTAAAATTTTACCTAAGAATAAAATTAAAATATGTTTAGTTTGTGCTACTATAAGTTGATGCTAGAATCTGTGAATTTTGGTAGAAAATTTCAACAAAAACTATCTATTATATACCTTGGGCTCAAAGCTATGAATGAAAGATCTAAGAGACAAAAAGATAGATATTAATACTTAAGATATTAGAGATTATGTTAGATCAAATAATGTGTTATATAAATGTCAAGGTGATCATAAATGTATGAATTTATCTCCATTGACTGAAGTATTTTAAATAAGCTACTAAATCTAGAAGAATTTCTATTTGCAGCTCTAAAATTGCTCATGTAGGAAGTAATACTTCCTAAAGATTATAATAAATCATTTTTGAGATTATCTAGTACTGTTAGTTGCCCAAAGACTGCAACTGAAATATCCTTTATAATAGTTAGAAATAGTTATCAAAGTTGCCATTTACAGACTACAATAACAGGATGGAAGATTGATCAAAAAATATATTATACTCTGGGCTTGATCTATAGTTAGGGGGTAATTACTTTGATAGTATAAACATATATTTAAAAGAATTAAAACATAGTAGTATTTCACTCTAAGAAAGACATATCAATATTCATCCTAATATTATCAATTTTGATTTCCAGAAACAGACAATGACCCAAATTCCTATAAGATGTATGTGTTACATTCTTGTATATTTCTAAAAGCTATTATTTATATATATTCATTTCCAATTAATAGATATTCTTATCTAAAAATAGAGAAACTAGATATGGGATTTTTCGAGTAAAATGCTTGTATGGAAAAATCTTAACTAAATAAATTATTTTTGATCAGATCTTTATACATATATTATATCCTAATTCACAATTACCTAGATATTACATATATTTAATATGAAATTATTATCTTAGTAGGTTATAAAGATAAAAAATATTTTATAAGGCTTATTTATAGTAAGTGCATTTTAGTTAGTACCCAAACATACTAGTCTGTAAACTGTATTTGATGATAAAATTTTACAATAATTTCTAAAAATACTCCTTATAGTTTATATTTTACTATGTATTTAAATAGAATCAATTCATTGATTTATTGTGGACATTTGGTTCATTAATGTTCGCTTGGTTGAATTGGCCAGGGGTGTGAAGACTTTCCGGACACGACTGTACAGTATTTAAGCAACCCGCAGCCCAACATCCAAATCAGAATCTCACCCCAAGTCACTTACCACCGCCCCCCAACTTGGCATGAACTAACTTAAGCATATCGCATCGTACAGTGCGCTCCCGCTTCCTCCCGTGGCCGCAACCGCAGCCCCAATCATACCTCGATCTTCTCGGGTGTCCTGTGCGAACAATGCTCGAACAAGTAGGGTACCATACTCGAGTACAGGTAAACAAGCAAGCGTCCAAAATCAAGCACCCTCGTGCCAGTAATCCTGGTCCCATTTAGCCCCGGTTGTGTACAGCTCAGGGTAAGCAAACCTATGACTCTACTTGTGCGACGGGCAGGATACGAAAACGAGGACTTTCTCACTTCCTGGTTAGATGGTGAGTATATGGCTATATTCTGGGTTTTTCTGCTTCAAGTTTGGAACTCAGCAACCTACTTGTATTGGCTTGACTATAGAACTACATAGCAACCTAGTAGAGAGAGTGGGAACGAAGAAAAAAATGAAAAAACAACGAGAAAGGAACAAGAGTAAGGAAATGATCCGAGTTGAGTACGCTGATGCTCTGCAGCCCATCCTACCAAACCAACCAACCAGCCAACCAACCAACCCTGTCCAATAGTAATACCCAGTAAGGAAAGCGAGAAAGAAGAGTAGACAAAGGGAAATGGAACTAGAGAGACGTCAAAGAAAAAGGGGGCGTAAGGAAAAGTGAGGATGAGTGATCGTTTAACCCCGGAGCCCCCTCAACTCACCCCTTTCACATCCCAAGAGTCTTTCACCTTCCTCAGAGATACCCTCCTCTCCTCGGGTGGTTTCAACGCCTCTAAATCCACCAAGTTCCTCATCCTCATCACACCATCCCTCACCACCAGCAACCTCCCTCTCCCACCGGCTAACCTCACGGTCCTCCTGCGCAAGCGAGCAAGGAGCACAAAAAAAGTGTCTCCAGAAATCATCAACACATCCACCAGCACTATCCATACTCTCAAAAACCCTCGTCCTACCAGGCTCGCCCGAGGCGGAGACCGGTGAGACGGTCCCCTTGGGCAACGAGTGATCGATATGAAGTCTATTACGGATATCACCACGCTGCATGAACCCAAAGATGAACTCGGCACCAGGGAAACAAGACATCACAAGGCAGTAGCCCAGGCAAGGGGTCGAGAGGACTGGCGTAGGGGTATTAGGAGCATGGAGACGATGACGGGTCTGCGCATACGAAACGCAAGGACAGCAGAGGGCCTTGGCACCTGAAGAAGAAGAAATTTTGTTTTAGCTTCGCTTAACTCGTTTCGGGCAAATAAGGCTGGTGTTAATGGGGGGAGAGGTTTCTCGGTAGCTTACTGGATGCAGGATCGACGAAGCAATCGAAAATTCCTGTCATCCACCCTTTCTTGCGAGGGGTGTACGGCTCTGGGGAAGTTGCGGTGTAGGACATCGTCGGCTGGTCAGTGAAGACGTTGCCATCACCATAGACGGGCACAGTGGAGGAGGTAGCGTCAGTGTATGAAGGCGGGTCCGAAGCTACGGCAGCCGCCTTAGTGTCGGTAGGGTTCTTGTTGACGGACATGGTTGTTTGTTGGCTTGTTCTTTTGTTTGTAGAGGTTCTTTAAGGTTTGTTGGAGCTAAAGTGAGAAGGTAGAGGAAGATGGAGGAGGAGAAGGAGAGGATGTGAGGTTAGTTGGGGAGGACTCTGGCAAAGGCAGACGCGCAAGTCTGTTGCACGGGCTCAGCCCCTTCAGGGTTAGGGTACCAGTATGTTGGTCAGCCTCCCCAGTGTTTGAGGTTGCGCCGTGCCATACCAGTCAGCAGTCTTGTCCCCGCGCATTGGGGCATAGACTATCACAGAAAGTTCCGCATTTAGACCTTAGAATTATGCCCCTTATGGGACTTGGACTGAAGGCGCTTCGTGAGAGCCATCCATTCTTCCTTTAAGCGTTCATCAAGAATCACTCGGGTCACTTACCATAATAAATACTTTCAGAGCTCGGATAGAATATTACCCGGACCCAGAGAAACACATCCTCGGCAGTTCAGCCCCCAACCCGGCTGCACTTGGACGGCGGCTTAAATTTACCACTGCCATGGAAACAGATGATTGGGCTGTGTGAACCCTCCCCTCGTATTAAGTATGACACGCTAGAATAATGATCCACTTGTGCGTCACTGATACGGTGCCTGGTGTGATGCTAGGGATGGTGGCGGGTGGTGAGCCTTAGCCACGAGTAGGCTTCGTGAAAAACACTCTAGCGCCACACCCCCAGGTATCATAAACCCTATCGTAGCGTATTAGGATTACTATACAACCAGCACCCTATCCTGAGACCTCTGATACGATGGTGTCTTGATTGTCCTTAGAATCTATGATACTCCCCCTTGCCGTATGATAACTCCATCTGCGGGTAATTTTGTCTAGGATCTTGGGTTTACTGGATTTCAGCAGTCAAGCCCTAGGACCACTATACAAGACCCCACCAGTAAAATTGGCGGTAGAGGGTAACCTTCAGTTGAAGGAGGGGTATAGATATAATTACCTCTTTCGAATCCCTAGCTTGTCACGCCCAGGGGGAGAATGAGGCAGGGGCTATGTGAGGTTCGAACATCGTGAGTCCTGGATTTTTTGAGTACACTACTCTGCGGGGATTTTCGAACAACATTTCGCTCGTTCCAACTTCCGAGAAATTCACCGAATTCAGAACTCCTTTCTTTACTATAAGACTCGGAGGGCTGGTTTTTGAGGGAATTTTTTCTTTCTCTTCCCCGTATAGGCATCCGAGAAGCTATCCGGGGGTCGAATTTTTTCCGGAGGCTAGCTACATTAATCCATACTCGTCAGGAATCACGCCGTTCATGGGCGGGGGACTTGTGTGTAATTGGAGAGTCATTCGTATGATAGCTTCGGTTAGTGACTCCTCGGCACTATTACGCAGTCTAGCTTCACTGTATCCTGACGGCAAGACTGCTATACCTCTCGTCATGGTGCTTGATCATCTTGTCTACCGCAATGCACCTGGGGCACCTTCTACCGGTGGGCCGGACAGCACAATTCCCACTTGCTATCACTAGATTACACAGAAGAGCAGTTTTAGATCGCCTTGATCAGTTGGTAGGGGTAACCGAGTAATAGGGAATAATATCTTTAGAAGATTAGGTATGCTTGATGGAATAGAAGGATTATGGCAATTGGCAGTTGCTCAAGATTGTTTCCACAAGTTGATGGCCGAGAGCACGCAAAGTGCTAATGCAATCTTGCTGCTGATATACCAATAAAAAGCGCTAGACTACCCACCGCTACGGGGTGTAAAAACAAGGAAGCGGTGATGCATACCATTCTAATCTCAACTTAATAATTCCAACCCAGGCCCGCGCTCTGGGGAGTCCCGGGGTTACAGGCTGGATACGGACTGCATATTCTTCTCCTGCAACTTGAGTAGCTTGTGATATATGCTTTCGGGAACCGACTACAGGTACATCTTAAACCGCTTGTTTATCATTAGTTTTCCCCTTAGTGATCGTGTGATACTCTTACCGTCTGTGGGGCCTCTGCTGGAATCCGTATCGACCGAACAGAGAAATTGATAGCCAGACTCTTGGAACCCCAGAACGGCAGGATCCACAGCACAAAAGAGGAATCCACAGAGCAGTTCTGGTTAATGCTAGTCGGTGAATATCATCACAGCTATCCGCCGTATCGGACAGGTTTTAAGGCCGACAGAATAAAGCCGAAAGTCAAGGCTTGTATGATATTTCATTATCTCTAATGAAGGCAATGCCATAGACTACTGGGAAACTGCGGTCGTTCTTGTTTACTCGAGTATATAATGGCTTGTGAGAATCCGAATGAGAATAATCGAATCTGATGATGCCGCCGGATATGTGGTGAGCTAACTATTATCTTGCTGGTGTGGGTTTCTGTCTCCTGAGAGAAATTGCCTTGGGGATAGTGTGCTGGCGTGTAATGGCTACGATACCAGATATCTTGCTGGAGGCTCAAGGACTGGGGCGAGGTATACGTAAGGCATGGCATCCGGAGCCGTGCCTTAATGTCCCGATGTGAAAATCGTTCTGTGGGGTTATAGGTATGATAGTCCCAACTAACAAAGCCCCCCCGGAAGCTAATCCATACACTAGCGAAATTCTATAGACAAAGAACGCAGCTACAAGCAGACCTCATCCCAAGAAACCTCTGCTCCAAGACTCCGGCAGTCATCTTGAACAAGAAAAACAACACTAGGACTTCTGCACCATTAGGGATCAAATCTACGACGGCCCTCTAACCGTCCCGCCCGCACCCCTGGGACACATTGCCAATGTTGAGGAGATACCGTATGATAGCGGTATACGTTAGCGTTAGTGTTTAGGTCCTTGAGAGATTGGTGTGCGGGGCGAGGATCAATAAAATACAGTTCGATAACAATGATATCATACCTAGTGGGAAAGGAAGGGGTGAGCGAAGGGATCGGGGCTAAGCAGAAAAATTGAGAAAGCATGCTTTATTTCATTAAATTTTAGAGTGTATTAAAATACAGCTACGAAGGGCCTTCCTACGAAATGTTTTTTCCTTCGTCCCTAGCCCATGGTGACGGAATGGAAGGTGGGAGTTCGAGTGACCATTTGTGATTGGTCTCAATCTCTATCGTACGCGAACTACTTGAGTAGAAGGATTAGTGATTTGCGGTAAACCATGTGAGGGCTCAGTTAGGCGACACCCTCAGCGAGGTGCGACATGGCTTGGAATTCTTGGTATTGGAGACTAGTTAGTAAAGTAAATATCATTACCGAAGCATCAGCAAAGCGTGTGAAACAATCTTTTATTGATCCCGTACCAATCACTTTCATCATGTCTCCAATTCCCATACAAGTTCAAGAGCAAATGGCCATTGAGATGGCTGCTACTGGAACAGCATGAAGTTTGACGATTACGGCAGCCATGGTGGGGTCAGCACAGAGTACAGTAATGTACTGGCAACAAGGACGGAAAAACTGCAATGAGAAGAGTCAACGAAGGCAGAAGTTGACTCCAGAAGAGGAGCAAACAGTAGTAGATCAGTGTTACTTTCGCTGCCGCCTTGGATTTCCTCCTACTATATGGCAATTACGTGAAATTGCTACTTGCGTTGTTTAAAAACGAAATCCAGAGGAGATCTTTGGAAAGAGGTGGGAACAGGGGTTTAAAAAGCAACACCCTGAAGTGAAATCCAAATTCAGTGAACAATTGGATTTCATTAAATTTTGCAATATTTGTGGAAATGATATATAATTAATGAATAGTTTCTTTAGTGAGGTACTTCATATCCAGTTTCTATATTTTTATTTTTTTTCTCCAAATTCTTTCCTTTAATATTAAATAATAATTTTTTTATTTAATAATTGTAATTTAAATAAATGTTAATTATATATTATATTATTTAGCTAGAAACTATTATTGACGAATATAATATTCAACCTCAGAATACCTATAATATTGATGAGGTTGGATTTCTGCTTGGTTTTGGCCAATCAGAACGGGTATTAGAAGTAATAAGAAATTCACGAAGAAATGGTGAATTGAAGTATCATGCGCAAAGTCTGTTTTCCAATTTCTTGATTTCATGATATTAATATTAAATTTTATATAATAAAATTACTTACAATAAAATAGATGGTACACGAGAATTTGTAATAGTAATTGAAGGAATTTGTGCCGATGGAACAGTTTTGAATCCTGCAATTATTTTAAAAGCAGAGCAATTTATTGCAGAATGTTTTAAGAAGATAAAAGTTATTCTAGAGGATATCTTGTTTGGACGCTCACCGAATGGTTGGACCGATGAGACTATGGCTAAGGAGTATCTTAAATGGAACTTTGGACCTACAAGTCTATCGGTATGAAAGGCAGCAAACAATTTTCGACTTCTCCTTTTTGACGGTTATAATGGTCACGTTAATGTAGGATTTTTGGAATTCTGCATATTGTACAAAATTATTCCCTATTGTCTTCCACCTCATACGACTCATCAATTACAGCCTCTTGATATTTGCATTTTCAGTCCATACAAACATCAGTATCAAATGGAACTCACATAGCAATTTGAAAGACATGGGTATGGGGTTATAAAAGAGAATTTTTATGAAATTCTCATGATTGCTAGACGCACCTCCTTTACATCAGACAATATTCATAGCGGATTTTATAATACAGGTCTTGTTCCTATAAACAGGAACAGTATTGTATCAAAAATCCAACCTCAAAGACCGAAAACACCCAACCATCAATTGTGTCCATCGAATTGGAATCCTATTACAAATGATCCTGTATTATTTGAACCTCAGCCATTAAGTTTTCTGACAACTCAGGAGACTAGTGATCTCAACATACCTCAGAATAGATTGGAAATTGAGCGACAGGAACTTATCACATTGGCATCATTACTGAGAAATAACCCACATGAGTGGGGACTAAAGAAGATTGTTAACAACTTGGTAATTAGTGTTAGGTGAGGACTTACTGATATTGAAGAAAAGGATCGCCAGATTCAGAACCTACAAAATCAGTTAGCTGATATACAAGGTAAACGAACAGCCAATCATACAAGAATACCTACAGCAGGGTGAGCTGTTAGGAGTACCCGATCCCGATAGCCTAGGGGTACTCTAGGCAGGGTAACTTTACCCGAGTTCGAGAATCTTAGTCTCCAACACCCCCCTCCGACCCCCTTACGGGGCCCGCACATCATCATACATATCAACCTTAGTTACGTCCTTTGATTATATAATTACAGAATTGAAGGTGTCAGAATAATACGGTATATATCGCTGCTGTCGGTCCGACCGAAAGCTGTTCGTAGGATATATAAGAGGGGAACTCTGGCAGGACCTGAGAAGTGGAATGAAGTCAATCTGTCAACTACTCAGAGAGTTACTAGGCTTCAAAGATGTGACATCTTTGACATAGGCCGTAAGTAATGGGGCATTTTCGTATAAGGTCGTGATATGAAGGTTAGAAGGTTCGGAATAAAGAACCAACACATTCACACCCACCCTTCAATAATCAGAAAGAGTCTAGAGCTCCTGGAAACTCTACCAGAGAAGTCAACGAGCTCTTAGGAGTGTTGCAACTATGATATGAGGTGTACTGCAGTTGCGGGAATTATAACCAACACAATATGAAGGTCCATCCCCTCTACATAGGACAACCAGGAGTTGCTGACCGAGGAATTATGAGAGTATTCGATAGTGTGACTTCTCCTCTACGAAGGAAGAATCATAGGAACGAATTCCATTGGTTAGTTGTTGAGTTATTATAACTAGAAGTCATCGACTCCGGCATATATGCAAAGGCAACTTCGTATCGAGACTGATCCTCATGACAATGAAAGAGACTATTGGAGTCAACATAGTTCAACATGAGAACTCGGCTACAGGTCTAATGATACTGAGGATCGGATAATTACTACTGGTAACAAGTGCGTCTTCCAGACGGAAAATAGTAATTCCTGAAGAGGGTGTGATGGTTTTCAGGGTCTCCCAGTGTTCGCACCTTTAGAGAGTACTCAACGTTGTGAGTTAAAATTGAAGAGGTACATGTTTTGTATGTGAGATAGATGTAGTCCGCGAACACTCAGAGGCGGGATATAAATATCGAAGTACTTCCCAAACTTTAGACATCATCAAGCAACGGAGAAGAGACCTTAACATTATAATATTGTTCTTATGATTCCATTCTACTTTATTGTGCTCTTAGTAGTCATAAACGAAATGAGTTGCTTCCGAGTCTTCCTAGACAAATCTCTGTCTATACAAACGAATGTCAATTGGCCTAGACAACCCTAAGTTTATACCGGTTGTCACTGCCTAACACGAGCATAAATTGATAGAGAGTGTCACAAACCGGATTGTGACAAGGCAGAATGATAAGGCGGAATCTGGGTTTCACATGACTCGCAGTCGCGAGTCATAAATATTATTGTTATGAGATGACTCACAGTTGTGAGTCATATGATGTTATGACTTTTCGTGCGTGACTCATACTTATGAGTCACGAGTTTCACACATGTGACGCACTTACCGCACATGATTGGATATGAGGACTATGATTGGTTTAGGCATGTTGCGCAGTTGACTCGTATGAGTCAACTAAGGATCTCACATGACTCACGAGTATGAGTCATAGGATATGGTGACGCGGAGGTATGAGTCACACAGGGTTAGGGTTGGGTGAGGAGTCTGTATAAATAGAGGGTCCAGGGACCTTCGGGACAGCAAGCTTCGTCGCTCCTATTTTTCTGCCACATAGTTTGACAACACCACGGTCGGCTATCGTGACCCACCCCCTCTCCCCTCTGCCCCCTTGATGGTTCCTGCCTAGGGGTACGGTTAACTCCTCCAGCCTCTCCCGCCTTTACTTTGCTTTTCTCCTGCCCGCTTGATGGGGGAGTTATCTGGGCCCGCCCAGTAGTCCTGTCTCGCATAGGGGTTTCGCTTGGTTCTGGCACGGTCGGCTTCCTCTCTTCGCTTCCGGTCGGCGTTGGCAGTGGTGGACGTCTTTCTCCCCATTTGCACGATCCCTGAGGGGGAACGCCTCGGCTAGTAACTTCGGGGTCTGTCTCCTGGTGAGATTTGGCCATACTCTCCTAGTCGCTCGGTTCAAGACACGGTTGTCTTCCTACCCTCGCCCTTCCGCCTCCCTACCGCCGGTGGGATCCCTTCCACTAAGTGACGCTATCTCTCGGAGAACAAGGGACTACATGAGAGACGCGGTAAAACGGCAACGGTTCGGTTTTCACAGTCGGGTTTTCTCCTGGGACCTTGGGCCCTCCCTCCATTTTTCACTTCGATTGCGTCGGCTCGCACCCTACTGCCTCCCCTCCCTGGCTGGTACCCTACTACCCCCCTTCATTAGCTGGCACCTCACTGCTGGGCGGCATCCCCTCTGCCAGACATCCACTCCTTGGGTCCAGCACCGAGACCCTCCGTTTTCGGCTGGCGGGTCATGGTATTGCACTACATCCGTGGCTCAGCTGGTTGGGGGCATGAGCCTTCGGGCTTTCTGCCGGCCGCTCACTTCGGGGGCGGTTTTATATTCGGCACTCTGGCGGTTCGGTGGGCGGGAGTTTATTTTCTTTTGTGGTCGCTGCAGTTTACGGGTGGAGTTTTTCCCTATGCTTTCCTGCCTAGCTTGTTTGGTTTCCTTTCTGTTGGCTACGTGTAGTTAGTGGGAGGGGTATCTTTCGGGGGAGGAATCTTCTTGGGCATTTGGCTGGCTTCTAGGCGAGACCCCTTCGCGTTCAAGTCGTGAGGCCTGCGGGCCGGGCACCTGAGTTGGTCGTCCTTGGAGTGTGTGCGGTTAGGCCCATACCAGAGGGTCCTGGGGGTACGGGTTTTCTCCTGGTCCGGGGTGGATACAAAGGGGTTTTGTTTACGCCATAGCTAGCGCTGTATGCGATTATTCTTGTACCTTAAACAACGAATTAAATGACGATAAAAAAAAAAAAAAAAAAAAAAAAAAAAGGACCTTCGGGACAGACACGCTTCGTCGCTCCTATTTGCCTGCCACATAGTTTGACAACACCACGGTCGGCTATCGTGGCCCACCCCCTCTCCCCTCTGCCCCCTCGATGGTTTCTGCCTAGGGGTATAATTAACTCCTCCAGCCTCTCCCGCCTTTACTTTGCTTCTCTCCTGCTCGCTTGATGGGGGAGTTATCTGGGCTCGCCCAGTAGTCCTGTCTCGCTTGGGATTTCACTTAGTTTTGGCACGGTCGGCTTCCTCTCTTCGCTTCCGGTCGGCGTTGGCAGTGGTGGTCGTCTTTCTCCCCACTTGCACGATCCCCGAGGGGCAACGCCTCGGCTAGTAACTTCTGGGTCTGTCTCCTGGTGAGATTCGGCCATACCCTCCTAGTCACTCGGTTCAAGACACGGTCGCTTTCCTACCCTCGTCCCTCCGCTTCCCTGCTGCCGGTGGGATCCCTTCCACTAAGTGACGCTATCTCTCGGAGAACAAGGGACTACATGAGTGACGCGGTAAAACGGCAACGGCTTGGTCTGCTTGGTCGGGTTTTCTTCAGGGGCCTTGGGCCCTCCCTCCACTTTCCACTTCGATTGCGTCGTCTCGCACCCTACTGCCTTCCCTCCTTCAGCTGGTATCTTACTACCTTCCTTCACTCGGCTGGCACCCCACTGCTGGGCGGCATCCCCTCTGCCATCCATCCACTCCTTGGGTCCAGCACCGAGACCCTCCGTTCTCGGCTGGCGGGTCATGGTATTGCACTACATCCGTGGCACAGCTGGTTGGGGGCATCGGCCTTCGGGCTCTTTGCCGGCTGGTCACTTCGGGGCGGTTTTACACTCGGCACTTTGGCGGTTCGGTGGGCGGGTGTTTACTTTCTATTGTAGTTTTTGTAGTTTACGGGTAGAGTTTTTCCCTATGCTTTCCTGCCTAGCTTGCTTGGTTTCCTTTCCGGTGGCTACGTGTAGTTAGTGGGAGGGGGATCTTTCGGGGGAGGAATCTTCTTGGGCACTTGGTTGGCTTCTAGGCGAGACCCCTTCGCGTTCAAGTCGTGAAGCCTGCGGGCTGGGCACCTGAGCTGATCGTCCTTGGAGTGTGTGCCGTTTGGCCCATACCAGAGGGTCCTGGGGGTACGGGTTTTCTCTTGGTCCGGGGTGGAGGGGTTTTCTTTACGCCATAGCTAACGCTGCATGCGGGATTCTTGTACCTTAAACAAGTAATTATATGATAATAATAAAAAAAAAAAAAATAAAGGACCTTCGGGACAGACTCCTCACGCAACCACTTAAGTCTTTCCTATACTATTAAAAATCAACATACTTGCACGAGCACACAAACATCTCCCGCAACATACGTGAGAAAGAGGTCCCGCTTGTATAAGCACAAGGAGACGAGAGGATATATCGATAAACCCTATCAGAAAGAATCGCGTAGGCCTAGTTTGGTCTCAGAGCTATCGATATCCAATACGAAAATAGGTAAGACGTCGTTACCTGTTGAAGAACTAATCCACAAAGAGATAGGATCGTTACACTTGGTTGCATCACAAATTAAACAACACCTAACAACAAAACAGATTATCAATTTGACTATAACCTACTCGGATTACCGAGTTTCGGAGAAGAAGCATACCTAACACTATCACAACAAGTTACAAGAACCCCGAGTCCAGTTACACCAGAAGAACAATCGGCAGATAGTTCGTCTTCAACTGACGAATCAGAAAACACCAGAATGGAAGGAGGACCTCCACCCGCGCCAGGACCTGAAATGACGCCAGAAATGTTTCAGGACACCATGATCCAGGCAATGCAAAGAAAGTCAAAGGTCAAAGAACTAGAAACATTTGACGGAATAAGCCACAAATTAAGAAGCTGGCTGTCACAACTCACGGTATACTTTCGAGCAGACGGGTGGGCAGAAGGACACGATGACGAACGGATCGTATATGTTTCAAGTCTATTACGAGGAGATGCATCGAAATGGTTAACACTGTACACGGAAGGAATCCAGGAAACATATTGGCATTCATGGGGAGACTTCAAAGAACCCCTCAAACAGCAGTTTGGAGAAGTGGATACAAGGGGAACTGCAAGAAATCAGCTGCAGGAACTGAACCAAGGAAAGAAAACCATGATGGAATACTGGAACGAATTTCACCTGATAGCATCGGAGGCGGAAATGGATGAAGTTACCTTGGCAGAATACCTTTACGTGGGGATGGATAAGCGACTACGAGATGCGTTCGCGGGAACAGATGACACAGTGAACGGAGCCGAGGAATTGGCAAATTGGGCCATACAAAGAGAAACAAAATTGACGACACTTGGAGGATTGGAAAAACGAAGGCCGACCAAAACTCAAACGGAAAATTCGACTCCTAGAAATAACAATGGTACTTTCAAACCACGAACTACTCTCGAAGGAGGGTCGGCAATGGCAGTCGACAAAATCGGACAAGGAAGCTTGAATTTGTCACGAGACGAATACGAAAGGCGAATGAAGGGAAACCTATGTCTAAAATGCGGAAGAGCAGGACATCGCATTGCAAATTGCAGAAGCCAACACAACCCTCAGAGTACTCCTCCACGAACGAAGAATTTCCCTCTGAAAAGAGAATGGAAGCCAAAGGCCTCCATAAAAGAGATGACAGTCGAAGAACAAGAATCGGAATTGGGAAACGAAGAAAGTCCCCAGTAAGAGGTGGTCTGGGTGACAACAAAGGAAAGCCCATCGAGATATGAAACCTATACGAAGTACTGGAAAACGAAGACACGATCAACCATCAAGAACTAGCAAAAGAACATCTTATCATACCAATACGACTATATGATAAACGAAACGAAGCACATATCAACGCAATGATCGACTCGGGGGCTACCGAAGACTTTATCGATGAAGAGGTATGCGAAAAATATAACTTCTTGAAAAAGAAATCAGGGAATCCCCGAGAAATCTATATGGCAGACAGAGAGAAAAGTACTACAGGACCCGTTACGTATATTACAATCCTAGGAATGGAGACGGGGACACACAACGAGAAAATCACACTACAAGTTACCAAATTAAGCCGAAGAGAGGTCATTCTTGGAATGCCCTGGCTACGAGAACACAATCCCAAGATTGAATAGGATAGTGGAAAGGTCATATTCAACAGTGAACGATGTACGACATGGTGTCTCAACAGTTCGCCGGTGGTATACGGCAAATCAGAAGCAGAGGCCGAGGAAGAAAATCTGAGGATTCAGTTTTCTCATCTCAGGTCTGAGAAGAATCAAAAGATTCTAGTCAAGAAGTTGACACCCCGAGCGAGAGTATCTACCAAAGGGTCGGTCAAGGCAGCAGGGTATGACCTGTATGCATATGAGAAAGGAATAATACCAGCCAAAGGGCAAGGTATTATCGGGACCAGGATTGCCATTAGATTACCCGACGGAACGTATGGACGGATCGCCCCAAGAAGTGGTTTAGCCGCCAAGTATGGACTAACCACCAATGCGGGAGTTATCAATGCCGACTATACGGGAGAAGTCAAAGTTATCTTAGTCAATCCGGGACCAAATGCGTTCATGGTCGAACCTGGGCAAAGAATAGCACAGTTAATCTGTGAAAAGATATCAGAGCCAACATGCGAGGAAGTTAAGAAACTTCCAGAAACTCAGAGAGCCGAACAAGGTTTCGGCAGCAGTGAGAAAAGAATAGAGATCAACGAGATCACTGCCAAAGCATTCGGACGATACTATCGAAGAGGGGAAGCCACAGGAGTACTCCGATGTTATTGGAACAAAGGAGACATCCACCTGAGGAAAGTCAATATCAGCACGGATCCAGCCATTCAGGCTAAAGGTCGAGAAAAGAAACAAGATCTGAAAGACAGGATACCAAAGGAATACCACAACTTCCTTCAACTATTCGAAGAGCCGGAAGAAGACAGCAGAAAAAGACCCCCCGAAAAACCCCACAAAGGGAAATCGGATCTCAGTCAGCTACCCCCACACAGAGAAGGGGTTGACCATGCAATCAAAGTTGAAGATTACAGACATGGACCACCAGTGAATCGGATCTACCACCTCGGAGAAAACGAGTTAAAGGTATTACGAGAATACCTTACGGAAAACCTCAATAAAGGATGGATCAGAGAAGCGAGACCTGGATACTTTGGATCCCCTGTGCTCTTCGTCAAGAAAAAAGATGGCAGCCTAAAACTATGCGTGGATTACGGAGGCTTAAATGCTATCACCAAAAAAGACCGATACCCATTACCTCTAATAGGAGAAACGATCGACCGACTCGGAAAAGCGAAATACTATACCAAGCTAGATATCAGAAATGCATATCACACAATACGAATCAAAGAAGGAGACGAATATAAAACGACGTTCAGTACTCGATACGGAAGATACGAATATACGGTGATGCCTTTTACGCTCACCAATGCGCCAGCAACCTTTCAGAGATGGATAAATCAAGTACTCTCTCAGTATTTGGACATCTGCTGCATAGTATACCTGGATGACATCCTGGTATACTCGGAGACTTTAGAACAACATCAACAAGACATACGAAAAGTGCTAAATGCACTTAGACCAACGGGAATGAAGTTGAAGGCGACCAAATGTGAATTCCACAAAGGAGAAGTGGAATACCTGGGGTTTATCATCAGCCCCGAAGGAGTACGAATGGATCCAGTCAAAACAAACGCCATCTGGGAATGGAAATATCCGTCGAAGGTTTGTGGAGTCCAAAGCTTCCTAGGATTCTGCAACTTTTACCGCGGATTCATAGAAGGATTTAGTCGAATCGCAAAACCTCTATACAACCTATCCCGAAAAGACAAGAAATGGGAATGGGGAGAAAAGGAAGTCAAAGCATTCGACCACCTTAGAACCAAGATAACAACGGCACCAATCTTGGTTTACTTTGACCCTGAAAAAGAAATCATGATAGAAACGGATGCTTCAAACTATGTTTGCTCAGGTATCATTTCTCAGAAACAAGAAGACGGAAAATGGAGACCGGTGGCATTCCGATCTAAGACAATGACGCCAGCAGAATGCAACTACGATATCCACGACAAAGAACTATTGGCAATAGTTCAAGCACTTAAAGAATGGAGACACTACATACAAGGAAGTCAGCACAGAGTTAGAATCCTAACTGACCACAAAAATCTGGAACCATTTACGACCAAAAAAGCCTTGGTCGGAAGGCAAATACGATGGAGCGAATTACTAAGTCAATACGACATACGAATCGAATATCGACCTGGGAAAGAAGGAGGAAAACCAGACGCCCTTACACGAAGGTTAAAAGACTTCCCAGACCAAAAAGATGAAAGGATCACTCAACGACACCAAATCCTCCTACCAAGAGAAAAATACTTCGACCAAACAGTACCAATAACGGTACGCGAAATGGAAATCACGGCCATAGAAGATGATGGAGAAGAAAGGATCAAGACCGCAAGCGCGAAAGATGAGACGATCCAATCCATACGAAGAGCACTAGAAGAAGGAAAAAGAGAAATGAAAGGCGTCGCACTAGGACTATGTCAGTGGAAAGAAGGACACCTATGGTATCAAGGAAAATCTGGATCGCCGACAAAGAAGAATTGAGAAGTCATCTGATCTCTCAACACCACGATAATGCAATGGCTGGGCACGGCGGAACGGCTAAAACAACAGAGTTGATTAGCCGGAAATACTATTGGCCAAAGATAAGGGAAACGGTTAAATGATATGTATGAAATTGTGACACGTGTCAACGCATAAAGGTAGTACGACATGCACCATACGGACTACTACAGCCGAACTAGATACCTACAACACCATGAGCATCGATAGCAATGGATTTCATCACGGACTTACCGAAATCCAAAGGATTCGACTGCATCATGGTCGTCATTGACCGCATGACCAAAATGAGTCATTTCATTGCATGCAACAAGCAAATGAACACACAACAATTTATCCGCCTCTTCATCAAAGAAGTAGTCAGATTACATGGAATACCACGAGACATCATTACCGACCGAGGAACTTTATTCACTTCCACATTGTGGAAAGAAGTGGCAAAAGAAGCAGGGATTGAAAGAAAAATGAGCACGGCATTTCACCCGCAAATGGATGGACAAACCGAAAGAACGAACGCGATACTGGAACAATACCTTCGCGCATATGTCAACTATCAACAAGACAACTGGTACGACATGCTGCCATTCACAGAATTCGCATACAACAATGGCAAACAAGAATCCATAGGAATGTCACCATTCTACGCCAACACGGGAAGACATCCCGAATATTCAAATATCGACCACATGATACGAGAGAATCATACGACACCAGCAGACATCATACGATTACAAGACACATTAGTAACATCAATGACCAATGCACAATTACGACAGAAAGAATACTACGATCGCAAACGAAAACCCGATCCAAACCTACAATCAGGAGACATGGTATGGTTATTAACCAACCACAGCGAAACAACAAGACTATCGAAGAAACTGGACTATCGAAAAATGGGACCATGGAAAATCTTGGCAAAAGTGGGAACCAATTCTTATAAATTGGACCTCCCACCGGGCATGAGAATCCACCCAACATTCCACATCTCACTCCTCGAACCATACGAAGACAATAAGTTTCCCACTCAAATCAAACAACCTCCACCGCCTATTGAGATGGACGGTGAAAACGAATACGAACTCGACGAAATCATTGACTCTCCTCAACACTACGGAAACCTACAATACCGGGCCAAGTGGACTGGTTATCCTCCTGAATACGATAAAACTTGGTACCCAGCAGGCAACTTCAACAATGCCACGCACGCCATCACCAAGTTCCACCAACACTACCCAGGGAAGCCAAACCTGGGTACACGTCAAACTCGAACCAATCAGCAACGACTGGCAAAACACCAACCCTCTCGCACCATACGAAGGATGGGGAGATAGCCCAAGGGCTATCACCCCAACCAGTCCCGAATACTCGGGACCGACCGACACCGAGCTTGCAGCTCGAGAACAAGAAGCTCGAAAGAATGCAGAACATAGCTGTCTATCGTGGACAGCATGTTTCGACGATGAGTGCCTCGTGCACATTCACGAGAAATATGGGGCCAATTACTGGCCTAGACGATCTAAGACAAAGAAGGATGGGACCCCGAGGAAACCTGGGAAATTGCACCGCGAGACCCCATGGGAACAGTGTTATCAAGATGGCTGCTGCCATCATAAACAGGCCAAGATCGACGCTGGGGGATACCCACAGCGAGATGGAAAGATGAAGCCCTTAATGGAAAGACATGAAGCCTACTGAAAGGGGAAGGAGACGGTTAGGAGAAAAAGGGTTGAAGCTGCGAGGACGCAGCTAGAGGAGGAGGGGGGCAAAAATTCCGAAACCTCGGAGACCCCCACAGAACCAGATGTCGTTGCACTGCAACGACAAATTACCGACTTGCGCGAACAACTTTACGCCTCCGAAAACACCATCGCAGAATACCTCAATACGATCGACATACAACAAAGAACGATCGAGGTCGCGAATGCCACACTAGAAATGGTGTGGCAGGAATACAACGAGGAGCGTGAAAACTTCGCGCGGATGAGAAAGGCAGTCAGAGGGATGCGATGGGAGGTTCTCAACCTTGGACTAAGGAGATAGGAACCCGAAGGGACTCGGGTTAGAGGAGGAAGGGAGCTACTGTCACAAACCGGATTGTGACAAGGCAGAATGATAAGGCGGAATCTGGGTTTCACATGACTCGCAGTCGCGAGTTATAAATATTATTGTTATGAGATGACTCACAGTTGTGAGTCATATGATGTTATGACTTTCGTGTGTGACTCATACTTATGAGTCACGAGTTTCACACATGTGACGCACTTAGCGCACATGATTGAATATGAGGACTATGATTGGTTTAGGCATGTTGCGCAGTTGACTCGTATGAGTCAACTAAGGATCTCACATGACTCACTAGTATGAGTCATAGGATATGGTGACGCGGAGGTATGAGTCACACAGGTTTAGGTTTGGGTGAGGAGTCTGTATAAATAGAGGGTCCAGAGACCTTCGGGACAGACACGCTTCGTTGCTCCTATTTTCCTGCCACATAGTTTGACAACACCACGGTCAACTATCGTGGCCCACCCCCTCTCCCCTCTGCCCCCTTGATGGTTCCTGCCTAGGGGTACGGTTAACTCCTCCAGCCTCTCCTGCCTTTACCTTGCTTTTCTCCTGCCCGCTTGATGGGGGAGTTATCTGGGCCCGCCCAGTAGTCCTGTCTCGCTTAGGGGTTTCGCTTGGTTTTGGCACGGTCGGCTTCTTCTCTTCGCTTCCGGTCGGCGTTGGCAGTGGTGGACGTCTTTCTCCCCATTTGCACGATCCCTGAGGGGGAACGCCTCGGCTAGTAACTTCGGGGTCTGTCTCCTGGTGAGATCTGGCCATACCCTCCTAGTCGCTCGGTTCAAGACACGGTTGCCTTCCTACCCTCGCCCTTCCGCCTCCCTACCGCCGGTGGGATCCCTTCCACTAAGTGACGCTATCTCTCGGAGAACAAGGGACTACATGAGAGACGCGGTAAAACGGCAACGGTTCGGTTTTCACAGTCGGGTTTTCTCCTGGGGCTTTGGGCCCTCCCTCCATTTTTCACTTCGATTGCGTCGGCTCGCACCCTACTGCCTCCCCTCCCTGGCTGGTACCCTACTACCCCCCTTCGTTAGCTGGCACCTCACTGCTGGGCGGCATCCCCTCTGCCAAACATCCACTCCTTGGGTCCAGCACCGAGACCCTCCGTTTTCGGCTGGCGGGTCATGGTATTGCACTACATCCGTGGCTCAGCTGGTTGGTGGCATCAGCCTTTGGGCTTTTTGCCGGCCGCTCACTTCGGGGGCGGTTTTATATTCGGCACTCTGGCGGTTCGGTGGGCGGGAGTTTATTTTCTTTTGTGGTTGCTGCAGTTTACGGGTGGAGTTTTTCCCTATGCTTTCCTGCCTAGCTTGTTTGGTTTCCTTTCTGTTGGCTACGTGTAGTTAGTGGGAGGGGTATCTTTCGGGGGAGGAATATTCTTGGGCATTTGGCTGGCTTCTAGGCGAGACCCCTTCGCGTTCAAGTCGTGAGGCCTGCGGGCCGGGCACCTGAGTTGGTCGTCCTTGGAGTGTGTGCGGTTAGGCCCATACCAGAGGGTCCTGGGGGTACGGGTTTTCTCCTGGTCCGGGGTGGATACAAAGGGGTTTTGTTTACGCCATAGCTAGCGCTGCATGCGATTATTCTTGTACCTTAAACAACGAATTAAATGACGATAAAAAAAAAAAAAAAAAAAAAAAAAAAAGACCTTCGGGACAGAGGAAACCTCAAGCCAGTTGTCAACTGCTGTCCCACCTCCGTCCCCGCCTGCACCAACTGCTCAGGGCTTCACCCCGCCTACGACCAGACCTGCCCCCAGAGGCCGGTCCCCCCTCTCCCTGCCTCAGATGCCCCCCCGCCAGGTGAAGAGGAGATGGATACGCAGGACGATGGAGGAGAGGGTCCTTCCTCCGGACCTGTACGGCCCCAACGCCTTGCTCCTGCCCTGGACCTGAGAGATAGTGCCGCCCGCAGAGCAGAGTCAGCCCCTGACCCCCCCTTCACCACCCCTTTCCGCCCTCCCCAAGGGGCCCCCTTCCCCAGCACCCCTGCCCGTCACCAAGGAGATAACGCCTCCCGTTCCCAGGAGGAAGCTACTCCCACCCCGTTCCGGAAGTCCACCTCGGGTTAGTCCCGGCGATGTTGTCCGACCACTCTATTCCCCCCCACTCCCCTGGAACCACCCCCCCTCCCCAGAACTTTAGTTCTGTCACCATCGTTCAACACAACTGCTTGGGAAGCTGGAATGTGTTTCTTTCCTTATTCAACAGCCTGGTGGCCCTGCCCTTGCCCCCCTCTATTGTTGCTTTACAAGACCCCCCTATGTTTCGTGGCAAACTGCCGCAGTTTAATGGTTTTAAGTTTTTTGCCCCCCCATTTTCGGTACACAACAGGCCAAAGGTGGCCTTTTATGTCCTACGCTCCTTTCTTGACTCCACCTCAGTGGTGCCAGTTTTCCTTAACAACCCTGGCCTGATGGCGCTCGATATACACACTCCCAATGGTTTATTTTCTTCGTCCCATGTTAAATTTCGGGTTCTTAACCTCTACTCCTTATGGACTGCTTCCTCTCTTACTAGAACAGTATCTCCGGAGGAGGCCTTTCCTCTCCTCCCATACCCTTTGCTAGTTGTGGCTGACTTCAACCTCCATCACCCTTCCTGGGACCCCCTCCGTTCCTTCCGTGACAACGAAATCAGGGCCTCCGGTCCGTACGTGGACCTTGCCCTGGAGAGGTCGTTTGCCCTAATTAACACCCCTGGTGTGTTCACCCGGTTCTCGCTTGGGCAGCAACACTCCCACTCTGTGCTGGACCTAGCCTTCGCAAACGAACATCTGACCCCCTACCTGGAAACCTGGAATGCGGAACTTCCGTCCACTGGCTCCGACCACATCCCCATAGCTATAACACTTTCCTCGCCGTTTCTTTCCCCTCCTGGGGTGTCCCCCCACTGGTCGGCAACTGACTGGCCTACGACATACACAGCTCTCCGTGCCCTCAAACTCACCAACCCACCCACGCTTCCAGTACAGGAGGCCCTTGGCAGGTGGCTGGATTTCAACCTAAATCGAATCAGGAGTACCCTGGCGCAGCACACCCCAACAAAGAGGCCGTCCTTGCGCTCCAAGCCTTGGTGGTCTGATGCCCTCACTGACCTGCGAAAGGTTCACCATGCCTGCGCGAGGTCAGCCCGTTTGTCCCCAGACAGCACTGCCCTGAGAGCCGCCAAAACTGCCAGGAACGCATACTTCAAGGCTATTAGACAGGCCAAGAAAAAACACTGGTCGGACTTCCTCGAGGGTGCCACACCCCAGAACGTATGGACTGCCAAAAGGTTCACCTTCGGCAAACCGCCAGAACGCTTCCCCTCTCTGCCGGGAGCCTCATCGCCAGAGGAACTGAACTTCACACTCCTGTCCCACTTCTTTCCCCCCAAGCCCCCAGCCCACTGCCCTCCCATCCTGCGCCGTTTTAAAGACTGTCCCCCACTGAAGCCAGAGGAGGTCGCTGCGGCACTGCGCAAAGCATCCCCGTTGTCTGCCCCAGGCCCTGACCAGATCCCGTATGGCGTCTGGAAGAAGGTCAATTCAGCTTGTCCCTCCCTTCTAACCGATCTACTCTCCCCCCTGGTGGCCTTTGGTCACCATACCTCTTCGCTCAAGATGGCCAACGGCGTGGTGCTGGACAAGCCAGGCAAGGCCTCATATGATTCCCCCTCCTCCTTCCGCATCATCGTCCTACTGGAAACGGTCTCCAAGATCTTAGAGAGGGTCATGGCGAACAGACTCTCTCCCATTGCCCGGTCCCTCGGCCTCCTTAACCACCACCAGCGTGGCTCCCTCCCAGGCCTAAGCACCTTCGACGCCTGCTCCACTCTCGCACACGAAGTCCAGACCCTGCAACGCCCAAGGCTGGAGGTCTCCACCCTCTTTTTGGACATAAAGGGAGGCTTTGACAACGTCTCCCCCAACGACCTCTTTCACATGCTCCACTCCAAGGGGGTGCCCCCATACCTCTGCTCCTTGGTACACTCGTTCCTTACGGCACGGCAGTGCAGGCTCCTTTTTCAAGGCTCCCCCAAGGTTTTCAAACCAGTGCAAGTAGGCACCCCTCAGGGGTCCCCCATCTCACCACTACTCTTCGTCATCTACGTGTCTTCGCTCCACTTTCCAGTCCCACGTGGCCTAATCCTCTCCTATGTCGATGACTTCGCAGTCACCGTCGCCTCAAACTCCTATGGGAGGAATATCCAACGCCTACAGCACCTGGTCAAAGCTCTCACCCAGAGGGGTCGTAGGCTGGGGGTGAGCTTCTCTATTCCCAAGACGGAACTGATCCACTGGAGGACCCCAAGGCAAAAGGGTCCACCGTGTACACTCCCTATCGTGATCGACGACCTCCTTTTCCGACTCTCCGGGGTGCTGAGATGGCTGGGCTACTGGTTTGAGCCTGCAGCCTGCAGCCTCAGGTGGTCAAACAACGCGCACTTCTCCAAACGGCTCGCCCTAGCCCAGGGGGCCTTCTCAATGGTCAAAAGGCTCTCGGGCCCTGGCAAGGGCCTGGCGCCCTACCTCTGCCACCATCTCGCCTCCTCCCTTCTCGCGCCCATACTTATATACGGCGCCGACCTATTCTCCCCTTCTGCTGCAATGATGGACCGTCTGGCTGTTTTCTGGAGAACGGTTCAGCGATGGGTGACCAACTGCTTTAGCGATACCCCCACTGGGATTCTCCCTTGTGAATCTGCGCTCCCTCCCATTCAATATTTAATTGAACATCGTCAACGCCTGGCGGCTCTTCGCCTTGTATGCCTCCCACCTGAAAGGAATCCGACAACGGCGAGGCTCCACAGCACCTTCCCAACAACTTCGACCTTCCGCTCCATGGAGGACCACCGGCTCCTCACTGTGGGCCTCACCCCGGGCTACAGGCCCCTCCACTGGAAAACTCCTGAACCCTCGCCGCCGGTCCGACGCCACCTGCCGCTCGACGCGATAGCCCATAGGGTGGTCAATCTGGTTGGTCATCTGCGCATGGCCCCTCCCGCCTCTGAGAATCTCCTGCCAACCGCTCTCCCACTGGGTGCCCCCGGCGACCCTACCTTCCATGGACTCAAGAGGGACTGCAAGCAGCTCCTACTCCACATGTGGTCCTCCCAATACCCGCTCCCCCCACGCTACATGTACAGTCGTGTCCGGAAAGTCCTCATACCCTCGCATGGCAACAGCGATACCACCACCCCCAACCATAAGAAATTCAAAAAAAATGTAAAAAACTCAATTGAAAGAATCATGATAGTATAGCTAATAGATAATAAAAAAACATTTTTACCATTTTGTATGACCTCCATCTGCATCCAGTACAGCTTGCATTCTCTCTGGCATCCTATCCACCCATCCATCCAACTTCTCTTGGGGAATTAAATCCCACTCCTCCTTTGCTGCTTCAAACAGTTCAGCAGCACTGTGAGGCCTTCTTTCCAGTCTGGAGAATCTCTTGGTAAGGGCTCTTTTGAGTAGTGCCCAAGTATTCTCAATTGGATTGAGATCTGGTGAGTTGGGTGGCCAAGGGAGTTTTTTGTAACCACACTCTGCCTCCAATTTTCGATTTTCCTCACCAGCATGCCAGGAGGCATTGTCTGCAGCTAGGTAGATGTTTTCAGAGGGTCTATCCAGACCTTCTATAAAAGGGATGAGGTGTGGCTGGTGGATTTCAGTTGCATATTGGTGGGAATTGAGGCCAAGTCTGTCTCTTTTGCTGGTCCTTTCCTCCTCCCCCCTCTTCCTCACAAGAATTAACTCAGTCCTGCCACCCTTCATGTTTGCAGCATAGACCCCAATGCTAGTTCTCCCAGACTTAAAGCTAGGCTTCAAGTTAATTTCTTCCAACTCTTCACCAGGTCTAACTCTGACCTGTCTGCCAGTTGGATTTGGATCTTAAACAATAGTTGCTTCATCCACAAAAACAACCCAATTCCATGCCCCTTTCCAGTTCCTCCTTTTCCTAGCAAACTCCTTTCTCTTCTCCTTTTGTCCTTTTCTCCAAAAAGGTTTCTTTCTGGGTATCAGAAGTTTAAAACCAGCCTCTGAGATGATCTTATCCACAGTGGTCCCTCCAAGACCAATATTCGCTTTTTTGGTAATGTCGCGTAACGCTAAATGAGGCTTGGCATCGATAATAGACTCCACTATCTTCCTATTTGTGTCGGTAATCTTGGTTGGTCTGCCAGTTCTTTTTGCATCATGGGTGTTTCCACCCCTGGATTTGGCTCTTTTGACCACAGACTGAACAGTTTGCTTGGAGATGCCCAAAGTCTTAGAAATTTTATAATACCCCATATCAGTATGTTTATACAGGGTATAGATTTCTTTATTGAGGTCTTCTCTAGCTCTGAGGGTATGTGGTGGGGTCATGGTGAGGGGGGTTGTTGAGGTGAGGGGGTGGTGATGCGTTGCTATGCAAGGGTATGAAGACTTTCCGGACACGACTGTACACGCCTACTCTGACCCCACACCCCTTTATGGGGCTTGGGAAGTTCATGGCAGGTCGTATCCATCAGATGAGATCAGGAAAAAGCTACCTGGCAGCACACGTTTCTTGGAAGGATCCCAACGCCCCTACCACTTGCCCCTATTGTGAGGAGGAGCCCGAGACGTTCCACCACGCCATCCTTAGCTGCTCAGCCAAACTCGAAGCTAGGAGCTCCCACCTCCAGGGAGTAGACGGCCTACGGGAGGACGACCCACTCTGGCACACGCCAGCCCTACTTCACGGCCTGGCGAAATACATCTTGATCACTGCTACCGGTTTTCCCCCTGAGATGCCCGCCCTTCGGGGTTCCCCCTCTCTCTCCCCCCCACCATCACCTCGCCACCCCGTGACTTGAACGTTTTCGGTATCTGCTCAGGGGTTCTTCTTGGTTATGTTTGAGGTACTATAGTTAGTTTTGAGTGTTTCCCTATATTTATGCTTTAAGGCTGCTTTGCGATATGGGTTGATCGCGCTTTTGGAGGCACTGGTTTGGTTTCTTTTGTTAAAGTTTGTTTTGGGATTAAGGTTTTGTTTACGCCATAGCTAGCGCTGCATGCGAGTTCTTGTACCTAAACAAAGAATACATGACGATAAAAAAAAAAAAAAAAAAAAAAAAAGACCTTCGGGACAGACACGCTTCGTCGCTCCTATTTTCCTGCCACATAGTTTGACAACACCACGGTCAACTATCGTGGCCCACCCTCTCTCCCCTCTGCCCCCTCGATGGTTCCTGCCTAGGGGTACGGTTAACTCCTCCAGCCTCTCCCGCCTTTACTTCGCTTGTCTCCTGTTCGCTTGATGGGGGAGTTATCTGGGCTCGTCCAGTAGTCCTGTCTTGCTTAGGGATTCGCTTGGTTTTGGCACGGTCGGCTTCCTCTCTTCGTTTCCGGTCTGCGTTAGCAGTGGTGGACGTCTTTCTCCCCACTTGCACGATCCCCGAGGGGGAACGCCTCGGCTAGTAACTTCGGGGTCTGTCTCCTGGTGAGATTCGGCCATACCCTCCTAGTCGCTAGGTTCGAGACACGGTCGCCTTCCTACCCTCGCCCCTCTGCTTCCCGGCCGCCGGTGGGATCCCTTCCACTAAGTGACGCTATCTCTCGGAGAACAAGGGACTACATGAGAGACGCGGTAAAACGGCAATGGTTTGGTTTTCACGGTCGGGTTTTCTTCTGGGGCCTCGGGCCCTCCCTCCACTTTCTACTTCGATTGCGTCGGCTCGCACCCTACTGCCTTCCCTCCTTCAGCTAGTACCTTACTACCTTCCTTCACTCGGCTGGCACCCCACTGCTGGGCGGCATCCCCTCTGCCAAACATCCACTCCCTGGGTCCAGCACCGAGACCCTCCGTTCTCGATTGGCGGGTCATGGTATTGCACTACATCCGTGGCACAGCTGGTTGGGGGCATCGGCCTTCGGGCTTTTTGCCGGCTGCTCACTTCGGGGGCGGTTTTACACTAAGCACTTTGGCGGTTCGGTGGGCGGGAGTTTACTTTCTTTTGTGGTTTTTGTAGTTTACGGGTAGAGTTTTTCCCTATGCTTTCCTGCCTAGCTTGTTTGGTTTCCTTTCCGGTGGCTACGTGTAGTTAGTGGGAGGGGAATCTTTCGGGGGAGGAATCTTCTTGGGCATGTGGTTGGCTTCTAGGCGAGACCCCTTCACGTTCAAGTCGCGAAGCCTGCGGGCTGGGTACCTGAGTTGATCGTCCTTGGGGTGTGTGCGGTTAGGCCCATACCAGAGGGTCCTGGGGGTACGGGTTTTCTCTTGGTCCGGGGAGGAGGGGTTTTCTTTACGCCATAGCTAACGCTGCATGCGGGATTCTTGTACCTTAAACAAGTAATTATATGATATTCAAAAAAAAAAAAAAAAAAAAAAAAAAAAAGGACCTTCGGGACAGACTCCTCACGCAACCACTTAAGTCTTTCCTATACTATTAAAAATCAACATACTCGCACGAGCACACAAATATCTCCCACAACATACGTGAGAAAGAGGTCCCGCTTGTATAAGCACAAGGAGACTAGAGGATATATCGATAAACGCTATCAGAAAGGATCGCGTAGGCCTAGTAAGGTCTCAGAGCTATCGATTTCCAATACGAAAATAGGTAAGACGTCGTTACCTGTTGAAGAACTAATCCACAAAGAGATAGTATCGTTACAGAGAGGATATTGCACATTTTTTTGAATCTCAGATAATGGAGGAGCAAGAAAATACACAGTGCAAGTATCGTAATGCAAGAGACCTAGTGGAGATAAGAAAATAGAAATTAGTACAATATATTAGAAAGAGCAAGGATGCAGAACGATTAGAGGAAGATGAGAAATTACTAAAGGGTCAAAAAACAGGAGCAGCCTTACAGCAAGAGGAAGAGTACCTTGTAAAACAGATATCCAAAGCTGAGCGGAAGGTGAGAAAACTTGAAAGACACTTTGAAGATTTGGCACAAAATGTTGCAAGCGCTGGCACCCAGGTTGTCGCAGGTGATAAGGAAGAAGCAATACAAGATCAGGTAGAATTGATTCTCAATCAGGATGAGGAACAGAACAATCTGTTTGGTAGACCAGAATTGGAAGAGAGTTTGGAAGAAGCTCATGAGTATGCTTTGGAGGACGAGTTTGCAGAGGGGTGTGACTCGTGTATGCTGGGTAAGTTTGGTGAGAGGAGGGGGTTGGGTGAGTTGGATGTGGAGAATGGATTGGATGGAAACTATCAGGAGGGAGCAGGAGCCAGTACTACCCCTTCCCCCTCATGGAATCCTGTTGGCTGGTCGCTTAGTTTGTAGTTGGTGCCTCCAAAGTAGATCAACTCTCTGGAGGCCAATTGTCTTGAAATTGTTTGTGTGGATAGTTGTTTGTGGAATCAAAGAAGGAGGAAGAAAAAAAATAAACTCTCAAGGAAAATTACAGTGGAGTTGCATTGATGTCAAGCCATACCGCTCCTCGCTGAGCCCTCACATAGTTTATAACCACAATAACCTCCGGTTGAATGGGAGCGAGAGGAGCTATGCCATCGTACAATATATTATACTTGTAACCTGCTCTAATCCCTTAGTTTGTGTAAAGCAAGAGAACTACCTAACCATTTTCTGAACACAGCTTGTCTTTATTTCCTTGGTTATTTAATGGGTTTAAGTTACACAGGTAGTGAGCCTGAGGGGTTTATTTCCTGCCATTTCTATTATCCTAATGTGCCAAACAGGGTACAGCTTTCTTTTTCTCGTAAATCATCTTTGAAGGAAGATAAAGAAAAAAAAATTCATTCAATAGTAGTATCTGAACTGATTCAGGTATGATAATAATATTATGATACAAGATCAGGGACTATCTAATATATATAATTAAAGTTGTGAGATGAAGACTCAAAGTACTAACTTGGAGTTATAGAAAAATATTTCAATCCTGCTTAATATATTTGTTTTAGTACCAACTATGCAATCTTCTACTCAAATAGAAAAAGTAGAAGAAAAAGAAATTCTATTAGTATCATAGATATAAAGAAAAAGGAATTATAATAGCAAATAATTTCAATTTCTATTAATTTATCTTATCAGAATAGTGAAAGTATTCATAAAGTAATTTTTGTCCTTTAAAACAATCAAGAAACAATTATACTAATAGTAGTTATAATAAAGAAATAAGGGAGGTATACTAACCTCTAGAAGAGAATTTTCAATAGGTTAAGTGGGAGGAAGAGCTAAGTAAGAGGTGTAATTAGAAATAATAGAACTTGAATACTAGTATGATAAGACATTTTAGAAGTTTTGATTGATTAGGGTATAATAATTAATTTTGTAAGTATGATACTGTTTTTTAAAAATAATAAACTGATAATTTCAGGTTGTTTCCTTTCATGAATATGTAGACAAAAATGCTATTGTAAAAGAAGTAATCATGTGTTTTACAGCTTTCAACTATAAAGTCTGATGTTTTTAAGTCTACTAGTAGGTGGCAGCAGCTAAATATTATTTGGTGCAGGTGATGGTAGTATCATTTAGACTAATAAGAAGGTCCTTTATACAAGTCTGTAGTAAAGTTTCAAGTTCAGTCATGCGGAGTAGGATTATGAGAACTTCTCTGTTCTTTTATCCTGGAACTACCTTCCCTTCCCAATTATGAAAGTGAAAAGTGGGGCCTGGATAATAACTTAGTGATATATGAGCTTGAGGTGAAAACAAAGAGAGAGAGATGGTAAAATACTAGGAAAAAGGTCGCCTTTAGCATGTTGCACGAGGCAGAGCTTTAAGACATAGTCTATTTTACCGGTACAGTACTCGCACTCATAGACGACTAGTGAGGTACTTTGGACATAGGTACCCACATACCCGAAAAACTAGGGAATATACTCGAGTACCGGTATCGGTCTATCGGAGCGAAGGTTGGGATAATTGTGCCAAGCCTATTTGTCGTTACAGGGCTATTTTTCATGATATCTCGGAGAGGACAATTTGGTTGTCACCCCACGTTTTATTTCTGGGCAATAGGGGTTCGTTTGGTGCAATGCTATATGCTAGAACCTGATCTGCTCATGCCGAGTGACACCGCGTGAGATGTCTCATGAGCATGATACTTTAGGAACGTCGGTATGCCATAAACCCTCTAACCTGGGGGACTGCTGAGAAATAACCACTAGAACACGCACGACATTCGCGCCATCGCGACCCATCACGGCAAGCCCCCAATACTTGGTTCCGCAGCAGCGGCATATAGACCGCATCACCGCGCAGAGGTACAAGTATTAGCGTCGGCGGAACTATTGTAGTTGGGTTTGAGGATATTTTTCCTGATTTCTTTGGACCCGTTAGATATCCATCCATTGGATCTTAATAGGGCCTCCCTTGTTCTTGGAGAAATGGCTCAATTGGCGTAGGGTGTTTGGTGGTAGCAAGGTATCGGTACTATAACGCGTTCAGAGATTGTGCAAGAGATGGGGGAATACCGGTAGCCCTGAGTGACAGGCACATTTCCTAATCCACATATTTAGTCCCGGGTATCATCTAAAGATTTCCGAAAAGAATGATCCGTTCGACGCCTTAGGGAAGGATCGAGGGTCAATAGATGAGAGATTTTCCGAGATTCCGTGCCTGTTCCGGGCGCGGTATTAGGCCGCCCGATCCGCACCCTGTCCCGAGAAAAGTCCCGGTGCTGTACTTAAAAGATTTTCAAAACAACTTTTTCATGGAAGTGTCTAGGACTCATTCCGGTGCGAGTATCTAGACCAAAGGGGAGAGAGAAAGAAAAGTTGTCAAGACCAAAGGCGTCTCTCGTGTCATGGGCGCCATGGGTGGGACGTAAGCGGCGCAAATACTTGGAGATGGAGCCCAGGGGAGCCCGGAAAAGTAATCCTTGTCTGTCATTTTGCCCTCCATCGACCGTGAATCACTTCGAGTGCTTTTTCCCTGTCCTTCCAACACGCACAATCTATCAACCATATCGTACCCTACCGTACTCGAGTACCCACACTGTCCGTGTTCATTGACAGTCACTTGCGCTTTCTATTCCATCGAAATAAGGCGACTGCGATTCGTTGATATCCAGGATCCAGTTACCGGTATCACTTTCCCCCATTCTTCCACTGCCACATCCGTAGCGACGTCACCCAATTCTAGCCAGTGTCGCCCAGTTTCAAGCCCCCAGGCTTTCTCACCGTTTTTGCGCCGACTTCATTGAAAACTCGTTCCCTCTTCTGCTCTGGAAAGTAGTCCAGATCAGAGAATAAATAAATCCCTCGCCCTGGCACAAGCAAGTGGTAAACATCCCCACTCCTGCCCGCCCCCCCCCCTTTTTTTGCCCCCGTCTTCCGCCATGGAGAATCACTTCTATCCGCATCTCATGCCACAAATCGGGTTGTGTGCTTGCCCGCTACTGCGACTACGAGTACAAGCGCAATGATACCTGTTCAGCCTCCTTGCCCCTCCACTCCCCCCACCCGCCTAACTTTCCTTCCCTGTTTCCCTCCCTCTCTATTCGAGAACCTAACCTAGTTCTACCCCTCCGTGCCTCCTTATGCCTAGAATCAATTCCCTAAGAGTAAAAAGGGTAATAATGATTAAGTCGATAAACAAGTTACCTTTTTTTACCCCTCATCCTCCCACCACTCATCATCCCAACCATCGTCTCTCCCCATTCCATCTTTTAAGCCTTCTGCCAAGGTGAAGTCCCCAGCCTCGACTCTCTCCTACTTTGTCTCGACTTTTCGTACTTTATCGCTCGCCGTTGCCTTTAGCGCTGCCTTTCTGCAGTTCTTCATTAATCCGTTCATACCGACACCGACTCCCCCAAATTTGAAGAGCGGTCCGACGAGCGCGACAAGGCTAGCTGCTGGTGATATATTCGGGTGTCGAAGTACAAGTGCTGCAGAGAAATTTGTACGGGGTAATACAGTTTGCTCCCGACTTGGACACGAAGACATTTTCTTGAGGGAGTCCCCATTGTTGCCGAGGTCTTCTGAAAAAGAGGCTCCAGACGTTGCATTGTCAGAGAAACAATTTGAGAAGGAAACCTCTGGAATTGAGCCCCCTTCATCTGCCAACAAGAAGCCGCACGCAGTCTCTCGGAATCCTGACGAGATTTCCCCCGAGTCCTTGACCTTATCTGAGAGCATTTCCTTGTCTGAGTACGCTTCCGGAGTCACGTCACAACGAACCCTGAGTATGTCGCTTGTGGAGAAGGCTACCGAAATTGCCGAGGAGCTTGAGTACTCCCCCGAGCAGGTTCGTAATGGCGTTAAGGAATTTTTGAGGTTGATGGGTGAGTTGATTTTTCTTGCTGTCTGATTTAACCCTTTCCTCCTTTTTTACCCGCATCTGCTAACAGTAGGATAGACGATGGGTTGCAGAATGATGGAAAGGATATGACGATGATCCCAACATATGTTACTAGTGTTCCTAATGGAACTGAGAAGGTAAAGATCTCTCCCTAGATTTGGTGTTTGGGTCCAATCAGATGCTCGATCTACAGATGGCGTCCCGTCTCGTGGATGAGAAGGAATAGCGTTTTTGACTGGTTCCCGCCAAGTGCGGTTTGCAATTAGACTAGCGCGTGTATCGAGATTTTACAACGCTGTTTTATTTGATCCGATATCTAACTGGACATAGGGGGTCTATCTTGCCGTCGACCTTGGCGGTACCAACTTTCGTGTTTGTTCGGTGGTCCTAAATGGAGATACCACCTTTACTCTCACTCAGTCGAAGGTCGCTATCCCGAAAGCTTTGATGGTTTCGGATTCCCACTCGCTCTTCTCGTTCCTTGCCAAGCAGGTAGCCGATTTTGTCGGGGAGCATCATTCAGATCACTTTTCCGAGGACCCAGAGCACCATTTACACCTTGGATTCACTTTCTCCTTTCCTGTCGACCAGAAAGCCATTAACAAGGGCTATCTCATTCGGTGGACCAAGGGCTTTGACATTCCCGATGCTATTGGCAAGGATGTCTGTGCGCTGCTCCAGAAGGAAATTGATGCTCTAGGCCTCCCCGTCAAGGTTGCTGCCCTGGTCAACGACACTGTTGGGACCCTGATGGCTAGATCGTACACTTCCCCGGGAAAAACCGGGACACTACTTGGTGCCATTTTCGGAACTGGAACCAACGGGGCCTATGTAGAGAAGTTGGACCGCATTACTAAGATGACTTTAGCATCTGCCAAAGATGTTGGTGAATACGACGCTTCAACCGGCGAGATGGTTGTCAACACTGAATGGGGAAGTTTTGATAATGCTCTGAATGTTCTCCCCGACTCGCCTTATGACAGGATGCTTGACCAGAGTTCAGTCAACCCTGGGATCCAAATGTTTGAGAAGCGTGTTAGTGGAATGTTCCTTGGAGAGATTCTGCGAAATGCAATTCTTTCAATGAAGAAGGATGCAGGATTGTTTTCTACTTCTACTATCGCAGAAGATTCAATTCTGAGTACGCCCTGGAGTATAGATACCTCTTTGCTATCTTACATAGAAGCGGACTCGACCAGCGATTTCTCTGTCACCAAGGAGCAATTGCAGAAAGACCTGGGGATTTCTGCGTCCACCATTTCCAATGACGAAGCACAGGCGGTTAAAATACTTGTTCACGCAATCGGTAAGCGGTCAGCCCGTCTATCTGCGGTGCCGATTGCAGCTATCGTTATTGCGACAGGCAAACTCTCACCGCCTTTCCAAACTCCGATTGATGGTCTGAAGGACCTGTCGCTTGTGGGACAGGGCATTGAGATCTTGAGGAGAGCAATTTCCGCAAGGCCGTCGGCTGTTCCATCCGTCGATGCACCACCAGATATCCAAGATGAGGACCCTATTGATATAGGTGTTGACGGAAGTGTTGTGGAATTCTATCCCGGTTTTGAAAAGTATGTCCGGGGGGCCCTGAGAGATGTTCCCGAGTTTGGTGAGAAAGGTGAGAAGCGGATTAGGATGGGAGTTGCCAAGGACGGTAGTGGGGTTGGAGCTGCCCTGATTGCATTGGTAGCCAAGTTGCAATATTCTCAGTGATCTGAGAAGGAAAAAAAATAGATATTTTTGTCATTTCCTTGCTTTCATGATCTTTTTGCTTCCTCCTTCCTCTGGTTATGTTGTATTGTGTATGTACTATTGGACTTCTAACCAATTCTTTGTTTGTTTACCGCAGTGGTATGTACATCGAGTCCTGAGTCACTGATCCTTTCTAAGTTTTGGGTTTGGTTATTTTGAATATGCGAGATCTGGTTATCCTCTAAGCATGACTGTCGTTATGTGAGCATTGGTGCTTAGTGTGTAACCCTGACGACCTGAATAAGATTGCTGTCGTTTGGCTTTTCCGGTTATCGCCAAATGGCCACCTCTCCTGCGATAGTTGCTGGTAGCTAGGCCATGCATGATTGTGCATACCGAACCAGTTGCCATGGGATACTGTGCCGGCTCTCTAGGTAGTCTTCACTATAGATCCCCTAGGAGACGCTGTAAACCCTTTAGGCTCTTTTAGCTTCAAATTCTATCCCCCCCCAGCCACCCCAAATATAGCGTTCTGCAATGCGTTATGCGTTGCTGTATCTTTGGTCGCCAAGTCCTTCAGAAAACCATTGCACTTGAGCGGAAGTTGTTCCAAAATTTGATGACACTTTAGTGGACTCCTGAGCAAGGGTTGATATCCCACGGCCGGACCGGCGGGTGCGGAGGGCATCACAGATAGGGTGAGATATGGCAGGGTTGGAAATAGGGATATCTTTATGATATATCCCCCTCTTTGAAAGTATTAGGGTCGAAGATCTTATTCGATCAGGGCTCGTTCAGTGCTGTATCATCATAATATTATTATCATAGATCAGTTGCTCATTTCTCGCTTTGGCAATCTCGCTCTTGTCTCCAGTGTTAGTAGAAGGCTCCCCCACTCGCCAGATACTCTATCACTGTAGCTTCTTTTCCTCCCTTACGGTACTTTCCTCCCATCTTCGCTACCCTCTGAGCATGCTCCTGCCGTCAGATCTTAGTGCGGAAACACCAGGGACCAATATGGAGAGCAGACTAGCCAAAATGCTGTTCGTTGCAAGGCATGCACATGACTTTATTCTTCACAATCGCCTGGAGCAGGAAAAGTTAAAGCTAAAGTTTATTTTATCTTATCAGATTCTTATACTGCACTTAACTTGTTTATTTTGTTTATTTTTTTTTTTTTTTTAAAAAAAAACCCCTTTTTACATGTATTCTCTACATCATACAAATAACAATGCTAACGGGCATTCTGTGGCCATGTTAAGGCATCTGCCCCACACCAAATCAAACCACCAAAGAAAGTAAAAACATTCCTTAAAAATAATCCCTCCCCTCACAAATTCCTAAACCCTCTGAACCTGTGTTCGCTACAACCATTATTTAACTTCGGTCCCCCTACCCAATTTCCACTAGACTTCACAACCACCTTACCTTGCCTCACCACCACTCTCGCCAAGCCATTCACCAATTCCTCCATCCTCTCCACATGATCCAGACCTTTTGAAAAAGCCTCTACCTTCTCCTCTCAACTCTCCCAACACTTCCTCCAACCAGGTTTCCACCTCTTTGGGTGTAGTACCGTCATAAACCTCCTAACCGAACACTACCTCCTACAAGCCAGTACAAAATAGACTAGTATCTCCCCCTCGATACTCGAGGTTGTCTTCTGTCATTGGTATATAATTGAACATAAGAGACACTTAATTTAATATACACATTCGTTGGATACTCTATCAATCCTCAAAGGAGACCTCTGGGCCCTCCTTGTATGATGTGTGAAAGTATTCTGGTGGGTTGCGGCTTCGCCACTTTTTTTTATTTTCTTTCTTGCTTGCTTGCATACCGCCCGGTCTTCCAGGAATGCCTGACTGTTGCCGGGCGGGGGGGGGTTGGTCAATGTTAGGAGTACCCGATTCCGATAGCCTAGGAGTACCCTAGGTAGGGTAACCTTACCCGAATTCGAGAATCTCAGTCTCCAACACCCCCCTCCGGCCCCCTTACGGGGCCCGCGCGTCATCATACACATCAACCTTTGTTGCGTCCTGTGACTATATGGTCACAGAATTAAAGGTGTCAGAATAACACCATATACGTCGCTGCTGTCCGTCCGACCGAAAGCTGTTCGCAGGATATATAAGAGGGGACCTCTGGCAAGACCTGGGAAGTAGAACGAAGTCAATCCGTCAACTACTCAGGGAGTTACTAGGCTTCAAAGATGTGACATCTTTGATACGGGCCGTAAGTAACGGGACGTTTTCGCACAAGGTCATGAGATGAATGTTAGGAGGTTCGGGATAACGAACCAATGCATTCACATCCACCCTTCAACGATTAGAAAGAGTCTAGAGCTCCTGGAAACACTACCAAAGAAGCCAGCGAGTTTCGAGGAGTGTTGCAACTATGATAAGAGGTGTACCGCAGTTGCGGGATTTACAACCAACACAACACGAAGGTCCACCCCCTCTACATAGAACAATCAGGAGTTGCCGACCGAGGAATCATGAGACTATTCAATAGAATGGCCTCTCCTCTACGAGAAGAGAGTCATCAGAATGAATTCTATCGGTTAATTGTTGAGTTATCACAACTAGAAGTCATCGGCTTCGGCATATCTGCAGATGCAGTCTCGTATCAAGACTGATCCTCTTGGTAACGAAAAGAACTATTGGAGCCAACAGAGTTCAACTTGAGAACTCGGCTACAGGTCTATAGACTCTGAGGATCGGAAAATTACTACTGGTGACAAGTATGTCTCCCAGGCAGGAAATAGTAATTACCGAAGATGGTGTGATGGTTTTCAGGGTCTCTCGGTGTTCGCACCATTATAGAGAACCCGACGTTGCGCATTAGATTTGAAGAGGTACATATTTTGTATACTAGATAGATGTAGCCCGCGAACACTCAGACGCGGAATATAAATATCGAAGTGCCTCCCAAGCTTAAGACATCATCAAGCAACGGAGAAGAGACCTTAACAATATAATATTGTTCTTACGATTCTATCTTACTTTCTTGCACTCTTAGTAGTCATAAACGAAACGAGTTGCTTCTGAGCCTTCCTAGACAAATCTCCGTTTACACGAAAAGAATCCCGATTGGCCTAGACAACCGTAAGTCTATACCGGTTGTCTCCGCCTAACAGTCAAGCAACCAAGGTGCATTTCTCTGGTTAGGTATTAGGGTGTCAAGAAGTCAAGATGGTATACATGATTATATTGCATGGTGTTGGAGATAAGATCCGTAGAATAGATAAGATCCGTAGATGATAAGATCAAATTTTTGAGATAGGATGTTCCAGTACATAGTGACATCCTGCCAACTCCTCGCTCTCCACTACAGCTACTACCATAGAAGACTGACTTCCACGATCACGCCTCCTCTTCAACTCCTTCTTATCTACCAATCATCTCAACTTCTCTACTACTACCAAACCTGCAGTCCCTAAAGCAGAATCTATTCCACTAATCCCATCCTCTCACAATACACCATCCAGTTTCGCATCCACCAACATTCTCTTACCCCTCACTTTTACAGAGTCTAGGCTCAAGCTATCTCTTTCCACCTTCCTCTTCTTTCCTTCGACAGCCTAGGCAGATGCCACTTGCAGTTTCTGTAGCAGTAAGGCACACAGTAGGGTCTCCTCTTTATTTGGGGATGGTGACCTCAGACTTAAAAGAGTTTTCTCAACAACCCTCTCCTCCTTACTTCTCTTCAACTTTTCTTAAAAATCTATTGCATAACAAGCAATAAAGCAATAAAGAAAGGTCAAGATCAGAATATAATTGGTTGGTAGCCTGTATCATAACTTGTGTGACAAGTAATAAAATCAAACACTGTGGTTGTAATGGTCACAGAGCATACTTTACTTAACTTTAGAGTTTGGCATTGTACTAGTTATGAAGAGGCAGGGTCTACTACAAACCTAGCAGAAGTGAAATGGAGAAAAAATTTCCTACTTCCAGGCATTATTATTGAAGGCAGAAGGAATTTCTCTATTCTCCTACGTCCCTTAAGTGATTATATTAGGTTCAGTAAGGTCTTTGGGGAAATAGTGCAGACCACTGGAGTATTCTTCCTCTCAATACTGGTAGTCAGTAGACCTGATGTTACTGTTCTTGCCTGGGAGAATGGTCAATATTCTTTGAAGAAAATGTCTATCTTTCTTCTTGCTAGTCTACTTCTATGTAGCTTTTTCAGTACTTATTTTACCTTATACTTCTAAGCATCAGGTAATAATATTCTGGTACAGCAACTTGGATCTCATACAAGCAAGTCTACTCTTAGTATCACTTGTACACCCAACTCCATTATAAACTACAATTTTCTAATTCAAATATTTTTAGTTGATGAATATCCTTTGATTGGACAACACAATTTGCAGCTGGTTTCTTGGCTTCTCTGACAACCAGAAGATCAGAAACTTAAGCTAACTCTGGATTCCCTTATTCCTGGTATGAAGGAAGCTGATATTCTACTCTCTTGCTTTCTAAGCTTTTTGCCACCCTATGAGATTACCAATCATCTTGTTGATATATTAAGTTACTACTGTAATCAGCATATTCTTTCTAGATGGATATGTATTCCTCCAACTTTTGTAACTCCTCTTTTGAACTAAAAGATGGAAATGGATATTGATACTGCAGTACACACTGGTATTGCTACAGGGGGGGACACTTTACAATTCTATACTATCATGTTATCCCTTTTTGAGTATCTTACAGTTATGCATATGTGGTAGGCCCAGGAGCCTAAACTTGAAGGTAATGACTTCAAATTATATGAAGTAAGTTATATGTCTTTTATATAAATATTTATGAAACTAATATCATTATAGCTACTACATACTCATACTTTCTTCAATAAATAGAAAGTGAAAATAGCTACCATGGGTGATGGAGATTCTGAAAATGTGGATGACTTAAACTGTAATCAGTATGAGTTGTACTTCTAATATCTTCACTTTGCTCATACTGTTTGTACTGGGTCACAATTCTTTAATAAGGATTCAAAGAATACTGGAGTTCCTAGTAATAAGGAGATTATAGCAACTTGTCTCTCTGAGGCATACACAATTGTAAACCCCAAATCCTTTACACATAATACTAGCTGCTACTACTTTGAATTTTCCAAGTAGTTAGAGATAAACAACCAATTCAAAACTTTAGGGTGTGTCTGGTTGCCATCAGTATTTCAAAGTAGTAAAATGACAAAATGCAGGTTGCACCCTACAACTGGAGTTATTTCAAGTTAGCATAATTTATGAAAATAGACGTCAGAGTTGCGTGTCTGGTGGACACCCACAAAATATATTAGTATATTATATAATAATACAATTAACTTGAAGAGTGAAATTGCATTGTTAACTCAATTGAAAATAATATCAACCTACCTTTGCAATTCCTATTTCTTTTCATCTTATCAAAAAGAATCACAGAAAAATGTCAAAGACAAAATGGACCGAGACAATGGTCAAGACGTTTCTCAAGATCCTATACGACCAAGTACTGCGTGGCGAACGGGCTGAAGATGGTTTCAAAAAAAAAAATGCATGGATAGCAGTAAAGGAAGGATTGCGGACTGCTCATCAAATCGATTTGAAGGCCAGTCAACTCAAAACTAAATGGGCAGATGTATGTTAGCAAACTTGCAGTCTTTATTTTTTATACAACTATGTTAATATATTCTAATATATAATAGATAAAAAAAGATTATGAGATATATATAGCGATTAAGAACAATTCTGGCTTTGGATGGAATAACCAGTGAGCAGTACCAACCGCACCGGATAGTATTTGGGAAGCCTACCTTAAAGCTCATCCAGAAGCAGAAAAGTTTCGTAAACAAACCCTAATGCATTACGATATTTTGCATGAATTATGTGGAAACCTATCAGCAACCGGAGAATATGCGCTTACCTCAAATCTTTCCTTTCAACTTGAGCCCTCATTCAAGCCAGACCAAATATCAGAAAATCAATTGAGTACCTCAACAACAATGCCATTAGCGGTATGCGAGAGAGGAGATATGGAGAAACAGGGAGTGGGTAAATATGTTCCAACGGGATGGGAACTTGTTACGAGATCCCAAGAGTGGAGAAACTTTAGGAGAGAGGAGGAGGTTAAGCAATTAAAGATAGATCAGGGTAGTCAAGAGGGAGAGGAGTTGGCATCTACTCCTTTTAAAAGCCAAAGAGGAGAGGTAAAGAGGAGGAGAGAGGTGATAGTGGAGAGAGGAAGTAACAATAATGAGGAAGGAGAAGAGGAACATTCACAAACAACGAAGAAGGTTCAACGAGAAAGGAATACAACTGGACGTGCAATTGCCCAAGCGCTCGATCATCTAGGAAATACTGCACAATCAATGCAACACCCACCAAGAGAACTTGTTGTCGAACGAGTACAGCAAGATTATTCGTCGTCATTTACGGTGGATAAATTGGTTAAGGCTTTTCTTGTAATGGAAAATGATATAAAAGCTTCTATTTTTATTACTCTTCAACCGGGATAAGCAAGAGACCTTTGGCTATGGGAAGCTATATGTAAATTATAATTTTTATTTTATTTTATTATCTCTTTTTTTATGAAAAGTTTTTTATTTTTATTTTACTTGTCATTTACTTATTCTTTTAGTCTTTGATATTTCTACCTATTTGTCTGTGGTTTATCTTTTCCAATATTCACACTAAGGTAGTGTGACTATCCTGAGTCAGAACTCAGTGTTGGAAATAGTGGATGCTGCTCGGCATGCTCAAGGCTTTATTCTCTTGCCCACCGGCATATCTGTCCGCCGGCATATCTGTCCGCCGGCATATCTGTCCGCCGGCATATCTGTCCGCCGGCATATCTGGCCATCTACACTGCTTCCCCTCCCATATATACCAGTACCTGTCTGTTAGGCGGTAGCCGAGATCAGACTTATCGGTCAGACTAGGGCCTGAATCTTTGATCGGAGATCATCTAGGAAGACTCGTAAAGTAGTAAAGAATAAAAGAATAAAGATTTGTAGTTGTAAACTTATTATATTGTTAAGGTCTCTTCTCCGTTGCTTGATTCCTCTAACTAACCCGGAGACCTTAAACCTATTTATACTAATCTACCGGTACTTAGTATTTCTATACTAACTTGTATCGAGGAGCTTTTAACTTTAGTTTCTACTGAGTGCGAACACCGTTTGACCCTGAAAGTTCGTACACCACTTCAACCTTAATTGAAACGAGATATTTATTTTGAGCGGATAGCGTCCTATCTCCCAATGATCTCTTTCCGATCTCTAGGCTTAAATGGACTAAGTATGTAAATGTAGTCCGAATGGCTATCATTCCAATCGTCTCTTCTGATCAAGAACTAGCTAAGTTCGTTGTCAGGAACTGGTGCATAGTTAATATATGCATGTATGAGTCTCGACACGCCAGTATCATAGAAAGGCTTCATGCATCCCCAGTCTTCCAATCCAAGTGTGGTTCCCCTTGAACCTCCTGCCTCTAAGAGAGACTCCTATTGGAGCCGTCCGATATACACCTAATCTTGAACGGGTATTGGTTATTCCTGAAGTAGTTTAATAGCGCCAGAGGTCTCGTATCTATTTGATAGAAACTCCCTCGATCGGCTATTCACTAATGCGAGTGGTCTTTATATGGTTTGAGGTCAGGGAGTTATGAATTAGAAATTATTATTTTAATTCCTATATAGCTTTGCCGCAACCATCTTATCGAGTCACTTGACCTCTATTGTCAGGTACGTGATATTACCACTATTCTAGGTCTTATATACCTAACACTGTCCACCGGCACCACTACCTGTTCACCGGTACCACTACCTGCCTGTCCATCCGCTATCGGTACTTTTGTCGCCCCTTTGTCTGTCTGTCCGCTTATTCGATGTATGTTTCCGGAGCTGGCTATTTGCCATTCACACCTGTTCATTTCTGTCCGGCCACTTTCTTCGTTGTGGCGGATATTCTTACTATGCGCTTCGAAAAAGCACTTCCGGAAGAGAAGGATAGGAACTTCAAGGGAGTTCTAAACTGTCAGGAGTCTTTATTCCTGTATTTCTTTTGTTAGCACGGAAGTATGGAAGACAGTGGGAGAGTGGGAAGCAATTGGAACGCAGGAGGCAAATTGGAGTATGGGAGGCATGTTACCGGTGAATAGAGTGATATGAAGTACCTTTCAAACTTCTCTACTCTCGATTGTCAAGTACTCCTCACATCATGTTTAGTAATTACCACCGTTCTTTTATTATTGTTTGATATTATAATTATTAACTTTGATTAGTTTATTTATTTTTAAAAAGAAATTATTATTAATTTATCTCCTTACATATATAGTATAATAAATCCACATCTGCTCAGCTAGCTTGTCTCGAAACTCTTTCATCCTACTATCATCAGCTACATGTTCTTGTGCCATATCATTTAATCCCAACCTCCCTTCTGTGCGTTGACTATTTCTCTGATCTTCTTCAAACTCCTTCTCCCAAACCAAACATTCCTCCTCTCCATTCCATTTCAGAATAAAGTTATGTAGAGTACAGAGAGCTAGTACTAACTTTACTTGAGATTCGTAGGGGTATTCGATTCGTGATTGTCTGATTGAAGAGCGCTTTTTCAGTATTCCGAAAATTCATTTGATACAGTTACGGGCTTGCGTATGTCGTAGATTGAATCATTCTTCCTTATTTTTTGGTCTAATTTATTAAATCAATTTTGTATAATTAGTAACTTGTATATATAATAATATTATTAAATAAAAATAAGATTAAAATATAAAAAATATGTACACACCGAAGCTTTGAAATTGCTTGCTCTCATAAATGATATCGAACTCCTCGATATGGAGCTAAGAATCCCGTTCGTAATGCATAACCTGCATCAACAAGGAAGTACTTTCCACTGTAGATATCGTCCATCATAAGCAGAGCCCTCCCAGCCTGGAATAACACCAGCAAAGAAAGGATCAAATGTACATATCGCAAGTACATTTTGACTAATTTCTCCTTTCCGATTCCTAAATCTAGGGATATCTTCACTACTAACTTTTGCTGGAATATGAGTACCATCAGCTACTCCTAATGCATTCTTAAAATAGAGATAAAGAGTTCCCTTTTTTTTCCAAATTTCTGGTGGAAGTTCTTTAGGATTGGGAAGAGTGATATTGTTTTTTGACAATTCTACTAATCTATCAAGAATGATATTGAAAACTCTATAATAATAATATTATTATTTATTAAACATTATGTACATAAAATTTATTTTTAAAAAAATAATATAAAAAAAACTTACTTTGTAGCTATATAGCTACTAATCTGAAATCTCTCCTGCACTTCGCGATTTGTATTGTGGTGACCAACAATAGCGAGAAATATAATAAGCTGTTCTTCTATCGAGATCTTTTTCGTCTCCTTTAAACCAGCATGCATAACCATCCAGTCTCTTAAGTTGAGAAAGGTTCCCTTAGGCATACGCAGGACCTCGTATACGCGACGTTCATTGGAGGTGAGTAATTCGGTAACATAATCCTTCCCACTTAGAGGTGAAGTACGACAGGTCTCTTTGTCAAATTGGGAGCTTCCATAAATACCGACAACAAGGCCGATATTGCATAACATTGTTGGAGTAAATGGAGAGGGGGTTTGATAAATAATAGAGTTGGGCATGATAGATGTAGGTTTTTTTTTTTTTGGCATTTTTCTACTTATGTTGGCGATGCACTTTACGTTTATATTTGCCTTTTACAATTTTATGAAAAACAGCTTCAACCTGTTTTTTGGATACCTTCATTTTGAGCTCATTATCGCAACTTGGCTATTCTGTTTCACTGTTAACCAGACATATCACTTCAGTGCAAAATAGAGTTTTGTCGCAAACCTCTAAAATCGGGGCCAAAATAGAGGTTTGGAGTGGCAACCAGACGCGCCCTTAATACTCCTTTAATTGAATTATCTACCGAGCTCATCTCGTAGTTTTATGATTTGTTTTTAAAGCTAGTATTAGAATCCAGAGATAGGAAGACTATTGCCTTCCTACTCAGGCCATTGAGGAGAGGAGAGTCCATCTCTAAGTATCTAATTTATCATCAAAACAGTTAAAGTATAAACTAGAATCTAAATTGTTCTTCCACGAAATCCCTGGGGCGAATCCTAATTGGAATCATCCGATAATTCAGTGAGTGGTAGTAGACTCGAATTTCTTGCAAGCGCAGGATAAGGTCGTGCGCAATTGATTATCGGTGATGGGTGGGTATGTCAAGTTTGTGTCCTTGAGGTAAGTTACAGTTATTCACGAGACTTTGGGGGAATTGTTGAAGCCGACTTTGGAACCCGTTAGGACTATATATTACGGAAGAGATATAATATTATCATAGTATGATTAGCGAGAGGTAATACCAGACTTTAAAAGCCAACTGTGATATCCAATCCCTGGTTCCAGCGTTGTTTTTAACAGATATTTGGAATACCAGTACTTGCGCTGCTAAAGAATATGATACATGCGGTTTTCTGAAGAATACAGTACGAGTAAGTGAGGCTAACACCTCGCGGGGGGGGAGGAAACCGGCTCTGGAATGGTTACCATGGGCAGCCACAACCGATTCTTGGGTGATTCAGTATCTGTCTTCAGGCTAAGGTGGGCGTGACGGGGGGAGTTTCTGTATCCTATGAAATACTTCAGTGCCTGATTAGTAATACATTTCTGCGAATGAGGTCATAGCATCAGCCACATACTGCCAGCCGCATCAAAAGAGCAGCCAGAGGAGGAAAAAAAAAGGAAGGAAAAAAACTCACCCTCTGAAGAGCCTCCCTAAATTTACAGAGAAAAAATTCACGCGCTATCATACATATTGTCTCTCTTCCCAAATTTGTTTCCCTCTTCCAAAACCCCCACTAAATGTTCCAGCAACAGCAATCATAACCACTCCCCCTCCACTCTTCCTACATCGCTAACCCCCCCTCAAATTCTCCCCCCCCCTCTTCTACATGCACGCCCACATACCACGGTCCGCCTATTCACCCTCACTGCCACTAGTCCTCCGACGTTCGTTCCTGGTACCTCAATGCCAGCAGCTCCCCTCCTCTTCTGCCCGGCGACAAAGTGTAGTCTCCCGGAGGAGCTATACTAGCACCCTCCCACCAATTTCCCGCCAACGGCCAACAGCGATGATGATGGAAGCGGGGTGCTCAAGGCCGCGGGCAACTAGCTCGAGGATGAGCTCGAGCATTATAGAGGCGTTATTTGGGAGACGGGTCAAGAAGGGATTGGAAAGGGAGGCGGGGGTTAGTTCAAGATATTTGGACTCCGGGACTGAAGATGCTATTCTGGGGCGGAGCTTGTTATATAAGAACCACAATGATGAATTCTTAAGATGCACGGAGTTTGATCGGGAAGGTGGAATTTCTTTTCCTACCTTTTGTTTTTTTTGGGAGGTGCTGACTAGGTTGTAGGAAATGTTACGGTGGTTTCTGGGGAGTTTAAGAAGAATGAGCTGTGTGCTAAGGTTGGACTGTCTTTTTTGGTGAAGAGGTCAGAGAGCTAAATTGGACGTGGGGGACCGACAGCACGGATTAATGCCTCGAGATCTCCGGAAGCTTTGGGTGCCCAGTATAATCGTACCGCATATACTCGTCCGGAAAAACTCAATTCTTGTCAATCTATTACATATCCGGGCGCTGATCAAAGCGGACACAATCTTGTTATTTGACGTTTATGGCTCGACCGACTCCTACACACAATCGGTCTTTATGTATGACCTCGAGGGAAAACTACGGCAAGGATCAAAGGCTATGGGTGGCCTCCCATACGAAATGCGGGCGCTGGAGGCGATCTTGATCTCCGTCACGGCTGCCCTAGAAGCTGAAATGAAAGTTTTGCAGGAGCTTGTTATCACTTTACTTGGGGAACTGGAAGAAGATATTGATAGAGACAAATTACGGCTATTGCTGATTTACTCGAAGAAGTTGTCAACATTCGAACAGAAAGCTAAATTAATTAGAGATGCTATCGAGGAGATCCTGGAAGCGGATGACGACCTGGCAGACATGTACTTGACAGAAAAGATGTTGGGGAAGACCCGGCCGACAGAGGAGCACACGGAGATTGAGATGCTACTTGAATCGTATCATAAGATATGTGATGAGATTGTTCAAATTTCAAGTAATTTAGTCTCTAGCATTCGGAATACCGAGGAAATGTAACCCATTTTATCCCCCACCCACGAAGAGGGATTTGGCTAACAATCTAAAGTGTCAATATCATCCTCGATGCAAACCGTAACTCCCTCATGCTCCTCGACCTCAAATTCTCCATCGGAACCCTGGGGATTGGTTCTGGGACCTTCATTGCCGGTCTTTACGGCATGAATCTCAAAAACTTTATCGAAGATTCTGATCTAGCCTTCTGGGGGGTTTCTGGCTGGGCATTCATCTTCTCAGCGATAATATGCTCCTATGGGCTCCACAAACTCCGCCGAACCCAACGCCTAACAATGTGGGGCGAAAGCGGGGCGAAAGAGGGCAAACGTGGCTGGCTGAGTCTTGGGAATAAAAAGACGGGTGGTAGCGCGGCCGCGAAAGCCAAATTAGCGGGCCGATTCGATGCGCTTCAGAAACGGCGGTTCGGCAACATTGTTGAGAGGAACCCGAACAGTTTTCCGCCTTTGCAGTTGGTTCCGGATAAGAAAAAGTAATTCATGAGAAGGTATTGTTTCATGTACAATTATGGCCTTATTTGGTAATTATTCTCGTTTTCTGTTTCTTCTCGATCTCTATATACGGTTGGGGCTTCTCATGGGGCTAGCCTAGGCGTTTTTTTGCTATTTTTTTTTTCCCTTTTGCTTGGTGGGCTCTTCTGTTTTTCTGAGCACGGTAATTTCTCGCTCCCCCGGAAATAGGTTTTTTCTCCTCTCTATCTTCAATATTTTCTTTCATCGATCTTTGGCGCGAAGGGATAGACACGTGAGTCATTGTAGAAAATGTAAAGTATATCGAATCATGACCTCGACATTACTGTGCAAGTATCAAGCAAGCATTAAGTAGAATCACCAATTTTGCGGGCAGGCTCCAATGTATAAGAATTCCCCTCGTGATAGTCTCACACAATTCCAACTCCTATGATAGCAGTATGATACGAGAAAAAAGGTGGGAACGCCGACAAATTTCTCTCACCATTGCAATAGAAGGATAAACATATTCGAGTGATTCATAGTGATCACATGGATGGGTCAGACCTGCGTCAAACCCTCAACATGGCCCCCCCTATCCACCTTAGGCAAAACAGCTTCCTCTGGATGATAAATGGTATCATTACCCCGGAATTCTTATCACAAATCCCAAAACACCGACTGCTCGAATTGGCCGAGCGAGTTTCAACCCCGATCCATTTCGGCAACGCATAATTTGATACACAGAGCATAAGGGGCAGTACGAAAGCTACCACCTGCCGGGTAAATCTCGACACCCCAGCCCACCCCATTATCCGTCCAATTCGCCTTGCTCAACCCCCCTCAACCCTCCTAAAAAAAACATTCCCGTACCGTACTCGTACAACACTCACTCCACTTAAAGAAGACACCACACCGAAACTAAGGTTCTCACGAGATGCTGAACCCGGCCATCTGGCATACCGGTATCGGTACTTATTCCTCGCTTAACTCAGCCACCCGGGCGTGTATTGAAGTACCGTTGCCTCGATTAGGTTGGGACTTTAGCGCCTCTGAAAGAATTCCCCCTGTGGGAGGGGGCACAGTAACTGTGCGTGCAGTACGAGTACTCGTACGGTGTGAGGTGGCGCTCTCTGTGGGGTACTTATACTCGAGTGAATAGGATAGGGAAGCTGGGTATCGGCAATAGTAGCGCATAAACCAGGTATTTGTACGAGTGTCATAATAGGCATGTTTCGGGGGGGGGGGATGGGCGTGTAGTCAGAAACCTTGGATGTATGTTACTTATTTATATTAAGCTTATCCCATTTCTCTCCTTCTCCTTCTCTCCTACTTTATTCCTTTACCACCGTTTCCTGCTGGTGGATTTTTTTTTTTTTTTTGTTTCTGACGGTATTATCGCTGAGCGGCCATTTCATTCCTTCCTTCCTTCCTTCTCGTTCTTTCTGTGAATATATAGTTTACCACGAGCTGGGCTCCTTCTTCATCCCCCCTAATGAAGCTCACCCTTATAACCGCGGGCCTATTCGCCTCTTCTTCTATCCTTACAGCAAGCGCAAGCCCGCACAACCGCCATCGCGGACCATCGGAACTGGAAATAGGCCACCACGGCGGGACCGTCAGCGAGATAAGCAATAGCAACAACGACGGAACGAGTATATCTAAAGGCTCAGAAGCGCTCAGCAATGCTGCCGTGGCAGCACTCACCATGAAAGATGTCGCGGTATTGGCTTTCCCGACGGACGTCGCGGCGGAACCGACGACCACAGTCACGTCAACTGTGACTGCCACCGCCACTACCACTCCTACCGCTGCGCCTGCCCCTGTGAAGCGGGGGGTGCAATACCTGGGCAGTGGTTATCGTGGGCGCGGAGGGGCGGGGGCTCGCTCGGAGGAGGGAGAGGTGGATATGCTAGCTGCACTTCTCAATCATTCTTTTGAGCACGAGCCTTTACGGCTTGGTGGGGAGTGCTCCCCAGGGCAGAAGAAGAAGAAGGGGTGCGCAGGGAATAGTGTTGTTGAGTGCGGGAGCGAGGGGGTTTGGGAGCTTGTTGCGGATTGCACTATTCCCGGGTTGGATCTTGTGTGTCGGGCTGTGAGGGAGCGGGATATTTGGAAGGGGGATTGGGCGGTCAATGTTATTTGTTTGCAGAGGTGAGGGTTCTAACGCGGGGTTTTTTTTTCTGGATAGGCGAAGAGTGCTGACTGGTGGGTAGCGATCTTGTGCAGTAAGGGGAAGCTTTCGTTGTTGGGATGAGAGGAATATGAGAGGAATGGGAGTGGATCATATGCTGTCACTCTGTGAAGAGTGGAAAGATGATGTCGTTATATCACATAAGTTCATATTCTGCTGTGTATATTGACCACGATACTGGTTAGTTTGGGAAGGGTATTATGTGCAACATTGATAGTTTGGGAAGGACTAGTTTAAGATATCCAACAGGGTTTTGGTCGTTATCTATTCCAAAGCCTTACTATCCCATGGAGATACAACCGTTACTATCATACTTTCACCATGGCTGAAGCTAACCTAGCCACTACCGTCAGATAAAACCACTAATCGATACTCGGGCCCATAGTCAATTGTGAACTAATGGTCAATAGACATCTTCACTATTAGTATCATATCACAACTTGACACAAAATACACGCGCGGTATCATAATAATATTATTATTATGACACCGACAAGCTATTTATTTATATTATAGAAAGAAGGGAACCTGAAAGCCCCCAAACAAGTGTCTGTGGGGTCACAAGTCTAAGAGTTCGCCAGGCCAACCTCCTGGAAAACCTGCCCTTGTTGCACAAAAGTTTAGTCGGGTCCCAAGACATCACGTTTCCAGTGCTTTTCCACTCTTTGTGTGGGGGGGGGGGGGGTACCGGTATAAGTTAGTGCGATGTGAGTCCAGACTTTTGCCGGGATATCCACGAGAGCTTTCCGGGTATGCTTCTGTTCATGTGGAGTACTGTTGGACTTCGTATCCGGTAGGTTGGTCATCACGCTTCCGGGGGTATGCGCATATATCTGTACTCTACTACCGGTATTGTTGTAAAGTCGCTCGACAAAAAGTCTTGATGATGCCGAGTTCAGCGCTGACTCGGCAAGGTTGGTTGGACATGTCTGCTGCACTCATTTCTCGTATGGTATGGGCAGCTGCTGGCTATACGGAAATAATACCGGTAACGCAATTCGATGCTGGCGAAGAAGAGTTTCTGTGATATCGTACCTCATATCATACCACACGCGAAAACCTGGTAGCGTGGAATGACTGATGTCAAACGAAGGAAACGATATGCGCTTTCCTCAAGCATGTGCGACTGAGGTTTCTCTCTAGTTTACTCGTACCGGGAATCTTTGGCCACCGCCCTAGACGGCTGCTTTGAGAAATTCTGTTATCATACCCGATTACCTCTGTGGTCACCGCAATCCTCGATGTTAAAAGGCGAGTATGAGGTTTTAGGAAGGGAATGGAATGACTAGTAGATTGGTTTGCTTCTCTGTCATCTTTATTTCGGGTTTAGTTCCGGATCCACAATGTGGGATTTTTTCATGTGATGTTTTCATAATGGTTTCACTGGGCACAAATACCGTAGGGAGTAAGTAGTGTTCCATCGTTTGGATGAGCGGAGTGGTAACTATTATAGAACTGAGGCTCTCTCGCCACTGGCCGAGGGTACTGTACAAACTGAAGCTGCAGCAGAGGTGGAATCAGGGGCGTCGTTATTCTCAGCGGAAGTGCCTTTGTGCTTTCGTATGTATCCCGAAATAGATTTTGGGATGCGATCTACTTTTTCAGCAGACCATCTTTTTTTACAATTTCAATCACCAGAATGTTGGACTATAATTTGAGACTAATTAGTATATTATGACCAACTGGGTCTTCAATACAAATTACTTACAAGTTCATCTTCTGCAATCTCTTTTTAGTGATGCCTCTCCAGCAAGTGTTCGTTCAAGTTGGACATCAGCTGGAATCTCCTGTTTGCTATCATGTGTTTCCTGTATCAAAATGTCAATAGATCGATGTGCAGAATGAATAAGAATAGAAGCGACATGTGCTAGCCTAGCCTTACCATTCTGAGAGAATGAAATGTAGGGTATAAAGGATTGAGGTGTGGATATTATGTGTGAAGAGAGGGCCAATAAAAGGGTTTTGGAGGTGGGGAAGATATTTATATATTATAGGGAAGGGAGGGGTTAGAAACTAGACCACAAAATGAGGATAGTGTTAGTCCGAGGAATGGAGAGGCTATAGTGCAAAGCACGATAACTTATCCCTTCACACATAATTCTCCCCCCCCCGGCTGACCAAGTTCTCAGTGACAGTTGATGAAAAAAAGGCTATCCCAAGTGATGAGTGTCGGATTCCTAGATTACTAAAGTGTTTGTTTAGAAACAGTAGTGTTATAATACAAGTATTGTGTATAATATTATGATAGTGGATCTGACCTCTAGAACGACGGAACCTTGTCACAGCCAAGATCTAAGCTGCCGTACAATTGACTGCAGTATCCTACCTACCTCTAGATCACTTATCAGAATCAAATACGCTTCTAGGAAATAGTAGGGGAGGTGTCTTACTGGCATTACAACACCTTGCTCACTCTGGGCCCATTATTTAGTTCTACGAACCTCGTAAATTTGTTTCAAAACGGGGGTAGCAATTCGAGTGATCTCTAGTCAAATCTACAGAGCAGTCCATTTGGTCATGAATAAGTAGTAACCCACAATGGAAGTGACCAAAGCTTCAATCGCGGCGGCTGGGCTAACAGCGTATCTCACCACCCTCTTTCTAAACTAGTCTATATTCCGGTAGGATATACTGAGCCTCTCGGTAGTGCACACATTAGGCTACTAAGTTACTGGGGCGCGACATTTCAAGAGTGGGTGGTCAACGGAATGGTGTGACGAGTGTGTTAGTAAGAGACATATCATTCAAGAATTTTTGAGCGCGGACTACCAGTACGGTATGGTAGGGCTATGGGATGGTATAATATCCTCACGCTGCATTTCCGGTGCGATGCTCTAGCATACACTGCGGCACCGTAAAGTGTACGGTTCTGTAACTGCACTCCGAATAACATTGAGTTGGATAGCTGGCGATGCAGAGCAAGAGGATACTAGAGGGGTACCCCCCCCCCCCTTCTACTCCTGTCGTACGGTGTGAATAATACGGTAGTGAGTTGAAAGTGAGGTTACACCTTCTCGTCACTCGTACATTTTACACGAGAGATACCAGTGTTTTGCCACTTTAGAACACTACAGCCTACTATTCAATTGCTACAAGCTCCTGCAAGTGGGAAGATTCATTCATCGCTAGCAACCTACTGAATTCTGGGGCGTTTTCATGCTGGCTGGGGTCATGTGTGAACACCCGAAATCGTCAATTTTCCAATTGTCTCCATTTCCATGGACGTCCGGGCAAATCTCTAGGGATAGCTCTACTGCAGAGAATCGCATACACTAGGTAAGCCCTAGATTAATTCACAAATAAGGGATAGACTTTGAATCCCTTGGATCTCGGCTATCATACCTAGAGATATGTTGGCAGGATAGTCCACGAGAGAGTTGGAATGGGAAATGTAAGACAGAATGGCCATTTTTTATAGCGTTTTAGTGTGGTTTTACCGGAGTTTTGGTGGTCTAGCTTTGGTGTAGTCTAGTTTTGGTGCGTTGCTGGGATGCACTGTAATATGGTTTTCGGTATCACGATAATAATGTTTATTATACAGTGCGCATTCCCGACAGCTCCTACTTATGATACCACTATAACCTTGGAAAAATCAAGTGAATATTTTAGATAGCGCCCCGACATGGGAATTCACATAGTTGAAGGACATTTTACAAAAAAAACACTCCAAAAATTCTGAGTGTTAGAGTTTCTAGAGGACAAGACCGAAAACACTGCCACGACAGGCAAATTTGAATGGGTTTTCCACATGGGTGTTCAGAACCATGCCAACTAACTTCGCTTACTCGCGGCAAGTGTTCAGTAGAATAGGAAGAAAAGAAAAAAATGGCAACCCTATATGTCAAACTCTCTGCGATCCACACTTCCACCGGACTGCTCCTTGGGGGAGGAAGTCTTGTTTTGTACCTTTGCGGTGGCTGACTAAACTGCTAGACTTGTGCATTTTGTACAAGTAGGTAAACCTAGGTGGGAGGGTCAGTTTCTTTTGTCGCCAAGTTCGTGCTCATACAGTTCTGATACAGTTACTCGGATGCTTAACCGATGACGAGGCACGACTATATCCAAGATCTTGCCCCCATTTCCAGTCGATCGACCCAGGCGACAGGCACAGAGCCATCTACCACCGCCACAACCGGGAAAGGGACTTCTCCCCCCAGAAAGAGCATCAAAATTAGACATCCCCTCCAAGACAAACTCACACCAAAACTCAAACCAACCCAGTACCGGTATCCGCCCTACCCGATCCTTCCCCATACGATACGCTTTGGAAAATTTACTTTACTCTGTTTGGGCGAAATTGATTCAATTTATCGCACTCGCACCATTTCCCCTTGTTTGGGAAGGAAGGGCAAAAATAGGTGTAACGATGTCTACTCGAGTGGGTTCTCGTTTCAGCACCGCGCGGTTAACCTGCTTTGAACCGTCCAATCGGGTACCTTCCTGTCGGAAATTAACTATTATTGAACGCCACGCGGGGGAAAAAAGTTTCAACGGGTGGGGGGCTTGAGAGTGACGACTGGAGATTATTGTAAAAGGCGGCGGGGCGTGATGATACGCTCGCGATATGGGGTGGCTCTAGATCTTGGGGGGGAATAAATAGGAATTGTTTTGGGGATTTATATATATATCCGCTGGATTTCCCTCGAATGCTGGTATTTATGCTCCTTCGGTATCGGTCTCGCTGGGTATTTCACTATCGTCAGATTTCTTGTTCCTCTTCTTGAGATTATCATTCCTCTTTCTTTCCTTCCTACTATCGCTATATAGTTTACTGCCGTGGGCTACGTCATTTTTTCCTTTCTTCATTTTTTTTTCTTTCTTTTCCTTTTCGGTCCATTATGAAGGTTGCTATTGCTTCTGTTTTTTTAATAATGTTACAACTGCGTGCAGCTGTAGCTGGGCCTCTTCAGAATAATGCTGCATTGTGAGTACTGTACCTCTGTTCAATGCATTACCTCTTTGGGACAAGTTCTGACGGATGTTAGAAAACCCCGTGAGGACTTCTCGCTACTTAGCAACCAGCCACCAACAACCACCAAATCCTTCAGTCGTATTGTAGCATCAAAGCCACCTGTAACTAGCGTGCCATCTTCTGCTTCCATCGCTGAACCTTCGTCCTCCCTGAGACTCCCCGTGGGCACTAGGACAACTTCGGTATCATCGAGTTCTGTCGCGAGCACAACTACAATTGTGCCAGGAACTAGGAGCTTCAGGAGACCGCCGAAAGATACGCCGGGGCCGAGTCAGGGGACTCCTGTCCCGTCTGCTTCGGCTTCTTCCGCACCGGGTTCGTCTGTGCCAGTCTCCTCCGGGGCTACTTCTGCTCCGGATTCATCTGTGCCGGTCTCCTCTGGTTCATCGACTTTCACCAGTAGTCGCAGGTTCGTTCGCCCAACCCAGCCTCAGCCTCAGCCTCCAAGCTCATCCGATGAGAAGCCTAGCCCACCTGCCACTGTTACTGCTACTGTTACTGTGACCGCATCCGCCCAGCCTCCTCCGCCTACCACTCCTACCACTTCTGCCGCTCCAACCACCTCTCAACCAGCAAACCGAGCACCCTCTGGCACCCAACCCCCACCATCCGCAAACAACAACAACACCGCCCTTGCCATTGCCCTGAACAAGAAGTTTGCAGCTCTGACCGCCAGCTCTCCTTGTGATCCCAAGAACCCCGCCCAACTCCACGCTTGCATCGCCGGTGACTTCCACACCTGCGGCAGCGACGGCAAGTACACCAAGGTAGTCGACTGCGCAGCGCCATTGGAATGCTTCGCTCTCCCATTGGAGCAATCAACCGGCGCATCCGTAGCCTGCATAGCGCCGACCGATGCAGCGCTCAGAATGGGATTCGAAGGCGAGGGGGAACTAGAGGGTGCTCTTGGGAAGAGGTCCATCTCCAATCAAACGTGATATCATACTGCTAAATTCCGGGCGAAGGATGCGGGAGGGTACTTTTTCCTTTGTGTTTTGTGATACCGGGGCGTCTCTTTTTGTTCAATACTTTAGTGCCTAGTCTGGTTAGAGATTGGAGAGCTTCGGCCGGAAGTAGGGAAGGGAACTTCGTGATGGCTCTTCATCATGTATATACAGTCGTTTGGACAGTTGGACATGGGATTTCCTTTGTTTTGCATTTTTCATTTATGGTGTTTCTGCATCGGTTTAGCCTTTTGAGGTTTAGAATTTACAGACCTTAGTTTATAACTTATCACGGTGTTCTGGCTCATTAGGTCGAGTTCGAAAGCCTTTTTTTACAAGTCCCAGTGATGTGAGAAGGGTATGTAACCCAACCTACAAGCACAGTACAGTCACACACCATAGCCCGCTCGACTGCTCCCCCAGCTAATCCGCTCACAAAGTTCTAAAGTGTCTGAAAATGAAATTCAGGTAGGTATTTCGTACATAGAGGGAAGATTTTACGAGTACCGTAGTTTGGATTGCTCTCACCAGATCAGCGGTTGGAAGGTCATGAATATGGCTGTTTTTAATAATAATAGAATAAAAACCCTTTATGATAACGGTGCTCGTCATTTTGGCCCCCATCCTCGTATGCAATGGTCTGGCTTACAAACACGATCAGAACTCAACAGTGAATTACTAACTTCCCACAACAAGATTCGTAAGATGCAACTTATATCACGTGAAAACCACTATGATAATTTCAAGACGAAACCTGGTAATAAAATACCATACTCGTGCACATGATACCTGTAAATTTACTTCCGACCCCGGTAGTGTACATGTACTTGTACCGTAGAATCCGAAATAATTGGGACCTTGTACTAGGTATCGTAATCCGAAATATCCTTCCTTCCTTCTGAATCCCACCCCCCCCTCTTAGAAGGGGGGCGAAGAGTGTAGCAAAGAGATGTGCGGCTCACCCCCGCTCCCCTTCCCCCGAAAGGCATTAATAATAATAATAATAATAATAATAATAATATCAGACCCTACCAGAGGAAGTTAGCACTCATTCATTTGAGATTCTTACGCTAATTGTGCTCCTACGGGTATCGAGCCCGCCGACAAGTGCGAAGGATAAACATCCTATATTTGCCGCCATAAAACCTTCCTCATATTCCGAAATTCCATTCCGAACCCAATCCCCCTCCTATTATCATACTTACTACTCCGGTCGATATCGTATACTCTACTCGTTATGGCAACACGACCAAACCTGGCGCAACGCACTCTGCGAAAGATCTCTAGAGCTACTTCGTCTTGTGCTACTAAAAAAGATACCATGGCTGCCACTGCATCCGCGACCGCTGCTGCTATGGGGCGTACACCCGTGTACTTTGTTTCTCACGGAGGTGTTCGTTACCCACCCATTCACAAATATGTTATGTTATTACATATTCACTCTTGCTAACTTTCTGTTTGTTTATGGGGGGAAAGCCCAACATAATGTACGAAGTGGAGCACCCAGCCTTCCACCAATTTCAAAAGATTGGGAAGGAAATCACTACAAAGGTCAAACCGAAGGCTGTCGTGGTTTTCTCGGCGCATTGGCAAGCAGCGGCGGCAGCGGGGAGTAGGGTTGAGGTCAATACCGCCGAGTTCACAGATTTGGTATACGATTTCCATGGCTTTCCGGATCATTACTACAAGCACAAGTATCCGAACGTGGGGTCTCAAGAACTTGCGGAGAAGGTTTTGGGGTTGCTTAAGGAGGCCGGAATTGAGAGTGGGGGGGTGAAGCGGGGGCTTGATCATGGGGTTTTTGCTCCGTTTACCTGCAGTATGTGCTCCCCCCATCTCGATCCGGACACAACGGGAAAGTATGATAGTGGTTCGGCTGACCGACCCCGGTAGTGTTTGGACCGGAGGAGAATCCTCTGGGAGTTCCGTTGGTGCAGGTTTCGTTGTTTGGTCAGGAGGATCCTAATATGCATTATGCCCTCGGAAGGGCTGTTTCCAAACTCCGGGACGAAGGGGTGGTTATTATTGGATCTGGGATGGCAGTTCATAATCTCCGGTAGTGTGCTCCTTTACTCCGGCTTTCCTCTCAATTCTAATGACGGACTCAGTGACCTCCGATCCGCGGCCATGTCCGGTAAGCTGCCGGATTACGTTGTTCCTTTCGACGAAGCAATAAAAGAGGCAGTGACGAATGTCAACTCGGGCGAGGAACGCAAGACAAAACTGGCAGAACTTCTCCATAGGAGTGATGCCAGAAGGGCGCACCCCACCTTCGAGCACTTGCTCCCCGTGCATATTGCTTCTGGGGCTGCTGGAGATGATAAAGCGGTTCAGTTGTGGACATTACCAGAGATGAGTATGAGCTGGGCGCATTATCGGTTTGGCGATGTTCAAAGTTAGTTTTCTCGCGGAGCGTCATATCATGCGGCATAATCTGCTGCGCGTTCCGAGTATATAGATGCCCCAAGTCAGGCTTGACATCATTTGTACAATACTATTATATTTCTCCATCCCCAACGCTAAGCAGTGCCCTCGACAAGTGCCGAAACCTTTGCTTCGATCTCCTTGTCCGACAATCCTATGGTCGTTGTATTAGCCCTTACCTCCATAACCGTAGACGGGAGTGCAACAAACCGGCCAGACTCTCCTGCTTCTCTTTACCGAATTCTACACGTTCGTGAGCCTTCCATACTAATTTCCTCGCTTCTCGGTTCGGCAGGGGTGCACACCGTATCTCGCGAATACCCTTGGAGGAGTACCCAAAGCCTCACGAATCAATATCGGCGTATGAGGATTATGTTTCTTCATAAGCGGGTACGACCTCTGTACAAATGCTCTACCCCACCTCATCAGCTCGCATTCCTCCTAGTCATCCGTTTCGAAAAGATCAAACAAACCTAACAGCAGCGCTCCCTTCACCCGTCTGACAGAACAGGAAACGCAATTCCTTCAGTGAATTTCCGAACGCGAGTCGTGCAGCCATGGTGTTGCAGTGGTTGTTCGGAATTGAAGGTTTTATCCGTAGAATTGGAGTTTGTGGCGGCCAGCGCGATTTATCTCGCTGAGTCATCAAGTCCAAGATCTTTACCCGGGGGAGATCAGTGGCCAAGGTGCGGGAACAAACCGAGCGAGACACAGAGTTGACAGTTTCAACCGCAGCGGAATCAAACCCCCCAACAAATAACAATCAACATGGCCGCTCAAGCACCAGCCCAAGCAGCCAAAGTGCTGAACCCAGCTTTCAACCCAAGAACTGTTCATTTTTGGGTATTTCTTTCTTGACTTCCTTTGGCCGCCCCTGCTACTGTTCGTCAGCTAATATATTGTGTGATGTGTAGGCTCCTATCCTCAAGGTATCACTCCGCGCTCCCAGGGCCTTTGCCTAATTGAATTAATGAGAAACTAGTGGGGTCTTGTCATTGCTGGGGCCAGCGACTTCTATCGTCCTGTCGAATCTCTTTCCGTCACCCAGAACGTCGCCCTATTCTGCACAGGATCTATTTGGACTAGATGGTGTCTAATCATCCACCCGAAGAACATCCCGTCCGTCTACTTCTTTCACCCCAGGATATAAATCACAGAATAGCCGTTAATTATGAACAGGTTGGCCGCTGTTAACTTCTTTTTGGCCGGTGTCGGGAGCGTCCAATTGGGGCGTATTGGACTGTGAGTATTCGGCGAGTTTGGGTGGGTGATTATGGAAGCTGATGGTTTGGGTAGACACTATCAGAGCTTGAAGAAGCAGGAGAAGGAAAATCCTGTTATGAGCGAAATTGCGAAAAAAGCCACCAACACCACCACCTAAGCTTGGCGCTTACGGCTGAAAATTCTACGAGGAATAGATGGAGGTCGTGAGAATGGGAGTGCAGTTTTTTTCCGTATTCCATTACAAATCAATCTTTCCCTGATGCGTGGGCTCTGGAATCTTGCATAGAGTGGTGCTTTTACAATTGATATATGATTTAATCTCTTAGTCTCTCCGGATAAGAATTAGCTGAGGTGATAACAGGGTCGCCAGTGCTGTTTTCATTGTAGCATAAAACAATTTAGGCCCTGTTTGGCAAGTCAGAAGAACTATTTTTCTTGCATTTACATTCAGAAAAACTGAGGAAAAGCCGAGTTTTTCTGACATGCCAAACAGGGCCTTGCTCTTCCTGCGATTGGATGGGATCTTCCAACGCAGTTAAAGTGTACTTCTGCCTGTGTTGTATCGAGTGAGGAAAGATGACGCGGGAGGGGGACATGCTGACTCATGCGGGGTCAAATTGAACTCTCAAACACCAAAAACCGACCCAACCCAACCCACCCCTCGCACTCGCCTGCTTCTCTTCAAACTCCCGCCTACCCACCCGTTTGCCCCCCTCTCACGATCAGACCGTCTACCCCATAAAACGAAAACAAACAAGCCCATCGTCAAAATGACGTCCACTACTACCACCATTGACCTCACCCCAGACGAAAAATACGGCCTAATAACCAGTAACCTACAAGAAGTTCTAAAGCCAAACATCATTAAATCCGTGCTGGCCGAGAACCGCCCCCTAAAGATCTACTGGGGTACTGCGCCAACAGGCCGTCCGCACTGCGGGTACTTCGTACCGATGGTGAAGCTCGCTCACTTCCTGCGCGCAGGCTGCGAAGTCACAGTTCTGCTAGCAGACATCCACGCATTCCTGGACAACCTAAAAGCCCCTCTAGAGCTAGTGACGCACCGGGCAAAGTACTACGAACTAGTCATAAAGTCCGTCCTGCGAGCCATCGGGGTCCCGATTGAGAAGCTACGCTTCGTGCTAGGGTCCTCGTACCAGAAGGGGGCCGCGTACGTTATGGACTTGTTCCGCCTCAGCTCTATTGTTACCGAGCACGATGCGAAGAAGGCAGGTGCGGAAGTGGTCAAGCAGGTTGCAAGCCCTTTGCTCAGCGGTCTGATTTACCCGCTCATGCAGGCGCTCGACGAGGAGCACTTGGGCGTCGACGCGCAGTTTGGCGGCGTGGATCAGAGAAAGATATTCACACTTGCGGCTGAGAATTTGCCCGGGATCGGGTTCAAGGAGAGGGCACATCTGATGAATCCTATGGTCCCTGGCCTGGCTGGAGGCAAGATGAGCGCTTCTGATCCCAATTCCAAGATTGACTTGTTGGATGGCGAGGAGGTTGTCAGGAATAAGTTGAGGAAGTCGCATTGCGCTCCCTTAGAGGTGGAAGGGAATGGGGTTATCTCGTTCGTGGAGTATGTGCTTTTTCCCATTGCCGAGTTGGCGGATGAGAAGGGGGAAGGGAGGTTTGTCGTGCCTAGGGATGAAAAGTGGGGTGGGCCGGTCACTTACTCCTCCATCGTGGAGCTTAAGAAGGATTACCAAGAGGACAAGGTTTGCTTATTCCTATGAGGTTTGCTATCGAAGCATGGCTAATAGAATCATAGCTATCCCCGATGGACCTAAAGACGGGAGTCGAAGAAGCCCTTAACAAACTCCTCGCCCCGATTAGGAGGGACTTTGAACAAAACGAGGAATTCAGGACGGCTGCAAAACTAGCTTACCCAGACGAGGTTAAGATTAAGAAGAAAAAGGAAAAGAAGATTGGAACCGGTTATGTTCCCAAGGATAAGAAAACCACTGCGGAGAAGAAGGTTGCCGACGGTGATGCCAAGCCGCAGGAAACAGTTGAAGTTGCGGTGGGCATCAGTGCAAAAGACCCCCAAGACAAACTCGCCCAAAATGCAGAGTGATGGGTCGTGATCGGTGACACTACCAAAAAAAATAAAGGGGATGGGTGCGTTGGACAAAAAAAAAAAAAAGGTTTATTTCTTGTAGATAGATTTTGATATTATGTAGCTCTTGTAGCGTCGTGATTCTTCATTAAAAAAAACAGTACGTAGGACAATAAGCTCCAGAAACCTAAACGCCATTCACCATCATTTTATCACATCCAACATCGAGAACTCTCACCACCCAATCCTCTTCCCTATCCACGCCGCCGCGTCCCTAGGTTCAAACCCACCCACCAGCGCCTAAAGCACCCCCTACTCGTGCGGAAAAATTACGATACGAAAGTGGTTCCAACCAGAACCAAGGGTCGTCATATCCCACAATTCCTCCTATCAGTATTAAAAAGTAGTTATAAAGATTTAAAATAATACCCAGCTACAGGGCTGCAGTTCATTCAATTCCGAATCCTGGTTGATTTCTCCTGCAATACTTTTTCATTTTATCTTGAGTTGGGTGAATAATTTGTATCATACTATATTACAATAATATTATAATAATAATTATTTATTATTATAATAATTAAGAACACTTTTGACTTTTAGTTCTTACCATCGTTGAAAAAACCTTATCCCACAGTACGCTTGAACAAGATAAGCTTTTCCTCCTTTAGACTTTAATAACTCTTCTTCACCCCCACAGAATAGAGGCATTAGACTACAGGATTCAACGACCATGGTCCTATCCCGGTTTGAATCTATCATACCACCCGCCCAGCCCAGCAATGATAGCACAGTACTGTATCATACCAAACATCGGCTGCGCGGACCGGTACGTCGTGGTGGCGGGGAAGCATTTTATTTACTGGTAGCGGTCCGGAAGGCTCTTTCGCTCGGATTCGTTCGGATTCGGGGTAATTTGGTTGGTCTGATCTGCGATGGGAGTATCTTAGGCCTTTACGTCCATGTGAACGGATCGTGGTGGGTTGTGTTGTGTGTGGATGGTGGAGAGTTGTCATAGGGGAGAGGGCGAAATAGATTGAAAGACATTGTAAATAGTAATAAATAATAATAATAGGAGTGATGGAATGATTAGGGAGCGGAATACCAGTATTTTTTGGATCAAAGGTCATGGCGTGGGAATAGTCTACGAGTAATTTACTTGTACTCCGGCACAGCTATCATCGTGTCTAGAGCCTCGTCTACCCGCTTTTTGGAACATCATATGCATCCTAAAAGTCTCGACGTTATCAATTTAAGCTTATTTCCGACGGTAGACCCTTCTTGGAAACCTTCATTGTACAGTACGAGCACTCGTGCGGCCGAATTGAGGTTAGAGAGCCGGGGTGGCAACTCCGATACCGGTACAAGATGTTCAACTTCAACCCGGCCGCGCGAGTATAGCAAACCTGGGGCAATAGCAAAAGAAGTAGTCCGGAATACGGTAATTTATCATAGGCTCATAGAACGTATTATTATTGCGAACTTGGGTATTTGGGTATGCCTCGCAAGGCATTGCAGTACTGTACTCAAAAGCATCCGTGACCCATCCTCGCCTTAAACCGCATGAATAAATAAAATTCGCCTCCAATGCTCCATTAAACCCATCATAGCCATTAGCCAAGCATCAGAAAGAATATAAACAGAGCGCCAGCACTCGCAGTTTAGAAAATTGTTCCAAACTGTCCGTCCCCTTTATTATTATATCCCCCAAGGCCATCAAGATTCGGCTTCTTGTGTCTGTCGGTAGCTGTTAGCCCAATATATCAGCTCCAGCTGTTAGAGAAAGGAGTTATACTTGAATGTGAAGCCGACAAATGCGATTTTACTCATGGAGTCCTTCCTCTCCTCCATGTTCTCCAGTGCAGTTTGTTTGTCATGGACCTCTTTGTATTTGGCCATGTCGGCTTCATTACTGAAATCATCAAAGTATCCAGCATCCCTATCACTGTCAAGCTCGGGCACAAAAGGTGGTTCTTTTGCACGGAGATCGCTCCAGTTCACTTCTGAGAAATAGCTGTGCGATTGAACAGATTTGAAGTCTTGGAACCTCTGATCCCGAGATGCAACAAGGCTATTGCGTTCAATCCTCATTAGTATCACGAATGGAAGGTTGGTTGGTTTCGGAAACTTACTGAATTATGAGATCCCAGGTACGCTTGGAAAGGTAATATTCTGGGTTCTCGTACTCGGGTTTATGCAACACCTTTTTCCAGTGCTTGAGGTTGTGCCAGGTTTCTTGTACCGTCGCCCCAGCAAATGGCGGATATCCAGCCAACGCTTCGTAAAGCATGCAGCCAAGTGACCAATAGTCGACGGTAAAGTCATACTCTTCTGTGCCTCTCAAGACCTCTGGGGCCATATAATCTGGACTTCCAACTACTGATTTTGCCTGAGGTTCTGATGTTAGTTTAATTCGAAAAGAAAAGAAAGTACAGCTTATGCAAGAGATGTCGAAAACTCACATAGTTAACGTCAGTTTCCCTCAACGTCTTATAGGCCCTCCTTCTCTCCATTGTTGACCTCTCAGGGATATCCATGTCTTTAACCTGATCGAGCCGCATCTTCATACTCTCCATTCTGTCCGGACTTAGTTTTCCAGCACTTAGTCCAAAGTCTGTCAATTTAATATGCCCAGAGGAGTCGATAAGAAAATTCTCAGGCTTCAAGTCACGATGAATATAACCTAAGTCGTGGAGAGCATTGACTGAGGCGAACATCTCAGCAATGTAGAAACGGGCATGGTTAAAGTGCAAGACACCGGTATTGTTTAATAAGGTACGGAAGTCACCACCAGGAACGTATTCCTGCCATTCTTTGGTCAACATTGAGTAAAATCATTGGATTGGAGTTGCACACATACCATGGCAAGATAGATGCTATCGTCATCCTGGAATGCGTAGAGCAATTTCACCAGCCAATCACTTTTGGCAGCTGTCAAGATATCCCGCTCGGTCAAGACGTGTCTGATTTCGTCCAATTTAAAGAGCAGTTTCTTGCTCATGACTTTCAAAGCGCATACTTCCTTAGTCTCCTTGTGTTCTGCAAGGAAAACCTGACCATAACCACCCTGTCCAACCTGTGTCAATACCTGAAAGTCGCCCTTGCGCAGTCTTGTACGGCGTTTCCGGAGAGCAACACGTTCCCGTCCGGCAAATCGCGACCACGCCGGCTTGATCTCTTCGGTACTGAGGTTCTCATGCTGGGCTTTCCAGTCCTCCGTGCGCTTTCGCCGTGTGTGAACATAGGTAACTAAGTTGTAATAGTAGTCATAGAAGTCTGGTTCCGTCGGTTGCAATTAATTTCCTATCCATGCGAAACGTAATTAGGGTGGTACTAACACAAATGGGCAACGTCCTTCAACCTTTTAACCTGCGGTTTGGACAGTTTCTCAATCTCGTTGATAGTCATATCTCTGAACGGATCATAAGTTCGTCTGCTCTGGGCATGCGATCTCTGTAATCCCGGGCTTGCATTGCCCCGCTGTGAAACTTCTGTTGCCCTGGAGAAAGGTGGCGCATTTTCTTTATTGTGCTTCCTACTTGGCTTCTCGCCATCCATTCGCACGACACCCGCGCCACCTCCGTTTCCATCCTCATCAATTGCCTGGAGCATCCTCTTAGAAGGCACTGCTTGCGGTTTTGTAGGCGAAGAACTAGGCGTGAGCTGGAGGGATCTGTCAAACACCTCTACCAGTGCTGTGTTCCCCTTTGACGGGGAGGATGAAGGGGTAGTAAACTCCTTAGAAGATGGCTGTGGGTCCCATGATTCATTATTGGAGCGGGTATGAAGCGGTGGTGGGGGTGCTAAAGGAGAAATCTCGGTGATATGTTTTGGTGGCGAGGAGGAGGATTGTGTGGGGTTTCGAGGAGGGAGGCGACGTGGGGAAGAGGGGACGTCCATTATGTAGAAGCGAACTTATAGACCGATTGGGCTTTAGGATCCTCGTTATTAGGAGACCTCAAGAAATATGAACGGAGGAGAGGATGGTGACTAAATCAAAAGGTTGATCACGCAAATTAATAGAAGGACGGCTGAGAGAGCTCAATGGAGAAGAGGGGGAGAAACGCAAGGTTGTGTGTTCGGGTGAGTTGTTGGTGTTGCTGCAGCAACGCTTGCTCGAGCTGACCCCTGGCTGAACTCCAGCTGCAACCATCCAAGCCCCACATCCCGACATGCGATGTCGATGCTAGCGAGACAAGATCCAGTTCATATTCCGCGTCGAGGTACAGTAGACTGAATCCTACAACAAAGAACAAGGGAGGGATATGCCGCATATGTGGATTGCATCCATTCCACCTTCACCCTCCCCCCAAAAAAATGGTTATTCCAGCATCACCGGCAGCCTTGAAGGAAGAAATTCCCTCGCGGGAGAGCAGTTTGCACAGTTGTGCGATGTGTGATACTAAGGTTCTTTTTTGACTGTATTTCCAGTGGGAAGGGAGAGATTCACTCCATTTTACAAGTTGCTCTACATTCGGCTATGACCCCGAAACTTTTAAAAATCGAATGACAGGTCTAACGACGGATACATCAAGAAATAGAAGCAATTGAAAACAACCTCATATCCCATTTGGTTCCACCGCAAGTAGCCACGATACCAAATCTATGTCCTCAAAACAACTTCCTCTGCTTCGCCAACGGTAGGTACCACAACATACGATCCCGGGCATTGATATATTTCGGAGGTGGCGGGGACTGCAAGAATCCCTTTTCCCACAGCTCCTCGCAAGTAATCCCATGCGTAGGCCACACTATCTCCCAGAGATTGCGTATCAAGAAAGCATACCTCGGGAGGCCCGGTAACTCAAACCTCCTGAGATTCCCAGCGCAGTAGGTTATTTTGGGAGGAGCCTCGATTCTCCCATCAACAGCACCCTCCCCGGCACCACGGCTGATCGTCCCCTTTTCGTCGGCAGCCCTAGCTTCACGCAAGCTTTCCATCCTCTTATTTGTGTAATAGGGCAACATCTCCAATTCTTCAGGAACATGCTTGCAGCCCCCGATCTCTGCGACATAAGCAAGCTTTCCAACCGGCCTCTTGACATACAGCCAGACATGTCTTGTGTATTCATGGAAGAAGAATTTTCGGTACAGGTATCTTGTACGGCCTAACAGGATTTCCTCCATTTCCTCTTCATTGATGCATGCTATCACATCCGCCGACGCTGTTCGCCCAACCCGATCAATAGGTAACATGACTCGCCGAAGCGTCGGTCCCACCATGGTGGGGGCGGATGGCCCACCGAGCCGTTCGTTGGGTCGCTCGTTGGACTGCTCGCTGGACTGCCCATTGGATCGCTCAAGCGGTTTCTCATTGAAACGTGGAGCCTTAATGCATCACAAGTTAAAACAAAGCAGGATAAATCGTTCGCGCAGATTGCATACCTTTGCAGTGAATGGTTGCGTCCGAATTGAATTTGCAGCGGCCAACTGCCATCCTGGAGTTCGAGCGCACCGAGATATCGTTGAGATCATAGTGAAGGTAGTTGATGTAAGATATGCTCGAGTATGGCGGGATTGGCATTCAAGACAAATTTGCCGGAATCTGCCTACAGTAGTGGTGCATTCCCGTGTCGTGGGAAAGCTTTTTCGGGCTTAGGGTTATAAAATAAGGGCACGAAGAATTTTTGCCTGTAATTGGCACCAAACTGTGTCGGGATCAAGAGCATAGCAGCTCGAACGTCTTGGCAATACTTTTTGGTCTTGGCATTCATCCGAGTGATGTCGTGTGCATAAGTCCCAACACCTACAAACTTCCTAACCGGGTGAGGAGCCCACGTAATTGTGCCCTCCCCGGCGACAGCAGTGACCTTAAGGAGAAAGGCAAATGCTCCCATTTCTCTTTTCTCTTTTCTCTCTTCCCATCCTATTTCTTCCCGGAAGCAGTTCCCTGCACCTTTGGTCCCCGCCCTCTTTAAGAGAATAGCTAGCCTGGAAGATATTCTCCCGATCTTTTCCCTCTCTAACCACTTCCTTCCCCTGGCACAACCGAAGAATAAGTAAAATGTTTTTTTCGCCCGAGTATCTTGTCTCACGCCCTTACGGTGTGGGGACTGTCTGGTATGAAAGCGTACAATCTCTCTCCGAGCTGGTATACTCATACAAACTCTAGGTTAGCTGCAACTGTTGGCACACAAAATGTTCATCGCAAAATCAGCCGCAAGGATATTATGGCCGTGCAAATACCTGAGGCCTGTCAGTCGTTCATCGAGCCCGATGTACCCTTGGCACTACGATTTCAATCAAATCTTCTTTGCGGTGTTGCAAGGTAGGTTTTAGCCATTTGGACAACCTAACATTATGGCTTTGGGAACTAACAAAGATGTGGGAATAGGGTCTTTGGCGAGCAGTGCAGATATATGCTGATTGATACGAGTCAGGCGGTTAACAACATAAGGCGAACCCATACTTCGGCCCAGGCGCGGGCGATTATTGACGACATCAATTTGACTCACGGGAATCTCAAGTAGGTAATGATATATAGATAAGGGAATCATACTAAATTTTTCGTCCAGGCCAAGGCCTTTAGTTCTCGAGAATGACCCAGCGTTTGATGCCGACTTGGCAGATGACATTCGAGTGCTTTACCAAGATGGTTTTGGTTTAGCAGATGACAATTCCGCCATGATCGGATCGTTCCTTTCTAGCTGTGGTGGAAGTGACCCTCCTCCCGCTTCATCGGCTTTGAGTTCCACGTCTCGTACCATTCACGCATCGGGTGAGGCGCATCAAAACTTCGCCCCCGAAACCCCCGGCGCAGTACTGTTGGATGATCCAGGATTCGAGTTTGATCAATACGGAAGGATGAAAGAAGCTTCGTCTCCTCAGTTACCCCAAATGCTTCCAGATCATCTCCCGGATGCCGGGGGTGATTCAAGAGCGGGGCGTAGAGAGAGAAGTGGGAGGTTAAATAGTCTAGATTTCGCCGGAATTGCAGCGACGGAACACCAAGAAGCCCGCGACAGAACTGTAAGTGCTCAGCCTCCTACTAATTTGATATACTTACGTTCTCTAGACTGTGGGTTCTCAAGACCTAGATACCTATGCCTCTATCGACGCGCAGACTTCCAATAATTCTTCTCACCAGCCCGGAGGCTCTCAACAAGTTGGGATGGGATATGTCCAACCTGAGCCCCAACCAGCAGGAAGCGAAGCAGTAATAGGAAATACTAAGAAAGGCCGTGGTCGTGCCCTGCCAAAGGGGCCAATAATTGACACCAAATTAGAAATCAAGAGTAAAGAAGTAACGCTATGGACTGAGCACTATCTTGAGAACATGGCAGCGGCTCTCAAGAAAGCCCGAGCTTCCAAAGTTTCCAGACTTGCTAAGCAGAACGCCCACACTCTTATTTTCAAGTGGAGTATGTTTGGAGAGTTAAAAAATCCGTTCCTCCAAGGCATGTTTTCAGGCGAGGCAATTCTAGAGGCTATTCAGAAGGGAGGTGGGTCCACTGAAAAACGTAAGAGGGCGATTGAAGACCAGGGAATTGGTGACGAAGAAGGAAGAAGAGTTAGAGCTAGATCTGATAATTACGAAGAAGATGATACATTCCTACCGCGCTCTGAGAATGGGCTCGGCCTCCCAGAGTCAGAAGTTGGGAGAAAAGGCTCAGATGTAGGAAGTGAGGGCTATCATCCATCTAGCCGACAATCATTGCCCTGGGCAAAAGGGGAGATTCCTGGATCTAGGCCTGGTTCTCGTCAGCTCTCAATTGGTGGATTTCCCTCGAGTTCCTTTGGCGGTGATCTTCAGGGTAACTCCTCGGCCAGACGTTCTCGTCAAAGCAGCCCCTTGGCAGCTAAAGCCATCAGACGGATGAGCATCCTCCGATCACCAATCGGAGAGAGAGACGAAGATCTCGATATTCCTGAAATTGGCGCTGGCGAAGGTTTGATTGATATGGCAGAGCAATTCGAGTCCTTCAACCTGGGTACCAACTCTGAAGCGGAAACTAATAATTCCGTAGAAAAAGATTGTCTGGATTTCTTCAAGTTTGTCTCCGTCCCCGTTACCCTATTGTGTTAACCTTATTAATTGCTCGATGGGATCCCAATAGTTTTCTCAAAGATGAGATCCGTAAACTAGATAGTCGCAACGACGATGAAGAGATCATGGGCCATTCCAACCTCATAACTCTCGAGCATCTCCTCTTGCCAGGGAGTAGTAAACCTGAGGTGGTAGCCAGTGCTTTTTCACATTTACTTCTGTTGGGTACTAGAGGGTTAGTTAACCTCAGCCAGGAGGAACCATATGGGACCATCCAAATTAGCATTGCTTGAGGGTGATATCACGCCAAATTTTATTGTTAGTCCGACAGGTAGATGCGGGTGGGATTAACAATTGATATAGATAAGTAAATTAGCAATGCGAAATAAAGGAGCTCTCTTAGCAATGAGATATCGGTAGGGGAAGGATCCAACCATTGTGAATACAGAAACAACGGCGCCCACGCTTTCGTGTGTGAGATACAATATAGAGAGGTAAAGAGAGCGGAAAATATAAAACATAAAGAACACCAACTCCGTAGATCCGCGCCATAGGATTTTCCTGCATGCGATATTCTCGTACCTTAAGCAATGAAACGATGGTATTACAAAAAAAGAAAAAGAAAACCCACAGATCACGCTTTCTCCTCGATGTCTTTCCTACAGGAGAACAGAGGGGAAGAGGGGGAGAAAAGAGAAGGGAAGAAAGATAAGGGAAATCACAATTACAAAGGAATACCCACCCCCATCATCTATCGGATAGTAGAAATATAAGGCAAAAGAGACAAGAACAGAGACAGGAAAGATAGCCCCCCCGCCTTCACCTAAATAAGAAACCCTCCTATGATCATAAAAGCATGATTTACTTCCCGATCCTCCTCTCCAGGGCATCAACCCTAGCCCTAAACCCTTTGACAATCTCACCAATCCTCCGAATCTTCAGGAACTCATTCTGCAGCTCGTCGCACTGCCTAAGCACATCCCTAAGCGTTTCTATCTCGACCGTAGCAGCCTCCACGACACCCCCCGCTCGCCGATGAGACGCTTGCGTACTCCGGACCGTTTGCGCGGACAACTATATAATAAATAGCCAACGGTTAATGAAATTAGCTAAAGGCCCCCTCACCTCCCTTAATCCTCAATGAGAGTGTGAAAAGGTGAAAGAAGGTGGGGGGGCAGAAATAGAAGGTATTATATACCGTCTCAACACGATTCGTGATCGCCGCCAACAGCGCATCAAAATGGTTCGATAGCGCAGCGAGTGCCTGGGGATCTAGGCTCAGAGAACCGCCGCTGTTGGCAGTATTGGTGGTTGAGGAGGAGGACGGGGTTGATGGGTGGTTATGCTGGTGACGGTTGTGGTGGAGTCGGCGTTGGGTCGCTGTTAGGTAGTTAAGGTCTTCGCGGGAGATGTGTAGGGTGTGGTCTGTTGGGGGGTCCATTGGTGGTTACATGTGCTCTTCTCCGTCTTTCGTTCGCTTCTCGGGGGATTAGTCGATTGAGTGGTGTAGGTATGATAGGTCGCAATTCAGCGCCGTCGCTAGAGCTATCCGAGATAGGTGAGTAGAGGGATACGTTGGAGGGTAGGTAAGTCCTCGAGCAGAGTAGGTAGGTTTAGAGGTGAGGTAAGGTGAGCTATCTCTCTCGAGCGTTAGGTTTAGGCTAGGTGTGTCACCGTGTGTCAGGTCAGGATAAAGTGTTGTCTTGCTACGACAAGGTTGAAGGTGTATGTGTGAGTTATCTAGTTTGCGCGTGTTTTAGCTTTCCATTGTAGGTTATGAAGGTGATGCGCTAGAATGGGTTTGAAATGGGAGAAAAAATAAAAAAGTTCTTCTTGGTTGGCTGGTGCGGGGTGAGGTCAGGCTGGAGGAAAGGGGAGAGATAATTGGATTTCGTCTGTTCTAGGGGGTTCCGAAGCGTCGGTAGCGGAGCGAGCCACAGACGTTACATATGGTGCATACAGTTGGATACCTCTTCCTCTTATGCAGCAAGCAAGGAGGCAGGCAGGCAGAGTGGAGGATGGATATCTATGCTGCGAGAGGGAGGGATGCGGGGTGCCTTGGTGCTGCCGCTTTTGCGGCGAGGTCCTGATTGGGGAGATTTTGGGATAAGCTGCGATAGTCAAATGAGAGGACCTGAGGATGGGATAGTTAGGCGGATTCAGTCGTACTGTATTATACCTAGTCGTGCCGTATTTAGTTTCAATAGGGGGAGATACAATGGAGAGAATGATTCGGGCTCGCGTGGTTCTGCTATTTGCTTTGTGATACTTGGGAAACATTTTCATTCACTCACGATCCAAACATCCACCCCCTCTCTTTCACCATCGTGCTCTTTCACTCGTCTGCCCTTCCTTAACTCTCCCTTTTCCCCTTTACTCCTCGATTGCTATCTCATAAACGTTGTGATGATACCGGTACCCTGACTCCTGGATCACAGTTGACGACGGAAGAGCTATGGTACCCGTCAGTTAGTTTATTCAAGAAAAACCTCGCACCCACACACGCCCCCCTATTCTCCTTTACAAACTTGAAACTTCTCACCATCCCTCACTACTTAGTGATTACAGTAAACCCCCGGGGCTAGGTGATTCCGAGCGACTTTCTCATTCTGCAGACATGATATTCAATTAACTAGGAGCCCCTTGCGAGGATGGCCGGGGCGTGGGAGGGCCATGGTATCAGGGCCACCTATGCTATTAAAAGACCGCAGAGGTAGCATTTAGGCAATGGGAGGGGTGACTTGGAGTGGAAGACTTGGTTCTTATTTCATCTGAAGGTAGGGGGGAACCCAGTGGCTGTGAATGGCTGGTGGTGGTTGATCTCACGTGCTTACTTTGAGACGCTCGAAGGCTTTTTCAACCGGAATGTCGAAGTGGCGGTAGTTGGTGGTGCTTGATATTTGCACGGCGGGATGATCTCATACTGCCTTTTGGTGTGGTTCAATTGCTTGATTGGGTGTACTCGAGTATCAGGCAATTTCTTCGAGATGCGGCCGCAACACCGAGCCTACAGAACTGTTCCTGTGAATACCAATCTGATATGAAGTCAGTACCGCCGCCACCGGCACCAAGCACGGTCAATGGCTATAGCTGGTATAACCAATTTCGTCTGAGATCACAGTCTGGTAGTGATATCAAGCCAAGGATGTCATGCACTTCTCCACCCCGTTAGAGGGTTGGAACGTTGCCGGACCGCTTGACATAATAATATATTATTATCAGAACAAAAATATTAACAAGAAATTTAGGCTTCTCTTTCCAGTCCGGTAAGAAAAAAATCGAAAACAAAAAATCAAATACCTCGTCGCCAAAAAAAAAAAAAAAGAAAGAACCAGACCAATAAAACCCCAGCAGCCAAACAAAATAAATATCGCAGCCACTCATTCATCGAGGTTCAATTCCTGCAGAAACTCCTCTAGGGACTTGGCTTGTAATAAGAAGGACCCCTTGCGCGAGGGCCCTATACCGGTTCGGATAACAGCCATTATTGTTTGCTCCAACATCTTGTTCTTCCTCTCCAATGCCAGCACACGCTCCTCGAGCTCCATCTCCTTCGCTGATGCCGATAGTGCTGATATTGTCGAGCAACTACCATCTTTAAATGAGTTGCTAGGTGGGGCGGTAGTAGAGGTGGGGGATGGAACCGGGGTGAGAGCCGGGGTGGCTGGTCGGGGGTTCTGTGACAAAGGTGGTGTACTTGGAGGAGTGATGGTTTCCCGCCAGTTTCCGGAGTTCCTCTCGCTGTTGTCGCACAGCTTCCCGTCGAGCCTCTTCTCTCTCATCATCATGCGTATTTGTTGTATGTCCCGTTCCTTGCGGGCCTTGACCCATTCCTCGCGTGATCTGCGCTTCCTCTGGATGGCCTCCCGTTCACTTGCCGAGCGGGATAGCTCCAGCCTTGACTCAGGGTTTGGGATGCTCACAGGATATCCTAGCGAATGACGGTGGCTGGAGGTTCCCCCAGCGCTCTTCCAGGGCTGCCCACGCAGTGGATCTCGAGGAGACAGTGGTGGCGGAGATAGAGGTGGAGGAGGTAGGTCTCTCTTCGGCGGCGGTCCAGGCATGGGAAGTATTTTTTTTCCACTTGTTCGCGCTCCCGCACCTTTGTTTTGTTCTTCGACTACTATCACATCTTCTAACAATTCATTCGTATAATGAACTGAAGAGCGTGCTGAAGAATCCCTTGGCGATAAGGGGATGTAAACACCGCTGACAGGTCTCGATCGGCGGTTCAGGAGGCTTCTGGATGCGGACATCTTCGTAGCTTCAAGATGGGCGAGGGAGAGAGTGCGTGATTAGGGAGAAAGTGCTGGCGAAAACAAGAGGTGAGGGAAAGATTTATTATAAGAGCACGGATCAAAAAGGAGGGCCGGCTGATAAACGGAAAGGTAGGGGGACCGCAGAGGCGCGGATGCAGAAGCGAAAGGCAGAATCAAAGGGCAAATGTCATAGTGGTGTGAGAAAGGGTTCCTTTGATCTCAGATGCGATGCAATGCGATGCAAGATTAAGAAATAACTCGCGCCATCGTCCTTTCAAAATGGGAGACCGGATTCAGTCATTGGGTGTGTACCGCAGTTTGTGAAAGGGCAGTGAGACAAGGCAGGCAAATACGGTAATAGCCCCCCCAAGAAGCGATGCGTGGAGAAGGGCAATTGGATGCATGCAGGGACTGAGGAGAGAGAATTATGAATTCCAAGGAAGAAGAGAAAAGAAAAGAAGTCTACCTGTACTCTAGTAGGAAGGGCCCATCAGGTCATTCCCCCTAAACTGCAGCGGTACTGAAGGCAAAGGAAGGGAAAATAGAAGGGAAAAAAGAGCAATTATTATGATACAGTACCGTAAACAACTGCGAGCACCATACCGGCAGGGGGGGAGGAGCAGCAGGCAGTGTCACTCGAGCACTGTATGTCTGAGCTTTGACATTTACTTGGTTGTCAAAAATTGCTTATACCGTATGGGAGGGACATGGTGTGATACCAATACCATTCGATTCAACCTTTTTGCGACGAATGGGGAACCCCCGCCAAGGCTCCAGACGGCTTGAGCCCTTCATTTGTCGCTTTCCGGGGTCTGCGATGGGTCTCACTACGAGTGTTCTACTTCTGCAATGCTCCATCATATAGTGCCAGTACCGGTATGGTATGATATGTACAAGTACAGTACAAGCACCGATAACCGACGAGTGAGTAAGAGAGAAAGTGTGTGTGGGCGGGGCTGACAGGCTGTCGTGATTTCAGCAGCAGGATCGCGAATATCATACATAGGGCTTGATTTACCCCGCGTCTCGTCTCGCAATGCTCAAATTACAGTTAAACGAGGTCATTCAAGGCTGTTCATTCCTCTCTATCGTATTGCTCGCGCCATCCCCGTAAAGTTCCCCGGCTTCCCAACCCCGGGCTTTCCCAATTTGAAAGATGTCAAATTTTGACTGGACTTGGCTTTCTTGTAGGGTGTACTTATAGTACAGTACGTACCGGTACGGGTACTGTACTACTGTATTTATAGAGCGCCAATGTGGGCGGGAGAGGGGGACGACCAACAGAAGCCAGAAATCCCCCCCCGAGCCGAATTGTTTAAAGCGACAGACAGCCTCCCGGGTCACCCGGACACCCCCCCAGACCACGACAGATGTTGATTGGTGAATTTTTGTACGAGGAAACAACTGGTGATCGCGCTGCTGCCAAAGTTCGTCCAAGCAAAACCACTGGAAAGGTTCTCATTTGGGTTAACCGTCCGGGTGGCTGGAGGCAATCTATTGCCTTTCCGCACCCTTCCCGCCAACGGGTGCAAAATAAGGTAAGCGAAGTGTCAAACCAACCAGCCAGCCAGGCAGGGAGCAAGCCAGGTCGCCAGAGCGCAAGACTCGAGCGCAACACCCAAAACATGATCAGCAATGTTGCCCGGGATTGAGTGACAGAGGACGTGAACACTTCGCCTGTTTGAGTTGGCCGGTACGCAAGTTCCGATTGTTCATGAATCCCTTTTGTTTCTTTTTTTCTTTTCCTTTTCTTTTTCTTCCGTGATCGACCTCGAGGCATTGTGCTTCTTATGCTGCTTGCCGGTGTTTGAAGGACGGTAGATACCGGTATGATACTTTACAATATTATGCCCCATCACAGCTGAGATATGGTACCGGTACATACGGATACTGTGCCAACAACAACTCACTTTTCCCTCTCATTTTTTTTTTTTTACAATCGAGTACAGTGGCCCAATCGAGTAGAGTGTTATGCTAGTCTATATTTATGATTCACAAGGCTGGTGACATGTCGTGTGTTGGGTATTTTTCTTCTTCTTTCCATTCATGCTATCATGATCTTGTGATAGGTTAAGTATCGCAGTGAATCTGGCCCCCATATTGCTGTCGATCGATGAAGTTCTCATCGGATCCCACATCGAATTGTCCCTGCCTCGGCGTCTACAAGTATTTCGGTACCGTAGTACAAATGCGGCTTATGAGATGGAAGACAATGCCAAGCTCTCACGACCCAGGTACGCATCAACATTACCGGTAGTCTGCAGTACTTGTACTATCACAAGTAGATTACTGGTGCTAGGTTTAGATCTATCAAGTCCCCTAGTAGGAATCCCTCTCCTGAAATCTATTGATTGTCTACCCACCACTAAGCCAAACCGATAGGGTATGTCCTACCATAATATGGTAGATACAGTTGAGGAATTGACTGCCTGTTTCAAATCGCTATGAAATTACGGTATCGAAAGTGTTGGTTGGATGTTTGAGATTCTCTGTTGCTGTGGACCACTGGTATACTTTGGATCAGGTCAGCTCAGATCGGATCAGACATGTCGATACCATAGCTCTTACATTTTGTACCTTATCATCTACCGTACTTGGGACTCTGCAAGGCCTGGGAGGGTCAGAAGGACATTGGTGTGAGACATACATAAACGAAGAATACCTGTAGTCGGCTGCGCATTTTCCTAATAGTCTGCAGGGGCAACCGTAACGATAACAAGCCCCGAAACCCCTCAGTGGGTTTGCAGACGGCAGTGGAAGCGGACAAATTTCTCCAACCTCAACCTCAAAAACTGGAAAGATATCCGGAAGCTCTCTCAGTCACCAAAAGGCGCTGGCTTGAGCTCCGACGAAACCGTCTCCGCAGCCGTCAAAAGCCCAACCCTGGAAAGCATCCTCTTGATAGATAAAGCTCTACTCCTGCATAATAAAGATTTTCTCCCAAGCCTCCGACGCAAGGGTAATAAAGGCCTTCGAAACTTACTCTTTCTCGGTAGTCTGGGGTCCCCGCGAAATCCTTCCAAATCTCGAATTTGAAAAGCATTGGTTCCGCATCGCCGCCTTTCGGTGACCTTCTCAAAGACTGTCTCCATGTGCATCGCCTAGCAACTCCTCAGCGAGGAGTTGGGCAGTGGGGACACCAAAAGGAACCGTGTATGGGCGTCCCGGCGCTGGGGACGAGGGGCGGTACGTGGAGCAGTCACGGAATCCGAATACCAACTAGCAGGTTTAGAAAGCTACTGTCTCACAACTGTGTTTCCTTGTTTCCCAAGGAGTTCCTATCGGAGGTGCTATGACTCAGCACGGTGTATGAGAATTTCCCGCTGCCTATCGACCACGATTATAGGAGCTGCTGGAGTTGAAGTTGGACCCACATTGTCATACTTCATCCTACATGTCTCCATAGACAACAGCTATGGCGGGAACTCCACCACAGATCCGCGCGTGGCGACAGGATGCACCGATTCCCCCCCGCCGCCTCATCGAGGTACAGCCTGGCCCCGGGTCCAAGAGGGCGTAATCCCGGTAGATGGTCTACCAATTACGCCAATACCACATCCTCCCCGACCATGCCAGGGTGGTAGTCGGCGGGGGAAGCAGCAACAGACTTCCCAATCCGCGCCCGCCGCGCGAAAACCAGAGGGAAGAGCAGGAAGACGTTGAAGGACAGGCCAGATCCGGACGTATATCCCCAGCAATCACTAGTATCTGGGAATCTTTATGAAATTTCGGTGGGTTGTGAAGAGCATTCCCGGGAAAAACAGGCTCCTAGAAGATGTCCACTAGGACGGGTGCAGATTTGGTGCCTTCTCCACGGATGAGGTGGCCTTGCTGTGGGGGAATAAGTGACGTGCTGTTCAGCCAAGGGCGGTATGGAGGCGCACATCTGCGCTTGATCGGCAATGACAGAGCACACTTAAAGAGTACCCTTCCACTAGAAATACCCGCCCCGCCACTCCCGAGTGGGACAAGAAGAAAGCACTATACCCATTCTTGAAGACTCTCACGGACCTACCCTCACTCTCCCAGCCACATCCTACAACACTCCTTCCCACAAGCGCACAAGAGAATCTCCTACACCTATCATACTAACCACCTCCCCAATTACCCTTCGAACACGCTCTCCAATACCCCACCTTCTCCTGTAACAGCACTCAGCATCTTCAGTATCATCCATAGTTTTCCCACGCTGACTAAACTACCATAAGTGCCGGGACTCGAACACAAGAGAAATATGCTATGTCGTTGAACTCCCCCCCCCCTCCAGGATAAGGTAGGCAAATCACTCACCCACAACCACCCTTCCCCCGGGTGGGGATTTCTCCTTGTTGATGGTGTTAGATTGGAGTTTGTCGTGAGTGCGTGTATTGGGACAAATCGCCGTTGTTGTTGGGGGGGCCTGCGCTTGTTATAGGCGTTTTATGGGGGGAGAGTGTGGAACAGGGAAATCTCCCTTCAAGAATTCTTGTGGTTACTGAGCCTACCTATAGATAGACTCTGAAGATTAAATGTTTGGTGCACGCTTTGGAGTGCTCGAAAAATATAGTCTACATTTAACGATTCACCAAAGGGAACATATATAATATTATTATATACATAGTAATATCATACACATAATATCCCAATTCCACCACCCACACTCCCCCAAAGGAAAATCCCAAACTATTACTCGAGTATACTCGAGTACACCCTTCTCGTCATCCCCGTCATCCCCCACCACATCAAGAGTAGGGATAAGAAGATGAAAAAAGAGGGCAGTCACGTCCCGTGAATTCTGACAGCAACACACCTCATCCCCTCTCCTTTTTAACACCTAGGTTTTCTTTCTTTCTTTCTTTTCTGCAATTCTCGAGTAATGTCTGTAGTCGCTGATCCTATAGACTTTGAAAAATCCAATATCTAGTGCGCGTTTTGGAGTGCTCGAACCGTACGACAAATACTAGCAGCTATGCACCTCATGCTCTTCATATCCACATTTACATTCACTATTGTCTCAATTGTAAGCTAGCACAATTCCCCTTGGGGTCATAGCCGTAGTAGACAAGTAAAGCTATGGGAAAACCGCCGTCCCTTCCCCATCTCACTATCCTAATCTAATCTCTTTCGAACAAAATTCACATTCGAATTCACATGACGAACGACGGGAGCGAATAACAACCAAAATTCACCCAAACCCCAATTTTATTGAAGAAAACCTTGAAAACAAGAAAAAGCTCCGCTTCTCCAAACCAACTAAACTAAACACTGAGAGCCATGATGGAATTGACAATATCATTATCGTTCTCCTTGAGTGCTTTGACGGCTCGCTTTCTAGAAACGGTTGCCTGGACTTTCTATTAGCGCCGAAAACTCCCCATAGTAGCCACGGGTAAAGGTAAACAGGAAGAAGCTTACCTGGGCCATAACAAGCTCAATATCCTTATTTTCCAACCCCTCTTCATCAACCTCCTCCCCATCCTCTTCCTCTTCCTCCTCCTTCTTCTGGAGTGCCTGCGCATCCTTACCTTTGTCCCCCATACTGCCGGCACCACCGCCGGCTGCGGCAGCAATGAGGTCCGCTTCGATGTTGGCAGCGCTCTCGTGTTGCTGGAGCTGCTGCGCAGCGTTGGCTTGGGCTTGGGAATTCAAGTCTTCGATCTTTGCCTCGCCGAATATGCTACCCAACCCAGCATCAGCACCTATGACCGGGGCAAAGGAGAGAGGGCGAGAGAGAGAGAGAGAGAGAAACTTACATCCAAGTATTACTAGAGGGCGACTTATACACGTCCGGCTGATTAATCACGAAGAGGATCTGTCCACCCATCCACGCCATCCGCATTAGCACTCATTACCCACTCCCGTACCCCCCCCCTCAACGCGGGGCCTTGAATATATATATAATAACACAACACACATTTTTCGGACGCCTCAAGGTAACCCTAGTAATACCAGGGACGTGCTTCAACCCCAACTTCGCGATCTGCTTGCGAGCCTTCTTCTCGTTCCTGCTGTGCACGGCGACGCTGCTTCCGGCCGGGATACCACTGGCTTCACCCTCTCCTACCCCCCCTACTCCTCCCCCGATGAGATCACCAGCTTCGGAATCATCGCTGGAGTCGGCGTCCTCGACTTCGGCTTGCTTGGTCTCCTCCTCCGTTACGTCTTCGATTCTGGGATTGGACATCCTTTCTCTTTTTTTTTTTGTTGTCGGCTTTTTCTCTACGGTTGGGCTGGTCGGTCGATTGGTTGGTTGATCAGTTTTTTTTTTTTTGTTTTTGATGGTTTGGTTGTGGTTTTGTGGTTGTTGTGGGGAGATGGGAAAAATAGAGGGCCCGAGGAGGGATGGAGGGGCAGGTGGGCTGGCGGGTACTCGTAAGTTAGGTTGTGGTTAAATTAGGTAGGGAAATTTCGTGGGATACAGTATAAACCCTGGCCGATAATGATAAAAAAAATCTCCTTGGAATTGCAATAATGTACCTTTGTCCCTCACTGTCATTATTAATTTTTACTTTATTTTATTCTTTTTCTATTCGGAAGAGTTCAATTGTCTCTTTTTCCTTCCTTTTTATTTGATGTTTTTACACCTAATTTTAATCCCTTCCAACCCCTCAATTACCGGTAGTTGTGTTTACCTCAATTCTGGCGGGGTGAAAGTGAATGACTTAAGCGTGACTGCTGAGTTCCCCTTACAAGTAAGTTAGTGCGGCCCAATTTGAAACTCCGCCAAGAGTATGATACTGATAATACACCATAGTAAATGATTCAACTGCGAGTTTTTTTTCTTGGTTTTTTTCTTTTCTTCTTTTCACATCTCATAAGTGTGTATAGTTTTCAGTATCGTGACTTTCAAGCTCAGACATTGCTTTGGCTATCTGTGGTATCGATGGCTCAGGTAAGGCCCTCGAGATCAATCCACGGATATAATATCTATTCAGTGTATCATATCATAGGAATTTGTGTTTTAGAGCTAACAACCCCAATCCAATCCCCCCCCACTCACTCTCGAGCAAGGTGCCAAAACACCAACATAGTATTATACTGTGCCATACCAATTCATTGAAGGCACAACATACTACTTACCCCCCCCCCGTGAAGAGGGCAACACAAACTTACGGCAGATAGCTCTCTCTCTCTCTCTCTCTCTCTCTCGATAGTCCAATTGGGGGGGGGGGGGGGAAGAATCAACAACGAAGTATACACAATGCCGGTACGATACTACAACAATCTAATAGGGAAATCAAATGGGGGAAGTTGTGGCCGGTTCCGAACTACCTACCCGTATATTATATTAAACTATACCCCCTCTTCCTTCCTGTGTTGGGATTTTCTGATTTTCTATCATACATTCTTCTTGTTTTTAAAACCGATTCGCTTCCTGGATGGGCCGCTTCCGGTCTGATACGATACTAATATGTTGGTGCATTGAGAGGGTTTCGGGGAAGAAGACGTGAGGTAAATTATCTTGGCGAATGTTGAGCTTATACTCGATTGTGGTTGGACCCCTGTTCTTTGAACCCCTTCATGATCAAATAGCGGTAAGTTAACTCTTGCGTAGTGCACCCTGGGCGGCATTACTTATTTGTACCTCATCACGTGAGGTGCGGTGTTCGCATCCTGATGAAGGGCGAGTGAACTGCTGCAATTGCCGGTGTTGCCCCTCTCCATGTCTAGCATTCTACGGCACTTATGTATTACAGTACTCATACAACACAGTTCGCACTGTGCCATGTTACCCTCAACTCAAGCACAGCAGGGGCGGTGTTAACTTACCAGTTTGAGCTCTGAAATGGCATGTTATGCTCCCGCGGATATCCCTATCACTTGTCCACTTGCTGTGCTGTGGAGAAAGAAAGAAAAACAAGCCGCTTTTATGATATTTGTACAGACACAGCCCACATTTCCCTCATTGCTTGAAGCTCATAGAAGAAAATTGTTTTTTTCCTTTGTTATTTGATAACCCCAGGGCGAAAAAGGAAAGAACCAGTTATACCAAACAAAGTTTAAAGGATGACACTGCACGAACTACTCGGTCTCAGGTTTAGCATCTTCAGCGCCCCCCTCGTCCTTCTTGTCGTCCTTCTCCTCCTCCTTCTCCTCCTCCTTATCATCCTTATCAAAGTTCTTCCCTTCAACGAGCTCAGGAATGTCGTCGTCGTCGTCGTCGTCGTCGGAATCACCTTCCTTCTTTTCGCCCTCCTCACCCTCCTTCTTCTGGAGCGACTGGTAGCTCTCGGCCAATTTCCTCAAAGATGCAAGAGAGTCGGGACCAAGCTGGTTAAGGATGCCAGGAACGAGCTCGGTGAGTTCCTTATCTTCACCATTGCCGTAGATGGCGAAAGTGTTAGCCGGAACCGAGGCGTGCACTGTACACCGTAAGAATTTCAGCAACCAATCCAAGCTCTGTATGATAGACCAGCTCGTGCGTTCCGGAGCCTGGGATAACGTTTGCTACACTAACCTTTTGGTGCAGCAAAGTGGATAACATTTCCGTCCTCTTTGAACATGTTGACTTCCTCAATGGCCTGGATGGGCTGAACATTCAACTTCTTGAGAGAAGTCTGAAGTTTCTTGTCATCGGTACCGGCGTTCTTGTGGACCTTCTTGACCTTTCTCCTGGGCGTGCCCTTCCCACTGCAGAACCGATGACCACCGTCAGCGCGCCATACCAGAAAATCAAGAACCCCAACAACCAGCGGAAAAAATAATGCATCCGTCGGCCAGTAAGACAGGAGGGTAGATATTTACCCTAGAAAGTTGAAAACAGTCAGTCAGTTTCCATCTCAATGGGTTTATACCACGCGGGCACAAAAGAGGAAGAACAAAAAACACGTCCGGTTCCAACCAGAATTACCCCTCTCCGGCCGGTCCACATTTCGCATTCATCCACCCCGCATAAAAACGAAAAGGATCAAAAAATCCTCACAATGGCATAAGCAAGAGAGAGAAGCATACCGATTCTAACAGACGCCTGAAGCCTAGCGAGCTTTGCTTGATCCATAGTGTGTGAGGAAAGAGGTGTTGGGGAGTTTTGAAAGTGAGATGGCTAGACAGATAAACGGAGATTCCCCCCCACCACAAATGTTAGCCCCACCAAAAAATAAAAAATAAAAATAAAACCCAAGCAACTCCAGATGGAAGGGGGAGAATGGGAAGAAAAAAATGGGAAGAAATTCAGGAGGAAGAAGCAAACCTCGAAAAGTCCCCCTTGGAAAATAATTCGCGTGTTTTGCGAATTTGTGGAGACGTGCGCGGAAAAATGATGAAGGCAGGCAGAATAGGTCGGGTGTGATAATAAGAATTTGATTTGGCGGGGCCACGGTAGGAATGCCAACCTTAGGTCAAAAGTTGCGGCGGCAACAACAACTTGTCACTCATATCGAAATGGCAAGGGCAAGCACGCTACAAATTATCCCAAGTCCCTGGAACAAAGAGATTGTGACTGCTCAACCACCACCCAACGCACGCACAGAAACCGAAACCACTTTCTTCCCATGCTGGGAGTTATGATACCGTAAGTTATGCCCAATTTAGACGAAATTTTATTCATGATATTAATATCATACCCATTAAATTTTTATAATAATATTATATGACAAAGTGGGAGTTCCTTTCTCCATACGGTATGATATTTCAGACGTCATTCGTTATCATAGCCTTTTTTTCTTTCTTTCTCTTCTTTTCGCGAGTATCCTTAAATTATCTTGCGAAAAGGAAAGGAATGGGTGAATGAGAGCAGTAGCGGTAGGGATATAGTCTAATACTCGTAAGGTGGTGCGCGCACACTTGGGAACCCACGTTCGCAAAATCAGGCACGACAGAAACCCACCACAAGCGATAATTTACCACATCATACGATACTTGACGTTAATATCCGGGTCCTCGAGTGATATGTTGTGACTATTGGTGAAAACACCTGATCTGGGCAGTATCATACCAGTACATACTACCGTACGAGTAGACTATTACTCGTACTGCGCTCGAGTATGATATCGTAGTTTACCGGGACCAAAACATGAATCTCATATCCGAGACATGGAGCGCAGCCATGATGCTATGTTCCGTACCGACGCGAATAATATTATGATAGTTGTGCCCGAACACTATACGGCGGCATAGTGACTCCGACCCCCCAGTTCATCACTCTTCTTCCGACTCATAATATCACTGGCAATTTCAGTTTCCACAAACCAACGGGAGGAGAGAGGAGATCTGGTGAGAACCTGATCCTCACGAGTTTTACCCCACCCGCCACGCGCGCACCAGCCACAAGTGGGGGAATTCCTTGGCACCATTCCACCACCACCACCACCCCCCGCCATGGCCACCTAATACCTCCTCGTCAGCGATGACGTATCTTACCACCACCCCACCCCATCGTCATTGCAACCGCCTCCAGTTTGCCTTCCTTTATTAAAGAGCACGGAACAAGTGTTAGTGGTATAAGAACCTTACGGTAACGCACCTCATCCACCGTACCTAACTCAACCAAAACGTTTTTTTTTTAAAAAAAAAAATAACCCCATCCCCGTTCACAACTGCCGGGAATCAAAAGACGAGAACACGCACAAAAAAACCCCCTCTTTTTTTTCTCGCTTTTTCACAGCTTTGCACTACAGCATACACGGTACGGCACGATACGATATAATAGATAATATGCCTCTCGTCGTCCCCGGTATCAACTCGAAGGATACGTCCGCTCTGGACGCCAATACCGTGAACCCGGTCATCCCCTCGGAGGAGACGATCAAGGCTGGCGTTTTTGATACGGAGAAGAAGGATGAGGAGGGGGGGTGTAAGCCTGAAGCTGAGCATTTCCAGGCTACGCCTGGCCCCGTCATACCGCAGGATACCTCTGTTCTTGGGGAGAAGGCCGGCCGCGAGGAGCTACACGCTAGAGCTCAGGAGTTGAATAAATAGATGACGAATACAGGCGGGAGAAAAGTGGTGGGGGCTGTTGCGGAGTGAGGATCATCGTGATGGGGATTCGGGGGTTTTAACGGTGTCATTGCTCCATTTTCTTTTCCATTTTCTCCCCTTTTCGATGTTTGGGGGATTTTACTGGATTCCAGTCGTGTTGCGGCTATTATTACCTTGTTTCCTCTATCCAAATTTTCTTCAGATAAACAATGGGATGTTTTGAACTTCTACCGTCATTATAATCACGTAAAAATTATGTGCTTAACTTTGAAGGCGTTACGGTACTCGAGCACTGGTACCGGCTCAAATGGTGTATATCCATTTAGACATGTCCAGTGCTATAATCGGAGATATAAATTAACCTCAAAGCTAGCAGAACACCCTTTTCAGCTTGCAGTTTGCAGGGGGTAACCGTGTGTGCAACCACTCCTCCATATCCGCAATCTCCTGGGCATCTGCGCTGTGCTCAAGCAAAGGGTATGAATGCCATTCCACATTGTGGCCCAACTTATCCTGCAAAATCTCCTTGGTGAGCTTGCCCCAATTGAATTGGACCGTTCTGTCCGACTCCCCATGAGCTTGGAAGATATTAGTATTTTTGTTCTCTTCGGAGACCAAGGACTCAATCTTCTGGTGCAAAGGGAGCCAAGCGGAGAGTCCAATAATACCGCCAAGTTTGTGCTTGGAAGTAAGGCCAGCCTGTTAACACACCATGAGTTAGTATTGATCTCCTTCTTCAACTGGAGTTGGGTGACGCAGCTTACCAAAAGAGCAAGCGCGCCGCCTTGCGAGAATCCACCAAGGATAATCCGCTCACTAGAAATTCCTTTATCAATCTGCTCTTCGATGATTGCATGGATATCCCGAGCACTTCCCAGTATCCCAGCTTCGTCTTCAGCAGCCCGGATATTTGTGAGAGAGGCCTTTGAGGTCATTAGTTATCACTCGCTCAAAGGTCAGGCGATCTGTTGAGAGGTGCTAACAATATTGAACCAGCTAGGCATTCTCATACCCATGTTCTGACGAATAGTTAGCTTGCTAGCCTGCTACATCCCATCTTCCGTAGCTGGACCGCATAAGGTTCACAAGGGAGTGAAAGCTCACCAGGGTAACCGGAATCATTGGTGCATGCGGAAAAATGAAAGAGCATTCGTCAAATTTTCTGCGGAGGCGAAAGTTCTCGGACACGAAAGACCTAAACACAGTGACTTCTTAGAAACTACCAACTACCGACCCGCGTGACTAGCGTGCCGAGCGAGGCTCGGTGGGTAAAAGTGCAAGGGGCCGATGGAGGCACAAAAAAAAAACATACCATCCGGCACCGGTGTCCCCGAGACCATGAAGAAAGATAAATCTGCAAGACCATAGAAATGAGACATTGGAATAATGATTAGAAGACGGGTGGAGAGGGGGAGGGGAATACGTGGCAGTGTGTCTGGTGGCAGCTGGAACCACGATGGCAGCGGCACTAGTCATAACGGTGGATGCGGAGGTGAATGCGGAGATGGGTGTTGTTATGATCTTCACCTCTTCCAATGGAAAAGTACTGTTGATTGATGATAGCGGTGTGAGGGTGGAATGATAACAAAGGTAGGATATTGCGGAGACTATAGGTGGGAGAAGGTAAAGGAGGCTTGGGTAGAATGGGAGGGGCATTGGGCGGGGGGAGAGAGGAGGAAGGGTATCGAGGGAGGTGGTGGTGCTGGGGCCGCGAATTCTCCATCCCCCAGGCGAGTAAACAAATCACTGTAGCAGTATCATACACATTACTGTATTCTACGCATAGTATGATACCGTATCTTATGCCACAGACGATAAGCAGGGCCCCGCTCTGAGCCTTTGAAATATCAGAATTTAAGGAAGAGCCTTAGGCGGCTATCATACCTTACTAATTACCGGTAGGTACCGAAAATACTCGTGCACACCTCGAGCCCAGATAAAGTCAGTGGACGGTTGATCAGTTTAACCTGCAAGATAATCCCTGTCTTATACGAAAACATATTGCCCGGCACTTGTGCCCTACTGTACCTTTGTTAAAGCGCAACAGTTTACCGCATAAAATTATCTATCATACTTGTATCATAGACGACCTCCCAAGCCAGCCGGACACCTCCCCCACCCGGACAGATGCTGATTGGTGGAGTTTGTATGAAGAGATGAGCGTGATCAGCACAATAAACCCAGTTCATCTAAGTAAACCACTTGAAAGTTTCTTATTTGAGTTTGGCTGTCCGGGTGAGGGGGGTGTCCGGGTGGCTTGGGAGGCTGTCTATCATACAACTGCACGGTCCACCATCACACACCCTATCATATCATGGGAAGAAGCACCAAAATAGTCTTGGCAGCCACCTCAAACTCTAATAAGCGACTTAGAAGGAGCTAATGGAGCCTCTTCCGCCTCCGCATTTCATTTCATTCGATTCCTCTCCTTCCTAGCCAACTAAACCCTCTCTTATCACATACCGGTAATACACTCACTTTTCCACCGGTTTCCATCATTTAGTTCGAATCATATTCATTCCCACATACTACTATTTCAACCATGACTTCCCCCTCCTCCCCATCAACTCCTACTCCCAACAATTTACCCCCTATGCCTCCTTCTCCAGCTCACTCATTCGCGTCAACAGCCTTCCCAACGGCTTCGTTGAACATCCCACCACCGCCTCCCCCGCTGTTGCCGAAGAGCTTCCTGTCGAGGGCCGATGTGGCGGCTTCTATAACGGCTTACGAGGAACTTCTCGATTCTGCAAAAACCTACAGGAAGTCTCTAGCTACAGTTGCGGCCGCCGCATCCGCATTTGGTGCAGCATTGGAATCATGCGCAAAATGTAATTTTATGTCCCGTAAATAGCAAAGGGTGCTAGACCCACTGACGCTTTTTTTTCCCTTTCTTGTCTAGGCAAGGGAGCAGGTGACACCGCCGACGGTCTGATGAACGCCGGGGGTCTCCAATACCTGATAGCTAGCAACACGCACATCCTATCGGAGAGCTTATATCGAGGCTTCGAAGTGCCGCTACTCCACGAACTGGACGGCTACAAGGAGAAAACAACGGAGAATGAGGAACGGTACAAGAAGGAAGCGGACGAGAAGAACAAAGAGCTACGAAAACGAGAACAGGAGCACCTAAAGCTGGCAAGACAGAGAAAGAGGAGTGGGTATTCCCGATCCCTTTTCTTTGAGAAAAAAATGGTGCAACTTTCAATGTGGAACCAGCCAGCAGCAGCTGATGCACACGAAGACCTCTCTACGTTTCGCAGTGCTCTGGTGGACCTCACGCGCCAGATAGATGAGCTAGACAACCTCAAGTACGCGCACTACCGGGAAGCACTAGCTCTCTCGCAGGAGACCTCCACACGGATACTGGACTCCTCGGCACTAGTAGTCCGCGCGGAGATTGAGATCTTCGAAAAAATCGCGCAGAAGGGCTGGGATTCCTCCGGCGGTCTGGACGACCTGATATCCCGCTCCGCAGATCCATTTGCGCACGAGTCCAGCGGAGGCGTCAACGGCGAAGGCGAGATCTTCTCTATCCTACCGAGCCAGAGCATCCTGCCAAGTCCACACGGTCCAGGTATTAGCCGGCCCGGCTCCATAGACGACGGCTATGGCGGCGGGGGCGGTAGCGTCACCACTGCAGCCGGTGCCAGCACCACAGATGGAAAATACCAAAGCCTGACAGGCGCCCTATCCCGCCATGGTGACTTTGACGGCTACGATGACGATGACGCCGGGAGTATATTCTCCGGCGGCTTCTCGAATCCAGGATTAGACGGCAATGGAAATGGCAGCGGCCTCGGTAGAGGAGCAGGGAGAGCCGGAATACCACCCTTCTCGCCATCCGCCGGTAGCGCTGGCTGGGCAACCAGAACCGACTCGGCACACTCAGACGTCACACCGCCCAACCTACCATCTACACTTCGCGAGGAGGGGGACGCCGGGAGGAGCAGGAGATCAACTACTGCTACCACTGCCACCCTCACTGGCGGGTATGGGGAAGATGCTGACGAACGGATGGAGGATGAAGGCAGTGTGGGGACTGACACTACCGTATAACGATGACGACTATGAACCGTGATGATCCAAAAATATGAATAAATGGGTTGTTTTTCTTCTATAGAGTGGGTGGGAGTGTTTGGTCGGAAGCTCAATCGGAAAGACCAACACCCGCCGAGCTATATCATGTTGCGCTGTTTCTTTTCCTCTTTTTTTCACGCTCGGTGTTCTGGAGTACTTACTGTTTGGGAAATATGGGCTTCTTTCTTTCTTTCTATCTCTTCACTATCATTGCTTCTATCTCTATCTCTCACTCATATACATCCCCTCCATACGCAGTTATTCTAGCACCAGTAACAAGCAAGGCAAAGGGGAAGGAATTTTACCATAACTATATATTTTGCATAAATGAGCATGCAAAAGTCCAAAAAATATGATTGTAGATTAGGAGTTGCTCAAAAACATCCAATAATCACGCGTATTGCAGATTGGGCTAACCTACATGTAGTGAGGGAAACTTACCCAGCACGAACTGCTCGACCACACCCCACCCACAAAAACTATACTACCCTCAAAAATACCGGAGACAATAGTTTCTACGGGTATTTGATTGATGAGCGATAGTTTTCAACATAATTCTCCTATATATCGTCAGGCTGCCCAGGAGAGTGACTGCTGTGCCTACTCTATACTGTACCTCGGGAACAGACCAACTTTGGCGGGTGCTGTGCACCTAGCCTTGAGCTCAATAGTCAATTTTTTCGAGGTACTGTACACTCCCACCCGCCGAATCCCCAGAGTTTTTAAAGTTCTATTCATTCACAGGTGCCGTTGTTGCGGGTTTATGATAGATATCCGCCGATGTTGGGTGTCGAGTGGGGAGCTTCTCCGTGGGGGGTGAGCGCAGGACATCAAAAATGACTCGCAGCCCCCGAGATTCATGTTGTTGGAGATATATATCCGCACGAGTACGTACGTATCATACCAGGACACGCCAGTTCCATGCACTAGCATGGAAAATCTTTATTTATATTTTCCTCCTTTCCCGCACTTTACTTCCGATCTACTCTCACCTTATTAAACAACCGACAAACCTCTCCTCTCCTCATGTCAATACTCTCTTTTTATTTGAACCCCTTTTCCCCCCTCGATTCCGTGCAACCTCCGGTCTAATAATTCCCCGTTTCCAACACCCTGCCAGCAACTACAACTTGAAGTGATACCGGCCACCTCAACTTCTCCTGCTGCTATGATAGTTGGATCTTCACGATTACCGGACGGGTTCAAGGGTAGTAAGTAGATGTGGGAGGGGAAGAAAAAAAGGTAAAGTATGGGTAGAGAAAAAGGGCCTGAGATACCCGGTCTGATGTGTTTAAGCCTTTTCAGGGCCGGATCGGGGTGTGGAATGCCAAGGTGACTTAAATTCCGCTTTCTAGTTAAGTCTTTTGCTCCGGGTTCTTTAGTACCCTTTTATTTATCACTCGTTCGTAACATTTGGTGAGGGCTTTGGAAATCCGGCTGTTTTTCGCATCCGGGCCTCCGCACGCAACCCACTGGACGGCCGATAGGTAATGTAGGATGGAATTGAGGAGTTATAGCTCGGCCCTATAAAACGCGGGATAAGGGTTGCGTTCCAATCACTTGAAGAAGTATCATACCTAGAGTGTTGTGGTAGAATCAGCAGCTAGATAGTCGCAAAATGGGAGGCCGTGAATAGGAAGGAGAGGAGAGGAAGAGGGTTGTAGTAATCATTGTATCATAAGGAGGACCAAGATGGAGTTCTATTGTCAAGGACAAAAGATAAGAGGCATCCCAGGGCCACCTTCCACGCTCAGGCTATCATATATGGTATCATACAGTCTTCATGCAGGGGGCGGGTTAGGCTTCGATCTGTGGAAAGATGCATTTCGAGCCTTCGGTTTGGCCCTGACCCCGGAATCCCCTCGGACAGCAATCTCTTGATATGATATCACGAAACCCGGAGTGCCACCATTTCCCCATTTGTCGAGTGATCTCAGATGATTCGGTAAAATCGTACAGTAGTGCTCTAGTCTATACTTTACCGTAGACCGGTTGCGCTGTTTCACCCAATTTGGTGTTGACTTTAATTGATTGCTTGCTTAGCTTCAGCCACTCGAGTATTGTGTAGCGCTTGACGATGGATACCGGATCAACTAGTATAGCTGCTGGACTGTGATTTTATATCCATCGGATGGACGTGCGGGGGGGCGACGCTTCTTCTGGTGTAGGAAATGGAGGGAATATAACTAATTTCCCATTTTATATACCATAAAACACAATTCGGAAGCCGTTGGGGGATCGAATATTTACCCAGGCACTGAGTACGGTGGGCACCCCCTCTACATGAACAGCTAGGCGCGAGCAGCCAGACAAAAAAAAAACATTTATCATTGACGGCCAACGATTAGGTTTTAACTTTTACAGCCCAAAATTATTATTACTTAGCAGATATGGTATACTTTGAGGAATTCACAAAGTTTCGAAAGAATGGGGGAAGGGGTATCTATCGCCCTTTAGTTTGTTTGTGTTTGATCTTTCTTTCGATTCCTCCCTCCCTTCCCATCCCCGGCTTCGGTTTGTACAGGCATAGCTTTGGATAAAAGATAAACTTATCTACAGCGAAGAGGAGGAAAATACGGGCACACCCAGAGAGGACATGAAAACCCTGTCCAGTTTTACTGGAAAACTTGACTTTCGATAGAAAGGTGATGAAGGAAAGATGGGTACTTCCCCTATCTGTATCAAGCAGCGGTAGCACTATAAAAGTTGAAGCCCGAGGAGAGTGACCACATGAAGATTAATTGGACAAGGTAGCTGTATAGGAATAAGAATTGTGTTCTCCGGTTCCTCTGCGTGCGGTTGACAGCATAGGTGGTGCTCCGGGGGTTATCTGTTGTGGTGTCTGGTAGCAGGACGTATTTCAAGCTTCGAAGCTGTGGGTCACAATTGATAAGCATTTAGCACTTTTATACTCTCCCGTCGCAAGCCGCTGGTAAGTAGGACATACCAAGAAGAAAGCATTTGCATTGAAGGCATAGCCAAAAACCAAGTACTCCAACCACTTTGACCCTAGCGTCGTAATCGTCAAGGTGACAATTATCCCCACAAACTTGTAGCCCGAATATGCGACCAAGTCAAGCAACTGACTGTCGTTATTGATGTTCAATAGATAACATCCGATCTTGATAATTATGATCTCCAGGATGACAATTGTGAACGCGAACGAGGCGGTGTAGCCAAGTTGCTCCGGGTTGAACCTTCCAGCAAGACCGTAGAGGAGGGTTGATAAGAGGATGTAAGTTACGAATGCCATTACTACTGGATGTTAGTACAATCAATCAACTAAACATGAACGACGAGGGGCATGCCTGGAATATACATATCCGGCGAATTAATGTCCTCCCTCGGCGGCAAAAAGTACCCCTCTGTCTGCCCACTCGCACCGGTCCTCTGCGATCCGCTCCTGGACCAAGGTTTATGCCGCCACGGGAACAGCACCAAGCCTAGCTTCTGCAAGACATACCCATTTGAAACATTGAAGTAATGCTTTAACGCGCTGACTTGCAAGTATTTGCCCAACTACTTCCTTCATTAGTCCTCGAAAACGGATTCAAGTAGGGTGGAAAGACCGCCTACGTTCTGCTCGACGTACTGCCCCGCCACCTCCGTCGCTCGTCCACCAACCTGGAAGGCCATTTGCGTCGTTGGATCGTTAAGGAAGCCGTATGCAGGATGCCCCACTGCGGGGGCCGGTGCGTATGCGTTCCCATAAGCACTCGAAGCTTGCGGCGGCGGCGGGGAGTGCATCACTGGAATCGGGACGTGGTGTTGGGGGACTGGGTGGTGGAGGGGAGGAGAGGCAGCAGTATTTGGAGGATAGTCGCCCCGTTGCATAGCGGTCCCTTCTCTCCTGCTCTCGCTATGTCAAACTCTTGGACTTTGTGATTCTCGGTTACGGTATCAGCTCGGGGTGCGGAAGAGACAGATGGCCCGTTACGGCGAGGAAGGGGTTTCGGGGAAGGTTGTGCGGGAAACCGGTAGTAAATGGTGGTGACGAAAGTCGAATCCCGGGAATCGGACAGATAGTTCCTTTGGAGAGGGTAATATTTTTATTGCTGTTTTGGGGCTGGCGTGTGGTACGGTACGGCGTGTACGCGCGGACTTGGTGGAAGTGGTCACACAAGGGTGGTCAATTAGGGGTTGCACCTCCGAGGGTGGATTGGTATGTATCATACTGGCGATTAGCAGGTGATAAACGGGGAAGATCGTGGATCTTAGGGGCCTCACCCGCTGGTGTTGCTTCCACACGTTTATTTGCCCTGGAAGCGTCCTGGCATTGTTTCAGGTACTGTGCGAGTGATCCGCTATGATACATCGCCGAACCACCCACCTAGGATCCACCTCGATGGGTCGAGCAGCGAGATCCTTTCAGTAGCCATCGCGAACTTGTGGCGCCGTATTATTTATTGCGAGATTTCAAATGGCTCAGGGCATATTTTATTAATTCACCTAATTACGTTCAAAGACCCCAAGATAATATCCACCCCTCAAGAAAACGCTGACCTATTGAAAAACTCGTAAACCTGCTTTCCGGCCTCTTTTCCGATCAAATTAGATATATCTTTCTCCTCCATATTACTGAGCTCGACCAGGTTCTCCACCTTTGACATGACGGTTTTGATATTCTTAGGGTTGATCCCGGGTATTGATCGCAGGATTTCCTATCCACCCTTTAGTCCCATATTTATTGCGAGTAAGAGTTTAGGAATACCTGGGGTGTTTGGTTGTAGACGCCAGCGATTTCTTCGCCGGGCTCTAGACCAAGTTTGATCGCTTCTAGTGGGTCTGGCTCCTTTTGATTTCTCTTCAATTCCTCAAAGATCTCCGCTGTTTGGTAGGGACTTGAGGACCAGATTAATTTAACTTTGGGGAAGGCTATAGTTAGTAGCACTAGTTTTGCCTGGAGATCATGCTGGCTGATACTTCCCGTGAGATCCGCAAAGGGCTGCATAGTTCTGTCAATACCATAACTGTTCATCTTGCTCAATACTGAATACAGACAACATACCTCCAGGTTGAATGATTTATTTTGGTCAAACTCAATGAGCACCATGGGGTTCTTGTAATATAGTAGCATGTTCTCGCACTGGGTGTAAAGCCTCCCATCCTTAAATGAAGATATTAAATCCTTGATCGACTTTCTTTCAACGCATATGTCCGGAGAGAGAATGTAATCGCCGACAGTCAAAGTGCAAGGAACGACCTCAACATTTCTCCCGTGCAGTAGAGATGGTAGCGAACTACGAAACTCTCGTATATCGACAATTATCTGAGAGTATGTTAGGGAATTCGGCAACCATTACACCACGCAGCCCTGCACATACCCTTGGAGGAACAGCAGTCGCCGTTACGCGGCCGCCCCCAGCTATCCTGGTGTTTACTGTCCTAAGGAAAGCCTCCTGTGGGTCCTCGACGGCTTTCGCATCCAAGGTGAGGGTGACACTCATGCTCTGGAGAGGTTATTAGGTTTGTACAAACAATGGGTCATGTGCATAACATACTCCTTTTTCGTGAACCAACTTGGTGAACGAATCCTTTTCTCTCCGTACAGCGCTCAAATATCTTTGCTCTTCCACGGACTTACCGTAGTAGAGGAAGTATACCCTAACCTCCCGGTCTTTATGTGAACTACGGTAGACCTATAAACCTGCATCAGGCCTTCCATCCGAGGTTTGTATAGTTCGGATATATCTCACCTCTACCCTCCGGATGAAAGCGGGATCGGGCTCGTACATGATAACGTATCTAGGATGAAGCTCACCCAACAAACGCTCACCCATATCCCCATCATAGGGGTGGACCACAGTGAGATCACCCATTTCATAAAACTCATAATAGTCTTCCATGTTCTCAAAGGAATCTGCTCCGATTTCCTGCTTCAAATTCTGCTCTCCTTCCGTCGGCTGAACTCCGGCAAGCAAAGCGGCCACCTGTGCGGATTGCTCTTCTGTTACCTGAACCGCCCCCGCATTTTGACGATTCGGCCCACTTGCTGCTGCTGCAGCACCTCCACGAACTCTTCGTCGTTTGTTTGGAGGCGGAGCTCGACCTCGAAAGCTCTCATTGCTGGGTATCTTGTTCGGACCACCAAAGGTTCCCTGGCCTTGGCCCTGGTTCTTCTGTTCCCCGGCATATAGCAGAGCACTAAGCTTTGCAAAATCTGGTTTCCAAGCAAAATATGCTCGCAGCTTCCGCCGCATCATATACGCTGCAGAAGCTCGGTTGGGTTTCCCCTCCAGCTCGTCATCCTGGTTTATAAGGTCTTCCAAGGGTGTCTCATGCATAGTTTGAAGGAACTCGCGTATCTGTCTGCAGGTACTTTCGTCACTACACATTATCAGTGTGCTTCTGGAAGACTGGCTAAATGCCGGATTAAAATAGCCATCTTTTTCGATTTCGTCAAGCACCTCTGCAAGCATGTCCCATTTTGGAAGCTCCTCTAATACAGGCTCAAGCCCGTGCGGTACTTTCCCTGAGGCCTTCTTACTTAGGTCTGCTTTCCCCGTGTAAACTCTCCGTTTTGCAAGAGTGAATATCGTATGTGCAGCGTCAAGGAACAGCCAAGGCGATTGAGACGAGCGGGTCGAGCCTGGCGGAGGCGCATGCGTGGCGAGAATTGTTTCCAAATACTGGTAAAAGGTCACACAGTCGTATGTCAAAAGACAGCTTTTCTATAGTCAGCATTTGAATCCATCAGGCTAAGGAAAAACAGGGTAAAATACTGTAGTATCCTCCTGAGAACGGTCAAGTCATTGACGATCTGTTTAGTCTTCCAGCTAATTCGATGCCATACGGGATCTAACTGCCGCCGTACAACAACATCAAAAGATTTATGGAGCGCGCTATCAACAGTCCAGTCGTCCAGCTCGAGAGAACTGTTCGACTTCCTCAACTCGCTAATTGAAGTCTCAATGCACTCCAACACCGCAGTCTGAATTTCTCGCATTGAGTCAGTCATTGCGACCTCAAGCTCTACTACTTCCGCCTTCTTAGTTTCCAACGATCTCGCAACCGTTACATGGAACCTCGGCCATAGCGAGGGTGATCGCAAGAATAAGTTCCGCATCATAGTAGCTAAAGGGGCGAAACCAGTTGTGAAAGGCTCTGGATTATCTGAGAAAGCTTTGAGAAACCCTTCTTGGTTCTTCTGCCTGTATATTCGAAGAATGAAAGCTTCGGTAGAAGTCGCAATGACCCTTACGGGTTGTTATCTTCCGTTCACTTGGTAGACAGGGAAATTTGGGAGCCAACCTTTCAGAATGAAGGACTACCACTCCTGATATCTTCGGGCAGTCCATCAAATCCGTCAGCATATCCGTTACCAGAATTCTTGAGGTGACCGAGAATATGCCGCCCTGCTTGTACATCTCCGCTCTAGCAAATCAGCACATTTCAACCATTATCTTCTAGTTCCACCCAGCATACCTCGCAGAAACACTTGCAACTTCGGTATTTATAATTTTTAAGCCCCTCGCCTCCGGGGCTCCCGATCTTACCGCATGTTCAGCGAGAGCTATAGGCCTCTTAGTTCCCATACATCTGGTTCCCATCGAGTGACGAACAAACCTTCTCCGAGCCATCCATTCTCTCTATCATCTGCACCAATCAACAACACAAGGTTGTTCCCAACCGCGTCATATTTATGTAGCAGACTAGTGACGATGTGTAACAGGCCGAGACCTCTAGCAAGGATGACAAGCTGGTCCTGCTCGCAGACTTCTTCAAATAGATCCTGTTGGTAAGCCTAACGATGTTAATACTAAAACAGCTACTCCTGAGCGTAGCATACTCACAAGTGAAAGGGAGACTCTAGGTTGTGACGAGGTTGGAGTAGACATCATCGAATGTTGCTGGTGAGAAAGGCGTCACTAAAAGTGGTACCTTGCAGGGTATCTTATCGACGCGCTGGTGGGGGGACGCGATGAGTCTAAAGTGGGCTTGGCAAGACGTGGACATTCCCTTACATACTATCATACTTCTAGCACCTAAGATCTGGGAACAATGGTATGATACTTCAACAGGGAAATATAAGATTTGTATTAAAGAGACACAGGACACATAATTACAAGATCCGAGAATGGGTGGGTATGTAATATATTGACTATCTAAGCAAGGTAAATATTTTTAGAGGATTCGAGGAGTCGGGTGGTGCCCTGTGGCCCAAGAAATTGATGTCATACTCAACTACTCCGAAATCTAAGGCCCCAGGTCAGTCGAGCTCGACATTTTGAAAGTCCCATGAAGAGAAGAAATGCGGTAAAGGAAACAGTCCTCAGTGATCTTGGTGTAAAAGGTGAAGCGCATCTCCCGAAGGATCGCATACTATCTATGTGCATAGAGTATAATCATTGGACAGAAGAGGGGGAGGCAGGAACGCGGGCGGGAAAATCCAGAGAGCAGAGAAATACACACCCAGACAAAAAAACCTGTGGGTTGGTGGTTGATGTTGAGGTTGGGAAAGCTATTGCGAATTCGATTTATCCAAGTCTGGGGAAACTGAATGTTTAGTGTGTTTCCATAAAGAATTGGCGAGGAACGGGGATTTGGAGAGAAGGGTGATGAAAAAGTCAGAATATGTAAGAAAGATATCAGTTGCATCAACGTCGCATAGTGAAACCAGGCGTGGAATCGCGAACAAAGACACTCAATCGCAAATTATTTCATCATGCGAATACTCGTACTCGTAGATAGGAACGGGAGGGGCGGAAAGCAATTGCGTGGGATAAACATACTAGTAAGTATACTAGGATGTGGACGTGCCGGAGGGAAAATAAGAAGGAAGACGAGCTGTTATAGTTGTGGATGGTTGTTTCGCTGAGAATACCAGGGGGAAAGGGAAGAAGTAAAGAAGAAGAAAAATCATGGGAGATGAAGAAGTCGATGGTGTTGCTATGGCCTTCCCTTGGACTAAAACAGAAATCAGGTCGAAACCCTAAAAGAACCAAAAGCTGTCACTCTACCACACCCACGAAAACCCCCGTAGCAACATGACACTCGGAATTTCTAGCGCTAGCAAATCTCTAGATTCAACAACTAAGACGCCTCACAACCAAGTCGACCTTCACCACCAGCACCAGCAACACCACCAACAGCCTATCTGCCTCGAGGAAATATCCGAAATGAGTTGCGATGTTAAGACCACCCAATGGCGGTATGTTCCACTCCCTTACAACTCCCGACCAAAAGATATAAAACCCCGCACGGAATCAACTACGGGGGAGGGAGAGGGGGAGGGTAATTTTTCAAGATATGGAAATGCTGATTGTGGTGAATTGGACAAAACCTAGTCTCGTCGAGGTCGGCCGTGTTGTTCTCCTTAGCAAGGGCCCATATAGTGGAAAGCTGGCTACCATCGTTGAGATAATCGATCACAAGCGTGTATGTTCCCTGCACATATTTATCCAATCACATCAAATATTTTTCGGGGGAGTTCTGACCGTCTCGTCTCCAAAATTTCAATAGGTCCTCATCGACTCCCCCATCGTCCCCCGCCAGTCTTACTCCCTAAAGAACGTCACCTTGACTCCTATAGTCATCGACAACCTACCCCGCGGTGCCCGTAACGGCGTTGTCAAGAAGCTTTGGGAGAATTGCGCCGTAGACACTAAATGGGCTGAGTCCTCCTGGGCCAAGAAAATCGCCTCCAAAGAGACTAGAAGAAACCTGAGCGACTTCGACAGATTCCGTGTCTTGGTTCTCAGGAAGCAGAGGAGGTTTGAAGTCAGAAAGGCAGCTGCGAAGGCTTAAGGTGTTTGTGGTGGAGGCTTTTCTTTCTCAGTCATGGGTTGGAGCTTGTTTTGTTGCGGAAACCAAATAAATTCTCCTGGTGAACATGAGATATCTCCCTTTTTTTTCGTCCCCGCGTGGGATCTGGGCCCGTTTCGCTCAGTAAGCCCGGTGGTGGAAGGGGATGTCTTTTTTCACTGCTAGTAGCCGGGCGTTGTATAATTCAAAAAATGGGAAATATGGGTTCTCTAATTTCCTCTCTCTGGATTTCTTTTTGTAGTGTTAAACAGGATATAAATACACCCTTCTATCAATAGTCGAGGTAGACTACCCAACGGGAGCACTCGAGTCGCTATCATAGTTCTGGGGAAAGGGGAAAGCTTGATATCGGGGTTCGAATGCTACTGAGCTTCCAAGTTATTATGATAGCTTCAGCTTGCGATACAAATGAACTACTACCAATAATTGGCCAGTTATCATAACTAGCTAGAGACATCATCTTTCATCGGAACAAATTTCTGTTACCGATTTTTTTTTTAGACCAACTACTGTAGCCTCCAAGGTCCACGGTTTCATCTATTCGAATAAAAATACCCATAAACCCACCAAACCAGGCCCATCAAACCCAATGATATGAAATGAAAAAAATGAAAAAAGACGGAAAATAAACTGATGCAATAAAATTTATGATACATGGCCCGGCGTCAGGCAACTCCATCTTAAAGTCGAACTTCCTCAAATCCTTCCTCAGTTTTTCCTATGTCTGTAACCGACGTCTCCGGGCCAAGGGCTGCAGGTGCAGATCTTCCATTATCCAATGTCACAATGTCAAAGGCTTCCCCTTCAGCACTATGTTCAGAAAGAGGTGTCTTTTCCTCCTGATCCTCCTTCGGCCCCCCCCTCTTATCCTCATCCTCCCTTGGATCTTTTTCCCCCTCCTCCTCATGCTTTGTAATGGGAGTAGGGCTCTCTTGCCTAGTCTCTCTTCGCTCAATAGTTGGAATTTCGTGCCTGCTATCCCGTCTCTCAGCAACCGAGGTTGCAACTGGAGTTGTAGCCGGGCTTTCCGTCATGCTCTGCGTGGGCCGATGCTGCTGAGGACGGGATCCCTGTTGCTGGAGCCCCTGCCTCATCCTACTCACATCTGCACCCAGATAGAACTGCCTAACTCCCACAATCCTCCCTTCCTTCTCACAAGCATGCAGCCATTCCGGTCTAACGACGGGGATATTCATCTCCTGTGCCCTTTCCCAATTCTGGCCGCGTCCCTCGGTACAAACAAAATGTGTTGTGTCGATTCTAACAAAATCCTGAAGTGGCTTGGCTCCAATTCTCTGAAGTGCCACTTCGAGTTCCTCCCTGGTCTCTCCTGGCATGACGCCAGGGCATACCGTGATACCGGATAGGTCGGTCATCTTGTGGGTTCTGACAGTCAGCTTCTCGCTAGAGTAGGTACCTGCGCTAGTTCGTAAGATAAGATGGAAAGAATATTCGGCATCCAGCGCCAGTCCGCTGATCTTCGTAGAAGTGTGAGTCGTTGGGTTCGGGATAGCTCCGGCCTTGGAATTATTGCGGTAGAGAGTCAAACTTCTGAGAGTGGCTGTAGCTAGCTGGACCGGATCCCACTCGAGCACAACAGATGTCTGCGTGGCATTCCTCACACGCAGGACGGGTTTCGAAGGAGAGTGGATTCCATAGAGGTTGTAGATCTCCTCCTGCAGCGCATTGAAGGCCTTTCTTGCTGCATCCTCGGCTTCTGTGTTCTGTGAGATCTGAATGTCGACTATCGAGCCGGACACGATTCCGGGAGGTAGAAGAACGGAGGGAAATTCGATCTTGGTTTTGTCAGTTTTCTGAATACCCTCCGCCAATCGAGCTACCCGCTCGCTAGTAAATGCGGTCAAACCTACCAGTCGTTTCTCCTCGGTAAGAAGGATGGCTAGGCCGGCATCGACCTTTCCAACGGTAAGTGAAACCAGCATTGTGGGGGCAGGGAAGATTGAGCTCTGGATGATGGAAACACGGAATTGAAGGAGGGGAGTTGTGGAGGTACAGATGGTTGGTGCAGACGAAGCTGATATGTTTAGCGAGAGGTCCAAACACGCGAGTTGTCTTCCGCCTAGTTGAAATTCCTTGGCACTAATCTCAGAACGAGTACGGTACTCGTACAGTATCGTACTAAATCAAATTTAGTGCCTCCTATGATACAACGTGGACGATATAAGTGTAAATTTATCCTCCCGAACACTAAGAACTTTCAGTCTACTCGAGTGCTTTACCAAATTTAATAAGCAAATTCTATCACTCCCCCACTACCCCCGCGCAACATTGTAAAACCTTAGCTTATAATAGATATCGCAGCCGATGCAATCTATTGGACTCCCTATCGAGCGATATTTACGATAAGCGATCGGGGTGGTGCCTTGATGCCCCTTTAGGGATTTTTGGGCAGTTCTTTTTCTTTAACCCACTTTAGCAAATAATCCTTTCACTGCTCGGTAGAGGCTGCGGTATTAGGGACGAATTGCCTACGTTAAAGCTTCCGTTGAAGGCGTAACTTGCAGGCATGTGGAGAGTTGGCGCCTGAGTACCTTCAAGTGTGATAAACTTATTGACGGGGGATGGTCCAGGCACCATTCAGGAACGGAACACAATGGGGCATCAGGGCGATCTCATTGTTGACACCATGCTTCATAAATAGCTAAAGGAAGGATGATACCCCTCTAAATTACATTTGAGACATAAGCTAGGCCTTCCCACTACGGTACTACCTGTACTGTACCAAAAAAGCCCTAGCAAATTTGATACTTTCCAATTCTAAGTATCCCATTATGGAATCTGATATTGCGGCTGTCATCAATTGGATACAATTAGGGAATATCATGAGGTAAACTTACATGTTCCAATACCTTCTAACATTAGTATTGACTATCTACTTGCGACGAGTTAATGCTGCTGTTGGTTCGGGCTCCCGGCACTCTCCAAGAGACTCTCAGAGGTGGCCCAAGAAATTGACAGAGTTTGTCATTCAATCCACTATGCCGATGGACGTGTGGTATTAAAGATCGAAACATTGGTGGCTCAAAGTATGATACGCGTTTCAAGCTTCCGCTAATTATCCAAAGCCAAAGGAAATCCCCTCCGTATATATGGATGGATAGTGTAAACTGGCCTGAAACAGATAATGTACCCGTTCTATCCCAGAACGAAATATTACCTATTATGCAAGGGCTAAAATGAATACTTGAGTAGAGTGAGTGGGTATTTTAACAGATATATCTAGTACAGTATAGATAGAGGCGAAAGCGGGGGAGACTGCCAACGCCTCTGATCAATCGGGCGATATGAGATGATGGGTGTTTGAAAATCGGGCCTTGTTCATACCCGTCTTCGAGGCCCTTTTGGTCCCTCTCGCTCTATGTATTTTCTCATACTTGATCGTGCGAGCCCCAGAAGGTATGATAGAGCCATCCAACAACAGCCTCAGGCTCACAGAATCGGAGCAGGATCCTCATCATGTATCATACCTTACTACTGTACACGTAAGTGCCTAACGCGTCTCTTAGGACCAAAGCACGCACGGTACATCTGTGACGTGGACACTGGGTCCCTCTGCTGTATTTAAAGGCCCTGTTCTCCCCTCATGTGTGGTTCTCATCAACATCAAACACACCCCTCAGCACATTACTAGAGGAGTCCCGCACATTTGAACAAACATTTAAATATGATACTAGAACATTTCTAGATTTAACTCCCCTATCTTAAGCTCAGATCATTTCCCAATTTGTATCTCGCCCTCCCTATACATATCTATAGAGGCTCCTCTTCTGCAACTCCACGAGTCCCCCTGAAAACAGCCGGTGGAAGTAGGAGGGACTCATGAGCATGATGCTGAAGGCCAAGGACAAGGTTTCCGGCTACTGAGTGTTATAGCCTCTTGAAAGTGGCCCCAACGGCTCTGGATTTGACAGTGCTGCTGGTCCTGAGGAGAAAAACGACTCCACCTGGGGTGGGCGGTGGGTGGTAATTTAGCATGGCAGTGTGACAACTGACTCCGAAACTAGGATGCATATTTTGAGAAGCGATTGCGAGAAGCACAAATACGACAGAGCTTTATAGTAAGTCTTCGAGCTTTCATGAAGAAAAATTTAATCTCACTAATGTAATATAAGTAACAGAATGAATGCTCACCTTATCACTCTGAGTCTGGAGATGGCTATCGTAGGACATTGGCAATGCAAGAGGTACAGGACTTCAAGAAGCACATTCGACAAATTGCATTTTTGGAGCATTAAATTTAGTTGACAAGGTGTATGAATTTATGCTATGAGTTGATTTAGAGATTTTTTTCTTCACAACCTAATTTATCCTTCGAGGCTGTAAGTCGTATTTCATAATAATATTATTTTGATACGACAAAAAAATAAATCATTTTTCTCTCTACCTTTTTAAAACAAGCTCTTGCAAAACAGCAATCAAATTTAATTTTTTTTTGCATATTTGACTACTACATTCTTGAAAGATTACCTCATAGAACTTGTAGATATTTGTAATATTACATATTATGCTATATCCCACCGGTAAAGGGTTCTACTTGGCCAAGGAGGTTACTTTTCCAATAGGATGGATGTCCTACGAGTACTCGTACTTAGATTCAGCTCAACGTCACTTTCAATTTATAAATTATCATAATAATTATGTGAGGAAAGCAAACCATGGGTTGTGGCCGAGCCACAGCCTTGGCACGGTTATTGGTAGACTACGGTATTTATTCCTTTGACTGTTGGGAAAACTGGTGATGATGACTGGGCAGGTGCGCACTACGAGTATTAAATTAAATTCTTACTAAAAGTCCTTCTCTATCGCACCGCAGCAAAGGGTTTTTTTCTCTCTTTTTTCTTTTTTGCCTCAAAGAGCCCTTATAGGCTAATAAAGCGCCATACCGGTGTTCATCAGCCTGGCCTTGTTCGATATTATGTGCGAGATTTTCCGATGCAATAAAATAGCCTGAGTGTCAAGGAAATTGTGAGGAAGACTTCTGATGCCATAATTATTATCATACCGGTAGCTATATTATTATTACCATAGTCATCAGGATACCAATGAAATCAAAAGTGTCCAAACGGACATTTACTTTTATTTATTTATTGTACAATTACAGTACAATCTGAGGCTATGAAAACCCGTGTAACTAAAAGACTCACATCCATCCACCGTAGCTCATCACCTTGAATCTATCTCTAACCTACAGCAGAAACCCCAAGAAAAAAAGATCAAAATAAAACTTAAAAATAATGGGTAAAAAAACTAGTTAGAGGGTACAAGTGCAGGGGTGAAAAATGGAAAACGGAAAAAACGAAAGAAAAAAGACTTTTCATGTAGTATCATAATATTCCCTCCGGACCTTGATTCAACGAGAGGGGGGTTTGGAGAAGATTTTAGGGATAGTGTTAACAGGTCTGGAAAGCGCTCAGGGTAGTAATGCAAGTACGGGGGGGGAAATTCAGACAGTCAAACCCATTTCCGCCTCTCTACTAACATCCATATGATCACCGAAGTTGTGAATGGAGACATCCATCCTGTCCCTCACTTGCTCACCATCCCCATTAAGAGGGGTAACCCCGTTCAGGACATCGGCAGCATTCTCTTTGTTTGCAATACTGGAAGCTACTGCCTTGATAGCGGCCGCTTTCCTCTTGAGCCGAGAACTCTCCCCGCGGATACCCTCAAGTCTCTTGAAATAACTGGGGTCAACGGGTGTGACATATTCGCCACTGAAGACTCCAACCTCGAAGTTCTTTATAGTTGTGGACAAGGAGGCACAAGACTTGACGAGGTCGGGAAGAGTTTGGTAAATAACAGCATCGGCGCCAATATGCTCGGCAATCTCTTTCTCGGTGCGGTTGAAAGCAACCAGTTCTTTGGTGTCCGCAAGGTCAATACCATAGATGTGAGCATTTCTACTAAGCAGTTAGCCATAAAATCGCATTGCCAGAAACTATAAGTTTGGCCGTGATACTTACCGAATGGGGGGTGCACAGCTAGCGAAAAAGACTTTCTTCGCCTGAGCATCCTTTGCCATATTGACGATCTCCCGACTGGTAGTGCCTCGAACAATGCTGTCATCAACTAGGAGTACATTTTTGTCCTTGAACTCCTCCTTCATGGCATTTAGCTTTCTACGGACTGATTTCCGCCTCTCCTGTTGTTCTGGCATAATGAAGGTTCTTCCAACATATCGATTCTTAACAAATGCTTGACAGAAAGGAATCCGAAGCTCTTGTGAGAGTCTAAGCGCAGAAACCTCCGAGGTCGTAGGAATAGGGATGACTAAATCAATTGTTTTAACGACATCCTCGCCCAGGCTTTTTAGGACAGTTTTTGCCAGAAACAACCCCATATTTTGCCGGGAACGATAGACGGACATTCCGTCGATGATAGAGTCCGGACGGGCAAAGTAAACGTACTCGAATATGTCAGGTGTATGATTTAGGGTCGGGTTGACCTGCCTGAAGAGGGGCTTGCATCCTTTTTTAATAATGACAGCCTCGCCTGTGAAAGTAATTATGTTAGTGCTGGCCTATATATCTGAGGTTTGGGGCCTCACCAGGAGCAATGTTAACATGATTTGTAAAGTCTAGTTGGTCGAGGGCTACGCTTTCGCTAGAGAACATGTAGTCCATGCCACCCTTCATGCCTTTCCTCTCTCCCAAAACAAGCGGTCTAATGCCGTAAGGATCTCGGAACCCTATAATACCAAATCCTGCGGAAATCTTTAGCTGCGCGAGGATATTTTAAAGGTTTTTTATTATTCTCACCAGCGAGCATGGCAACACATGCGTAACCACCTTGACATCTTCGATAGATTCCTTTCAGAGCGGTAAAGAGATCTTCCTCATTGACACGGAATTTTCCCGTCTCTTGGAGAGTGCTTGCGAAAATGTTCAACAACAATTCACTGTCTGAATCAGTGTTTATATGTCTGTGCGCTTCATGATCGAGATGATTGCGCAATTCCGGTGAATTAATGATGTTGCCGTTCTTTCAAGGATGTTAGCCACTACCTTCTTCTCATGTATGAGAAATAGTTGGGATAACTAATCTACTTACATGGGCGAAGCAAATTCCATATGGCGAGTTCACGTAGAAAGGTTGTGCCTCTGCATTTGCTGAGGATCCGGCAGTGGGATAACGTACTATTTAAGTATTAGGATGGATTCACACATGTACGATCGATTGTAGCGAATTGCGTCCCTGCCCAGATGCGAAAAAAGCAAGACGTGGGGGTAGAAACATAACGGTCCGAGGGAAGCTTATTTCCAAATAGCTGGGTATGAAGAAACCTACAATGACCAAGCCCCATACTTCCCGGCAAATCCATAAGTTGTTCAGGTGTTCTAAAGACATCTGAACAAAGGCCATTGCCCTTACGAGTATAAATTCTCCCACCCTGACCACATGTAGCTATTCCGCAGGCGTCCTGTCCTCTATGTTGTAAAACTGGAAGTCCGTCATGAATATCGGTCACGGCAGATCCACTCGGATCCGCCAGGATAACTGCGATAATTCCGCACATTATCGAATCTATCAATTGAATCAGTGGGAGCCTTGTGACGGTTTAAAGGGTAGTGCCTCTAAGCAGGAATGTGCAGTGGTATCAAGGAGGAGAGAGAAAGAACTTTTGGGATTTGGAAATTGAGATAGCTCCGAAATCAGATGAAATGTGACTGATTCAAGTCCTCACTCTAGGTGCGGCTCTGCGGAGATAGTTGAAAGGGCTGGCGCGGACGAGACCAAAGTTTGTCAGAGGGTTTCTAACGCTGAAAAAGGTTTCACACGAAGAAATGACGAAACAGGAGCGCTGTAATCCGTGAGACAATTGAGTGATGTTCATCTCGAACAACTTGAAAGACTAAAGCCCCTACAAGGAGCGGGAAGACAGAAACAGAGAGACGGATTTGGGGTGTTGACCGGACAAACCTTTTAAAGTGTGCGGTATCGGAATCCGGGGAGGGGCGGGGATACAAGGGTAAAGGGAACGGAAAGTCGGGGAGAGAAGTCCAACTGTGGTGGGGCGAACTAGGACTATTCTCCAGAGCTCGGCCGAACTCTCGAGCAGAGTTATAGAGAAGGATGGCGAATGAGAAATGGAGGGAGGGGACAGCAGTATGCTATTCTTGTAGGGAATGAAGCGGTAGACTAACACTCGAGCACAGTATTTGCAAACACTTTTCTTGGTGGGGAAGAAATGTTTGGAGGGACAAAGTGCAAACCAGGCTAGCGATACCAAATGCCAAAAGCTATACCTGAAGGAGGAAGACGAAGCCAATTCTGGTAAGGGGTTGAAGAGTAACAAACACTAACTTGAATGACGGGAGGGAACAACGAAATATGATACCCGTACAGGTTACAGGCAAGAAGTATCCGAACATGAGACATGTTTAATATATGGCTAACCGAAAAATAACCGTTGTCTCATGTTCGGATAATTCTTGCCTGTTACTTGTACAGCAGATGATAAGGACGGGGGGGAACAGAGTGAACAGTCTTACGGAGAAGATCTCTCTTTTTTCCCTTTTCTTTCCCCTTCGCCTTGTTGGCCTTAAATTGTTACTGTTATTGTTGTTATTACTATGCTGTTATTATTATTTCATTACTGTTATCATTATCATCATCATTATCATTTTCACACGGCAATGCACCTCCACTCTGAGGATAGAGTGCGGTCCCCGAGTAGGGAGCCGGCCATCTCACAATAGATCCCTCTTGTCCGATTACCGGTATACTGTGCGTCTGGAGAGAGTACCGGTACCGGTAAAGTACCGTACCCGAGTATGAAAATGCATTAACCCAAGTCTGCGGCAACGTTACTCGAGTAATGATAATAATATTATTATGATAGAAGGAAAAAAATATTTGTCGGGTGTGCAAAAAAGGGAAAGCATATTTTTTGTTCCTCAACCAGCCGCGCCTGTGAAAGAACCCTTACCCACAGGATGGCCTGAGCATGCCAAGGCACTCTCCCATTGCTGATTGGTCCCCAGGATTGCTCCAAGTCATCAGACCCTGGAAAGTGATAAACACAGGGGGATTGGTTGGAAAGCTCGTGATCCCCCCCGGGAAGGGGGAAAAACGTGGTTTATCGACAGAGCCTCATACATCATCCCAGCCTCATCTCATCACTCTCAACTGTCTTAGCTCATCTCACCCCACCTCTCGTTGACTCGTCCCGTACCGATCCCCTATGCGTACACATAGTACAATAGTCACAGCTACAATCACAACTATCCATCGATCACCAGTGTTATCGTCTCACAAGTCTTACATCTTTCCAATCTCCTATTGGCCTCTGTTGGTTACAAACTTTTAAGTCCCACCAGACGCTACCACTGCATTCGTTCACCTGCTGGATTCCCGGAAGGCATGCTTGACTGGGCTTCATGCCGTTCTTTGTTTCCCAAGCTTTGTTTGTTCGGTACAATTGGGAAGATGGTCCTCACCTAAACGTTGCTGTCCGGTACCGGTGAACGGTGAACAGGAAATACCCTCATATCCAGCGTTTCCCGGTTGGATATCTGGGTCTGTGCACTATGGCTTTGGAACTGGGTGAGTGCTGGGTGACTGCGGCCGCCGGATGTGGCAACATTGCCTTCTGTGTCTCGGTGGAGCTCTTGCGTGGATATTGTTTCTCTGCTCTACTGTTGATCTGAATGGTACCTTAGTCCCCCTTTCCAGTTTGCTTTCTATTTGCTCTTGTGATCTCTTCCGAGCCTTTTATGTAGCCTCTGCCTCTGCTGCCTTCACTCTCTTTTGGCTTCGCCATTCTTCCGCCTTCTGCCTCATCCTCATCGCCGCCCAGTCCACTGGTTCTTGTGTGGTTCGCTGTCATTCCGGGGGTTGGGGACTTCAGGCTTTTCATCTAACAGGATCAATTATAGAGCCCTACCGGCCTGATCTCGAATACCCCCTACGCTCTTCAGGCTGAGGATCGGGAACCGTCAAACAGGGACTGCATTCTTTGTCAAACAGCCCTGAACGTTTCCGCTATTATTTTATAAGAGAAACCCCGCAATCTACGGATAGTCGATTTGGGCATCCTAGTGCCTTCCGGTTTTTTCCTGCCATTCAGAACCAGCGAAACTACCTTGGGCAGAAGTCTGCTCATGGACCAGTGCCCTCGCCTTCTACGCCGTGAATAGTTGCCACATTTCGTCAGCACCATTTCGAACTCACTTTGCCAACCACGGCCATGGACTTCTGCCGAACGCTTCCTCCAATTCTTGAGCCCTTGGCAGGCTACGAGCACCCTAGTGTTATTGAAGTTGAGGATCATGGTATTGCACTCTGGGCCTTGTGGCTGCCATTGGTTCACTCTAGCAATTACGGATATTCATATAAAGTTTTTAGATCAATGCCACCCGAAGAAGCCAGCTATTAGTTATTCCAAGCAACTAGTTGATCTTACAGCCGATATGATACTTACTGATGGAGGTGATTGGCTACCGTATCTATTCATTTAAAACTTTGCTATACGCTCCTGTATTGACGATGAGCACTTGAAATTTTAGGCGATTACCCACTTCCGTCCAACACTGCCTTCAGTTCTAGACTTCCTCGCACCGGGCCTAATGGTTCTACTAGGGAAGCCCCCCAAACTCCTAAAACACCAAAACCCCATAAAACCCCGAGACACACCGGGCTCAGGCAGGCTGGGCAGTGCGAAATCCCAGTGACTACCGGCCCAGGTCTCCACGGTTCCAGCCCTCCACAGAGGTCTACCCGGGTGCATGAGCTGGACCTTGAATTGATTGAGTATCATAAGATGAGGCTCCGCAAGCGGAAGACTGTTGAACTTTTCGATGGGTCCTTTATCCGCATTGTCTCGATCAAGAATAAACTTACAGAAGATGGAAGTAGTGAGATATTTCTTCAAGGACCACAGTTCCTCAGGAGCAGAAACTTGTTAGGGTTTTTGCCATTGAAGAAGAACGAAGTTGCCATGTCTTCACTATCCGAATCCGTTCCACTTTCAAAGGTCTTGAAAACAAGGATTTTGATTCTTACGAACGCCAATTTTCCAGAGTTCCGGGATATCACCGGGGTAGGTGATGCTGATGAGAAGGAAGGTAGGCTAATCTGTCGGTGGACAATAAAACTCGTTGGCAAGGTGGAGGGCTATCTATGTCGTCTCAAAGAAGACGAAGCAGACAAAGAATTTCGAGTTGCAGAAAGGGAATTGCGGGATCAATGGAGGGGGGATCTCTTGAGAGCTAAAATTATGAATCCGAACCCAAAGAAACAGCAGAAACGTCAACGGGATGGAACTCTCAAACAGATACATCTCAATGGTAACGGGGCTTACGGCGAGCAGAAAGGAACATATTCTCATTACACGGGCAATCCCTTCGCCAAAGATGGGCATACGCAAAGAACCACGGGCTCCGCATTTTTGGGGTATCGTGGGCAGGCATCTGGGGAGGGGGCTCGGCTTTCCGGTGCACCACCGGCCCCTATCGCGCTTCCATCACCTCCGACTCCGAGATGGGGTCCTGAGCCCATGGATATGCCTCCTCCCCCTCCCGAGTCTCCCAACGCATTGTTTCCCGGGCAACTGACCTTTGGAGGCGCCCAGACCAAATTTGGGCTCCAGTCACCTCCTGGAACGCCGTTCTCGAAAGCTAGGGTTGGGTTTTGGGTAAACCCCGACCCCTTGGCATATCTAAGTGGAACGTTTCTAATACGACTCAGGGTAATGATTCTCGTATCCGTAACGAAAATGCTCCCGCCTTCCCAGGCCCCGATGCCAGACTTTCTGCACCAAGTCGACCTGAGCGGCTTACAAGTTACCCCTCAGCTAGAACTAATCCACTCGGCAGCCCTATACAACGGAAAGGCTCCCCCAGAGAAAGCAGCCTGATGAAAGCTGCTACCCTTGACGATGCTGGCTTTGAATGTTATAACCCTACAATCAGCATTCCTCTTCGCCAGCCTGTTTTTAACTCTATTCGCGAAACTACTTACACGTTCGGTGATGCGTTTTGTGGCGGAGGCGGAATGTCTAGTGGTGCTCGTGCAGCCGGGTTCAAGAATGCGTGGAGCTTTGACTCTAATTCTGAAGCCGTGTCAACTTATCGCCGGAATTTCCCGCAATGCACAACCTATCACTCGACAGTCAACGATTTCCTCACGCTTCGTCACCCAGAGCTTCTGGTTGATGTTGTGCATCTTTCCCCCCCATGCCAACCTCACTCACCTGCTCATACGATTGCTGGAAAGGATGATGATAACAACGAAGCATCCTTATTTTGTGTCCGACAGTGTCTGCAGGCTTGCAGGCCGAGAATGGTTACGCTTGAACAGACCGATGGGCTCCTGAATAGACCCGAATGGTTTCGGAGTTTGGTCATGATGTTCACAGACATTGGCTTCTCCCTCAGCTGGAAGGTTTTACATGGAGTGGAGTATGGGGTACCACAAACACGAAAGAGATTGTTTCTTCTGGCTGCGAGGTGAGTGCCTGATCCGCGCCTGGATCAGCGGGCTGCAACTGACCTGTCTAGTCCTGGAGAAGAGTTACCCGAGTTTCCAAAGCCAACCCACGCCCACCCAAAGACTGTGAACATAGAGGGTCGTGCCCCTCCACGCACAGTGCGTGATGCCATCTCCGGCATACCGGCAACTGCCACTTGTCACGTCCATAACTTTAGTCCATTCCTCGATGGCCCCCGGCTGTCGACCGTAAACCTCGATTTACCCTTGATGTCTACGATCCTTGCTAGTGGCGGCCCTTACGACGTTCACCCAAACGGTCGAAGACCCTTCACCCCGAGAGAGCTCGCGTGTCTCCAAACATTTCCTATCTCTCATGTCTTTTATGGCAGCCCATTTCAGAAGAAGAAGCAGATTGGAAACGCCGTCCCGCCCGTTCTTGCAGAGGCACTGTTAAGCGAGGTACGCAAGGCTCTCGTGAAAGCTGATCGGTCGAGGAAGAAGAAATCTGGCCAGGAAGACCCGTTCTGGGTTCCGGAAGGTAGCAAGGGAAGATTGGCTCGTAACCCGATATGCATCGCCGATTGAGCTATGGTGAGAGAATTGCGTGTCGTTGATCGATTTTAGGGGGTTTTTTTTTTTCCCTCCTCACTATGGGGGCATTTTGGTCATGCTCGGGCAGGGGTTCTTCTGATGGGGTGTTTTTGCTATTTTCAATATTTTTACTCAACAACTTTTGCCATGTATACCAGCGCTCTTATGGAGGAGGATTAGCTGTTATGTCTAGGTCATGCATGGAGCGCGGCAATCCGGAGGGATCTTGATGTCTTTTTTTCCCCTTTCTTTCCCCTCACTTATCATAGACATGGGGCAATTTTTTGTTTCTGCTTTCTCAACCCAACATGGAATTAATTATCCGACAAGAGCTTTATCCTGCAGACCATATCACACCATAGCACCTTTGCACATCAAGCCAATATGATATACGATAACATGATGAAAAGCCATGTGCACTCAGGGAGAGAGATATAGATTGAGAAAGAAACACGTGGTATCAACGTCAACCAACCCACAATCCCAACTCCAGAAGCACAAAAACAAAAATATAGGGAAGAATGCGGAGCAAAAGGAAAGGGATCGTGCATCGCGACCCTCACTCCCACCTCTTCTTCACTTCTTCATTCGAACTAGACTACGCAACATAAGTCCTATGATGACTCCTCATCCTCCTCCTCCCGAACCCCCCGGAACGTCGGCAAGTCAAGCAAGATATAAGAATATCGAAAACACTACAAACACAATTCATCATCAGCACACTGTTCGTTCGTTCCTGGGGGGGTTCTCTTCGTTCTTTCCGGAAGTATGTGTGGGGGGTGGGGTAGCTTAATACCTTGCAACGCCGTTAATGATAGCCTTCAAGATACCGGCAATACCATTCACGATGGCCATGCACATATTCCCGATCGCACGAAAGACGGATCTGATCTGTTTGGCTGTTTGTTAGTTCCTGGGGTAAGCTGGAGGGGGAAATGGGGGAAGTTAGACTGGGGGGGGGTTATCGTACACAGGATGCCACGCCGCCCATTTTGGTTTTTTCCCCTATTTATTTTTTTATTTCTTTATTTCTTTCTGTTCCGGTTGTGAGGTTTTGCGTGTAGAAGTACGAGTATTATAAAGATAACAGTTCGCAGTAGTAGTAGTAGTAGTAGTAGTAGTAGTATGATGGTAGGATGAGGTACTGTACGGGAAATAGGGATCCATTACCGTATTTATATCCTATCGTACCTTCCATATCGGCGTCACGGTATTAATTTATCTTGGTTGTGAACTTGGTTGTCGTACCTCCAAACTCTGTTTTCTTCCCGGTTTTTTTAAAAAAATACCTGACGTCAAGAAGTGTTGGATATGTATGACGTATTATATGCGGCTCAACTATGGAAAGAAAGAGAAATAAGCTATCCATACCAGGATTCCCCACCGCATAGAGAAAATCCCAGGACAAGGTTTCGTCTGTCGTCGCGATTCATCTTCCCGACGTCAGGGGTGGATGGATGGAAGGAGAGTTTTATCATGCACCAGCCAGGTTTTTTTTTATATAACCAAGGAAATGATACACTTGGCTGCCGTAACTCCCCCCCCTGTGCGAAAACAACCCATGAGGTGATGAGAAGAAAATCCAAGTTTAGACAAAATTGTTTTTTTCCTTTTTGTTCCTTTCCCTTTTTAGAAATCACAATACCGGTATCATACCGCCCCAATTCTCCTTCCCTCGTAGCGTCGGGAGATGTAATGGACACGCCAAGACTCATCGATCAAGAGACTTTATTTCACATCCCATCACTCGCCGATCGCCACCTCCCCGGTTTGGGAACCGAGTTAGCAACTACGAGTATATTGTATCACAAGTTCGTAGTAGGGGAGGTTTAGCTCGAATCCCTCCGCTCGTTCCCGAATTTCACGCACTGTTAGCGTGGCGCTAATAGGACGATCGGTGAATGCTATGACAAGAGAGGCAACGATACATAACACAGTACCGGTAGTGGAAGGGTTTTTGTTTGGCATGTAAAAATTAACTTAAAGTTATAAGTATTTATTGTTTTTTATCGCTATACTTCATTGTTCTACTGGTAATCATTACAGCTCTTATATGAAAATAGTGGATGAGAGTATAATAAATAGAAAATAAAAAAAGATATCATACCTTTTAGAAGTTATGTAGTTTATTCCTGCTGGGTACTCTTCAAAGCTGAATTATTTAAGAAACATACTATACAAATAACTGTAATCATGAGAAAGAATTTGTTATTTTCTATCACCATACTCTATTGTTCCAGTTTCAGCTATCTCAAGCCATACTATATCAGGAAAACACTCTTCCTTTTTCTAGCATTTTGTTTTGGATTGCAAAATATCGAATCACAATTGCTGACAGTAGATTTAATGAGTAAATATGGTGTAGGAACCTAGTTTAGAGAATATAATTTTTCTTTATTTCTTGGTTTACCATATTTTCTCACCAGACCAGCTACCACTGGGCAGGGTCTCAATCCCGGCACTAGGAGGCTATAAACTCCTTTGTACAGAGATTAAAACCCTGTACAGAAGTAGCCAATCCAAAAAGAAAATGGGCAAACTGCTAAACTAAAACATTCATCTACCCTCCAGTAAAATCCCACCTGCCTTCTCATAAAAGTCCGCCCACTTCTGTAAAAGCCTACCCAACTGAACTAGAAATATTTATTATCTCAACCACGGTCAGTCTATATGCCACTTAGAGTTGGATTTTATAACTTATACATAATTACTCAAATTACATCCTTTTACCACCTTGCCTATACATTTAAGTTTCCGCAGCTCTTCCCTATTCCAAATAAGCTTTTAATTTCTTCCTTCTCCACCTTATTGCCACTACCATTCATAAGCTTCATTATATTATACTAGCAGTACGGTACTAGACTCGGACTGCAGGGCAAATGACTGCAAAATGTTTTGCTTGTTTTCAATAAGAGTTAGTCTCTTAAGAATAGACATTCTATCACCTTATCAGTCTTGTAAAGTGAAAGGTCTCGCAAAGGGAAAGATGAATGTCTAACTTACCCGAAAGAAAGAAATGATTTGATGAAGGAGAAATAATTTAATAAAGGAGAAATGATTTGATAAAGGAGAAATGATTCAATAAAGAAGACGATCCGACGAAGAAGCGCTCGACTTGGTTGAGTTTGCTAAGGAGAAAGACGAGGAGAAGAGGTTTTCCTAGTAAAATAGGGGTATTGCCGAGCTACGATTCCACAAATCCGCGGTCATGCAACATTCATTACTTAGCAAGTTGAGGGATACAGGCAAAAGAAACTATGCCTTTGAGGTTTTTTGAGGTCCTATCATACAACCTGGTAGAAAGTTATCTCTTGTCAGCCTCATACAAGAAATTATACGATTTTGGAGTGCATACTGAATGCCTGGCGGGGAGCTCAAAAACTGACTCCAGGAGTCTCCTTACGGCCTCAAACTACCACTTCGAGGCACTTTGGAGCATCATTCTTTGATCAGTCGAGTAATATCGTAACTATCTTGTTCACCCCCGTGTTGATGAAATACTGCTCGAACACTGTCCATATTACCACTACTAATCTCAACAATTTACCGTCCAAGAGCTTTTATTACACCCTCTCCTCTTGTACAGCACTTTGCTTCATCCCATCCACCACCACCGCCACCAGCCTAAACAATCTCAAAAGGATCCATATCCCTCTCGCTAACCACAACCTTAAACTCCCCCTCCCTCTCTACTTCGCTTTCCAGAACCTCAGCCAACTTCCCCTTCATAACATCTCTCAAAAAGCCCCTTTCAGTATTTGTATGGAAGCCTATCCTTATCAGTCCTCGCTCACTCCCATCGGGGGTCGGACAGAACGAAAGACTCACATGTAATAAACCCAACCCCCCGCTCCTTTGCCGCGAGTGCGTCGTGATGCGAGAGTTCCCCCGTGAATAGCAAATCCACGTCGACGTTCTTAAACATGGAAGCGCCAGAGCCGGCACATATGGCTATCGTGCGGACCCGTTTGTCTCCCGGGGTTTTTCCGACCATAACTACTCTCGTCGTCAGCCCACACTAGCAAACCACGCTACCCAAGAGAGTGGGTGCAAATCAACCATGTTTCAATCTCAAAAACCCCTTCACTCTGTTCACGAGCTCTTGGAACCCTTTTGGCTCTTTGAGCGTTATTATACGGCCCATTCCCGAGTCCTCGTACCCTGTAGCCCCCCCCACTCTCGATTAGCCCTCCTCCTTCTCCCCGATTCCTCCTCCGCTTCCTCCTCCGCTTTAGACAGTCAATCAAACAAACCCGGAACGTCCTTGATCCCCTCAATAACCACCCTCCCACTCTCCTCCCCCCTCCCGCCAGAAATCCCATCCGCCAGCCAATCGTTAACACCCCCGATCTTAGCGTCAACAGCTGTATGTGGGGAGTACACACTGATGCCTTCCTGTGCCAACCTCAGGAGGCTTTCTTGTTGTGTATTGGCTAGTGTGAGTGATTTCAAAGGGCGGAATATTATCGGGTCTATATTCTACCGCATTAGCAAAGCCAAGGTAGAGGTTATGCGGAGCAGAGGGGGAGGACGGTAGGCCACTATCACGGAAGACCTTAGTGAGATTGCTTCGTCTACTACGGCCTTTGTGAGGTCGATGGTTAGGAGGACATTGTGGGCTTCGGGAGGGGAGCGGTCGGTTCGGTCCGGGGCCTCGAGGAGAACTAGTGTATTGTTAGCTTTAGCATCGTGTTATTGTGGAGAGAGGGTGGGGCGCACGGCCCGTGTTATCCCAGGTTCTGTCCGCGAGTGCTGGTGGGTAGCTGTAGATGTCAATAGTGGTGTTCTCTAGTTGGCAACTGTGGAGGCGGGAACAGGTACAGTTTTTGCACCGCGTTGACTACCGTGCGAAGAGTTCTCGAGCGGATTATTGCGTTGGAAGACATGGCTGTAGGTGGTTCCAGTAGCGGAGTAATGGGAAGATTCTTTTGATGATGGTGGGGAGGACCGGTATGATATGTTAATGGGGCCAATCCGATGTCACCGGTGATGGCCCATTAAGCCGCATTGGCACACAGCCAAGAGGCAAGAGAGATGAAGCTTAATTAACTTCGACTGCATACAGCCATACCGCTAGACTAAAATAATTTACGGGAACCCCTCAGTTTATTTCTAGTCGTACGAGTACACACACCATCACTATACAATAGATAGTCTATACAGTACTAGTACAGTACGTACAGCACTGCACTCTGCTGTACTCGAGCACAAGCAGAGCGCAGCGCGTGATGTCTGGTTTCATTAATTCCCGAGGTCAAACCCATAAGGAATCCAGTTATGATACCAGCACAGCAAATGCCATCCAAGCAGAAAGTGTACACAATAATCTACCTCTAACTCCTAAAATCCACCCATATCTATAGAGCTGTTGTGCGTCCGCTCACTTCTTCTCTCCGATCCCATTGATGGTCTCGTTTGCGGCCGGCTGCTTCCGTATATACTCGACGAACCTCTTGCCATCGCTGAATATCTGTCCGGGCATGGCCATGTTTTGAACCCATCGAGGAATGCTTCCTCCGGCGTCACTCTGCTGTGCGTTAGCACCACTCCCTCCAGCGGTGGTAGACAGGGCACGACTTACGCAAACCCCCGTCAGAATCTCCACCTCCCCACTCTCCAACTCACATATGTATTCAACCGATATGTACTTCCCACGAACATCCGACTCTGACACCATCTCGCCCTCAATCGGCAAAGAGATAACCACAGAAGACCTCCGTCCGTCCGTCTCGGGCAAGTCCTTTGAGATCACACTCGCGAGGAACTCTCGACCGGCAAACGCCTGGATGTGCAAGAATCTACGCACATCTTCCATCCCACAACCAGAATTAGCCGGAGGAATTAGTAATCGGCTAGTTTGGGGGAGGAATGGTAAGACAAACCCCTGACCAATATTTTCCCTTCAAACTCTTCCACCGCCATTTCTTCATTTGTGTCCCTGGGCCCGTCCAGCCACTCGCTCTCGGCAAGGATCCGCTCATCGATCATGGCGCGGTGGATAACGTTGTAGTCCACATCGACCCTTATTACACGTGCAATCCAATTATCGTTGTCGTGATGGGTTCGGTAGGTATTCAGATGGGTATCTGTTTTTAAGGAGGTCCATTTTATGTATGAACTAGTACTTGAAAGGGATGTTATGAAGGATAGTCCGTCCTTGATGAGCTGTTCAAGGAGCGGCGCGGTAAAGCACTCACGGGCAACAGGGGCGAGGACGAGTTTTAATGCCATGGTTGAAATGGGTGGCGATGAGAATGGGAAGAAGAGAGCGAGGGGGAGAGAGAGGAGAGAGAGAAGAGAGAGAAAGGGAAAGAGGAAGAATGGAATGAAAGCAGGAACACCAGGGGCCACTCAAACACGAGCAGGCGTACAGGTACCATACGTATCGCGCACCGTATCACCAAGGTCACATAAGTTGACCAACTGAGCTCATCCATTCCCTATATAGAACACATCATACCGGTAGAGTTTCGCTATCTCTGACTTGCGTCCGAACCTAACCCATGATAGCCCACCCGCCCATCCCTACTTGTACTGTACGAGTACTCGAGTAGAAGTAACAACCGTGGTCTTTACTCGAGTAGCTCTTATACCGGCACAGCATACGAGTACGAGTACTCGTACAGCAACCAATCAGCAATCGGACGCCAAAGCGAACCATCAGAATGTCGTGCAGCACCTTTCCACTCATAGGTTACCGGTATCAGTACCGGTACCTGAGTATTATGCAATGCACTTTATTCGTCAAGTTCCAGATTGTTAATCGGGTGGATGTGTGTGGTGTGTGAACCCTGAAATCTCACCACCCCCCTTCTCTGTCACGCCCAGGTCTTCCTTCACTTCCCCCACGTTGGCTAGGGCTGGCCGCTAGACTAACCTCATCATGGTTTTAACCCGTAGATCTAGCTTGGCGCGCCAAGACTTTTGGTGAATGGGTTGAGCAGTTGATTTTGATTTTTTTCCTCCCCTCTTCACTTCTTCCCCTCTCTCCCCTTCCCTTCACGACGACCACGGCGACCAGAGACAAAAAATCGACTCTCACCTTTGCTTGCTATCATATCGTACTACGAGAGGAATTGAAGGGGGGGTTCACACTCGTTTTTTTCGCCCAATTCAGCCCGTTCACCTCTTCAATTCCCCTCCTCACGATTAACGAACGAACAAACGACAAACACACGATCAATGAATGCCCTACCGGCGTCATATCATAGCCGAAACAAAAAATGGGCTTCGTAAACCCCGGCCGCTCCTCAACCCGGCTAAACAAAACATTCGGAAAACGCTACAACAACCGCCCTCCTTCACCCCCTCCTCGAAAACGTCGAAAAACCCTCTCACCCTATTCCCCCTCCTCTTCCTACCCTACACCATCGTCATCAACGACCCCCTCGCCAAATCTCTCCCGTCATCAAACCCCCCTCTCTACGGCCTCCCCGCCACCACGCCCACTGCCAACCCGTGATCCCCCAGCCCTGCAAACCCTCCCACCGGAACTCCTCCAACGCATCTTCCTCTTGAGCAAAAACCCGCGACTCCCCGCAACGACCCTCCGCCTCACCCGCTCCCTCTCCGCCCCAGTTCTAAAACACGAGTACATCCGTATACACTACGGCTCACACATCCCTCCGGAACTCCTCCTCCGTCGCTTCTTTACCGCTCAATTCCTGCGCACTCACGAGAGCCGGTGCCAATCCACGCTAACATTCGCACCGGATGCATTCCTCCCCCCACACCGGTATTCTATTGAGGTACTGCGCTTACTGCTCCTCCGCGGGGCAACCCTGTCAGCGGGGGACGCGGATGAGTGGACCGCTGTGCTCAGGGAGGGCGTACATGAGGCAGACTTGGAGTTTGTCAGGGCTCTGCTGGAGGAAGCGGGGGTGAGGCCCGATGAAGAATGTCTGGGGCTAGCGATTGAGAGGGGATGGGTGGAGGGGATGGAGGTTTTGGCCAAGAGGGGCGGGGTCGGGTTGGGTGGGCGAGGGATCTGGGAGAAGGCACTCGAGATGGGAAAGGATGGGAGGGGTGCCGGATTGGAGTTTCTGTTGGAGAGGGGATGTCCACCTGCGGCGTTGTTGGGGAGGGTTTGGGAGGTTATTAATGGGCCGAGGCGGTGACCGGAAAAGGGGAGGGGGTTGATTTGCTTTAATTTGCTTTGCCACGTCTTCTTGTACATTTTAGGGATGCTCCCGTAGATGGCTTTTTCATGACATGTTTCATTTTTTTCCTGTACATTCTAGGGATTCTAGGGACCGGCAGCGGGGATAATTGTAGATGGTTGCATGGAAAATCACTCGCATTCGTAGAAAAATACATTGTCTCTCCTAGCTACGCTCTTTCTTGTTCTTTCACTAACTTTGCTTTGCTATGACCTGCTTTTTTTTTTTTTGGCTAGCTAGCTTTTGCAACACAAGTGAACAAAAGGTTTCTCATTGATACACGCCTTATCTCATCCCATGCATTACACACCCCAGCCTTCTCCTCTGATACTCATACATTAGCTCAACCCCCCCCTATCCCTCACCATCTACCCACCAAACTGCCTGCAGCAAGTGACCATCAAACTCAGCCTAGGATACCCCCAATACAGCACCGTAATTCATCCAAAGAATAGGTAGAAGTGAGGCAAGGGGGTTAGAAATTCCCAAACCAAACTAAACAGACTCCACCACACCCCGACAAGGATGGCATTGCTACAGCTAGGCCTGGCAAAGGCAGGCAGGGACGAGATAATCTACATAATAACGCACTCCCCGTCATCCTTATTCTTCTTAACGTGCAACCTAGATAACTTCTCCCGGGACTTTTGCACCGCTGCGCCACCCTTCTTGAGTTCGTTCAGGCGCTGGCGGGCTTTTTCGTGGTTCCGGTCTAATCCCCCCCATCAATTAGTCAATGAACCGTTCACCCACTCCTAGCAAAAAAATATTGGGGGGGGGTAACTTACTAGCAGCTTTATAATACCACTTCTTCGCCTCATCCAAGTTCGCCACTACGCCGATGCCGACTTCGGTGTAGTAGCCGAGAGCGTACTCTGCGTTTCCCAGCCCCTTCTCGGCCGCCTTGCGCGCCCATAGATACGCCTCAGTGTCGGATTGCTTGATCACACCGTCAGCGCCGGTGAGATACCACCCGCTCAGGGCGAGCGCACTCTCTTCCTCGTTTTGCGTTGCCGCGCGGCTGTACCAGAATATGCTTAAGCGGGGATCGATCGGGCAACCCATGGTGCCATACTCAAAGGCACAGCCGATACGGAATTGCGAAGGTGGGTAGTTGAGCTCCGCGGCCTTCATAAAGAGTTCGCGGGAGTAGGAGGCGTCGGGGATGATGTTGTCGTGGGATTCACATTCATAGATTAGGCCCTGTTAGGGCGTTAGCCTAGTATTGAAGTATTCGGGTAAGGGAGGACTTACAAGCTGGTGGAGAGCATGGGGATTGTTCTCATCCGCTTGATCGGCAGCCCTCTTCAGCCAGTTGATGGAATCTCGAGCGTTCTTGGTCTGGCCCAGTAGTCCTTTCAGCTGAATCATGCCAAGCTTGTACATGGCGGCGGTATCCCCAAGTGCGGCTGCCTTCTTGTACCAAGTGATTGACTTGAGCGGGTCTTTCCGCACTCCCGCGCCGAGCTCGCAGCAAACTAGACCAGATCACTATTAGCTCATGCCCTGACACCACAGGTCATTGATAACGATATGCCGTACCAGCAGTGCGATAAGCCGATGGTCCATGATTTAGCTTTGCCGCGGATTGGTACAAGTTGAATGCGCGCTCGAGGTCAACCTGTAATCCAAGCAAACCCTCCCAGTAGCATTCTGCTAGGTAGAACATCGCGTCGGGATATGGGTGCGACTTTAAAAATCTAGTCAGTCAGATACTAAAACAAGTAGGTTCAATATACCAACCGAATTGCACAATTTCTTAACAATCTTGTGTGCGTCGAATATGTAATTCTCCCGATTCTTCTTGGCGGTCCTAGCATCCGCACGGCCGCCCTCGTCCGCAAGCACTGAAGCCGCTTCGACCATCTTCTTCGCAAGCGTCAATTGGAGCTTCTGATCTCCCGGGTTGGCCTTAGCGTTCTGCTGCAGTTGGTTCAACTCAATTGGGGTAATGGGGCCTGGTTGTTGTTGAATGGGCTGTCGTGATATGGTGCTGCCACGGTCGGGTGAATACTGCCGTATAGGGGGAGGATGATTATTCCACCCAGACTGATCCTGCATCAACCCCGGACGAATTGGCGGAGGGTGCGCTGGCAGGAAATCCGCACTATACCTGGGACTAGACGTATCTGAACCTATGTTAGGAGGCGGCGCGGGGTGGTGGGGAAGTGAGTCGCCCACCGCGCTCGACTGTGTGGACTGGGTCCTTGGAGGATACTGATTCTGGGGTGGTGGCATTTGCTTTGGAGGCGATGATCCTCGCATTTGCTGTGATGGCGCGGGCGATCCAACTCTTAGAGCCACTGGGATATTGGGCTGAGGAGGGGGAGGGGGAAACCCGTTCGCCGTCAACACTGGCGGAGGGTCCTCCGGCATATCTCCCGGCATCTCAACAGCGCCGTCATACGGCCCAGGGTTGTGTAGACTTCCGTTGGCCTCGCTATATCCACCAGTAGGTAGGGGCGGTGGGGGCCCAGCCGCTGCACTAGATTCGCCGCGCAAATCGGGCTGTGATCTACTACGATAGGCCTGTTGAGCGAAATCTCGAGGATCATTCGTGTAACCCTCCTGATAAGCTGGCCCCTGATACCCGGAAGAAGTATCATTCCCCCCATATTGCGCTGGTTCCTCATGATATGCGCTTGCTGGATGCTGTTGATCATAACCTCCTTCAGTGTAATCAGTGTCATAATAAGCATCCAATATCAAACCAACACTCCCCCTATTATATGGGTCATTTGGTCCCTGCGGCAGATATTCCTCATACGCTGGTCGCGGAGGATACGCCCGAGGACTCGAAAAGTTCACTGCACCCGCATGTCGCTGAGGGTTATATGCTGTATACTGTGGCTCTGCTTGGGGGGGCACCTGCTGTGGTAGTGGGCGCTGCGTATTCGCAGGCATGGTCATACTTCTCTGCGGTGGTCCAAAACCAGGGTCCGGGGGTGGCACTTCCTCATAATGCCCATTCTGTGATGGATACGTCTCCACCCATCCCTGCTCGTAATGGCCTGTGCTCCGCCCAGGCGGCGGCAGACTACCAGGTGGAGCTCCTCTACTCGCCATCGGCATTGGCATGTTCCCGCGCGGAGGCGGCATTCTCTGATGCACCGGTGGTGGCCCTCTCATCCCAGGCGGGGGAGGTCCCCTCATTCCCGGGGGCAGGGGTCCATGATAACCTGACCCTCCTCCGCCCTGATATCCAGGGAGTCGCCTCCCCCCACCCACTCTATCCGACATAGTCTGCGACCTGGGCATCACTCCCCCACGTCCAGGTGGAGGAGGACCGCGCTGTCGCATTTGAGGCGGTGGATGGCCATCGTCGGTCAAGTGCATTGCAAACATCGAGTCGTCTATGGGTAGAGTTCCAGGCGGCACTGGATCGCGACGCTTCATTGATCCCCCAAAAGATGGGAAAGGACCATCCGAATTGGAAACCATACCTGGTGATAGAGGTGGACGAGCTAAGTACGGGTGCAGGTAAGAATGCCGCACATCCAGATCCAGATAATAGTCCACCTAATAGGGAACCAAAAGATAAAAGCTCACCTCTCTCACTCCCTCCCTGGCTATAAGCAGAATCCATCCCAGGCTGGCTCGCATATCTATTCAAACTCCGTTGCGAAGGCGGTTGTCCTCGACCACCGGGCGGTTGCGCATATTGCTGGCCTTGACCTTCATAATGGTCTCCCGGATATCCCCTCTGCGGCGGATACTGTCCCTGGTCATATGCCATTCTGTGTTTCGTAGAATTCCCCACAGGTCCCGTATTAAGCAGCGGCGCAGTCTCGTCGTTGTTGTTGTTAAAGTGGAGCAACCGCTGAAAAGTTAAAGGAAAGAGGGCACGCTGTTCGTCAATTCAAAACAACACCTATTTTTCTTTTTCTTTTTTTCCCTCCCTTTTTTTTCTCCCTCTCTCTTCCCCTGCCCAGTTATACTTTGTCAAGGCTTAAAGTACTGAAAAGAGTATTGTACAGTACGCTCACGTTCACGATAGACGGATGGAGGCAACAAGGTCTTTTTTTTTTTTTTTTTTTTTTTTTAACCCCCCCGCCCTCCACAGACCGGTACCAGAGAGGGAAATGGCAGCGCACTCGAGCACGAGTAAAGCCCGCACAGCGCAGTCAGCGAGCCGGACGTACAGACGCAACTGCAGAGGGAAGAGCCGGATTAGGAGACCAATGCAAAGAAAATGAAAGCGGAGAGTGGAAGTGCCGATGCCAAATTTCCAAAGGAGAGGCGAATTCTAGCGGTCAGTGTTTTTCCCTGGTTAAACCACAATTTAAATTGATGGGCGTTGTGAGGGTTTTTCTGCGTTTTCCGCTGTCAAACCTCCCTCCCCCTCTCCAGAACAAGGCGGGTATCGGTTAAAGTGAATAAGTATGATAAACGGTTAATAAGCGGTACCTGATTTCTTCTATCGGGTCGGTCCCCTCCCTTTTCTTCTTGAACGGTAGCCCTTCTCGTTAAGGTCTGTTTAAAGTAGGGTGCCTTGCATAAGGGAAGTGGAGTTATGATACTGTATTTGAGGCCGGCGGGCAGCTTGCCAACCAATGAACCCATCAATTACTGGGCATAGAGGGGAGGGGGGGGGCTAACAACGCCTTTTTTCGATCCCCTTTTCTCCTCCACACACCGCATCCAAAAAGTTCGTCCTGAGCCCCGTGCCCACCGATCAGCGCTGCTCCCCAGGGGCTTGGGTACGGTACGGCGCGGGTACGATGATGCGGGTCGTTAGCACAGATGGAAACGTACTCGAGTATGATACAATAAGAATAGAGATGGGGAGAGAGAGAAACCGGAGGAAGGAATGGCTCGACAAGTCAACTAGTAGTACAATACAGTACAAGTAGACCACAGCACAGTACAAACTGGTACGGGCCGTGTAATAACAAGGAGGTTCGAAGTTCTCGCCACAACATCCAGCACCGACTGGTACTGTACTGTACACGGTGTATATACCTTCGCAAAAATGGTGGTTTCGAGGATCCGTTTCCTCGAGCTGGTGCTTATTGAAACGCGGGAGGCATACCTTGGTTGGCTGGCCGCCAGAAAATTGACCCCTTGTTCGAAGAATAAGCTAAAGCTGTAAATTTATGGCGCTGGCGCATCGAGAACTCCGGACCTCCCCAATGCGAGCACCGGTACCGACTCTGCTCTCACTTGTTCCTCGCGCCTTTCCTCAACCCATATGATAGGCTGCAAACAACATTCTATTCTTACCAACCTTTTCTTACCCCTTAATTCAGCACCAGTCCACAACAGCTGCAAGCATGGCATCGGTACAGTACTGTACTGTGATCCGGTGACAGGTTCCACTAATAGCCCAGTAGATACAGCAGGACCAATACATTAGTTCCCCACGGTATTACACGGTACGATACCTTGCGAAAGGGACCAGAAAAGTTGCCAGGAGAGGATTTTGGGAATGACATGACAAATGTTACCCGGACTAGAAAGGTGTCAACAAGGGGAGATGAAAGATAGGCGAGGCCGACACTCCATGAGAAGCACAAGCCATTTGCGGTATGATAGCTCGTAAATTAAATTAGGGTGTTGGCTTTGTGGCAATCATCGAGGGAAAGCTGACCGCAGTCTGCATGACATTTTTAAGAGTCTCCGGGATGGGGGAGGGGAACGGTAAGGGGTTCAATTATATAGTACAAGTACTCGTACACTCGATTAATTGACGGCTCCTTGACATCATATTTCATAAGGACTCGCTGTAACCTTGGGCCCATGGACATGAAACTCGGGTTCTAGAGACTTTAATCAGTCACCAAGGGAAGGAAAAATAATTTACATTTTCCCTTGAAGATGTACTCAAAGGCTCAACTAGGATATATCCCGTTCGAAATGATCAATTACTACTGCATTATATACTCTCAAGCTTCCTAATGCCGGTATGTTGAGCTCTCCTGCTGCTTATTAGTCTATGGCTTCAATTGGCAATATACCGGGTTCTAAATTATCAGTTTCCAAATGTGTACATTGTGCGGTGTGATACACACGGGTGATCACCTATTCTCATACTACTCGTATACTGGCATCTGCAAAGAGCATTACACCCGCGACCCAAGCATGTGGAAATGGAGGGGAATCCATCCATCCATCCATCATCACACCCTATTCAACCGAACGTCCAAGTGAACCACTACCGGTATGGTACCGTAGCACACAAATTTTGGTAGCATCATACCGGTTGTGGTACTCGAGCAGTAATAACACACCTCCAGCCACCTCCATCACCAATTGTGGCGTCGTGGCGCATACCCAGATTTATTTCCGAAACTATTTTCGACGTCAAGGGCGACCGACGATCCTTTTGGCCCCTCCTCCGTCCATTCATTCGCCCTTTCCCCCGCTGCCCTCGGACTCCTCTATCGAATAGCTACGATAGCTGCCACAGAACGAAACGCACACTCCGTCCGCCACCCACCTACCGGCAAGGAAAGGAAAAACCGCAGCGGTGAATACCCTCACGAGAAATATATATACAAATATTATATAATATATATAATGCGTGCGGTAGCGTACCTCAAGATGTTTGTAGCGTGAGTTCCCCCTCCTCCTCCAATTGAACGAATACAGGTACGAGAAAAGCCCGAAGTGCGCGGGGTCTAACGCACCGATCAGTGGCACAGTCTGCTGCATCGGCGGTCCTGCCCTGGTATACTACGTGACCCCCGACCCCGACGAACTCTTCAAAGTATGGCTCCCTCCCAACCCCTCACACTGCGTGCTGACAATATCGCCAGCGCTACAACCCAGAACTCCAAAGGAAAACTCTAGAAATGCGCGAGGAGCGGGGGAAAAGGTACGGCGAGTTTATGGAGAAACTGCGCGAGTACTCCAAGAGCGATAAGCCGATTTGGGTGGTCGCAGCGGAGGAGGAGAAGAAGCAGAGGATCGCGGTGAAGGCTGAGAGGAAGAGGATTAGAGATGAACTGGAGAAGCAGAAGCAGGAGATTTTGGGGGAGCAGTTGAGTGGGAAGTAGGTTGAGGCGTTTCCATCCGAGCTATGCATGGTATTGGGTGTCTGCATATTCTTTCTTCCCTTTTTTTTGTTTTTCTTCCCTTAGCTCGGCGATATCACCACCTCTGCACCTGCGCAGTGCAATTATCAGTTTCCTTTTTATCCATTGCTCAGTGGGGCCGTGAGGTTCAGTACCGAAAACCCCGCGAGAAATGTAAATCACCCCGCCCTGCACCATGTCGAACAGGTTCGGCAACAGATTTTGAGAACACAGTACCAAAACATCGCAATACCACCCGATAGAACACCCCACCAACCAGCAAGATTCGCCAGGCTAGTTACCATAACTGTATAGTGAGTATAGTACACTAAAACGAGCAACAGCGCAAGCGAAACCTCTCACAATTGAACCAAATACCAGTGCCACGTAGGGTTTACATAGTCCAGCAATTACAGTAACTTGAGTGTCGAGAAGATTCGACGTTAAATTCACCGGGACACAAAAGCTGCACGTCCCATCTCAAAATCACCAATTTTCCCCACTCGTATCATAATAACTTGTACCGCGAATCACCAAGAATCAGCAGCAAACAAATAAAATCGTAGCATCCTGACAGACCATCTTCATCCTTCTACGGTATCCTGTTTAACTACTTAAAGTCATTTCGGTGTGGATTGGGATACTCTCCCTAGGCCTCAAAGGAAAAATTTCCTTCCACTTCCATTCCAGGCCTAGCCGAATTCGTCGCTGTATTCACGCCCGGCCGTACTCGTACAAAAGGGAGCTCCTGCTCTCCCCCCTTCCCGCGCCTCATCCTGTACGAGTACAGGAGGAATACAAGTACTAGCACACTAAACAAAAGGAGCACATCCCTGCCCCGTCCGCCCCAACAGTCGTGTACGAGTACTATTGTAGTACATATGAAACTGCTAACAAGAGACCCCTTCCCGCACCTCGTCTTGTACCAGTACAAAAGAAATCTCCCAAATAACTCGAAAAGAAAAGAAACTTATTCCTACTCCTGACCTGATATTCACGTACATATAAAGCTACTGTACTAACAAAAGAAACTCCTACTCCCTCTTCACGTGCCCCCACTCAGTACATACAAGTAGGATATCCGTCCAACAAAAGAAACTCACTCCTGCCACTTCAACCTGACGGTAATAGTGCACAAAATTGATATCCCTTCATATAACGCAGAGTCGTTTCCAGGCTGGCTGTCACGGTGTTATTCTTCCCTATAGGGGCAGCGGAGTTGGAGGTGGGTGTAGTAGTACCCTTTATTACGTTGTATTCTTTCTTTCATCTGCTTCAAGTATATGCTTCTCTTTATTCTTGTTGTTTTTGTAGCATTGCAATCATAGGTTATCACTCTTATTCAATTCTTGAATATCTCGCCGGCCAACTCGGAAATCGCTTTATAAGCTGTCAGGTTTTTCAAACCTGAATTCCTTCCTTCCTTAGGAGATTTTTTTTTTTTTTTTTTCAATAATTTCCTCTGGTAAGTCTCTTTATTAGACGCTATTTATTTAATATAGCTACCAGACAGATTGCCTATGTCTTAACCTATAATTGTGTTGTGGCTGATTGCGGTGCCCGGTGCCCGGCACGGTACAGGCCACAGTGCTCCTGCCTTGTCACTACTGCATTTTACCTGTAGTATTGGCAACCCATTACCAAACATCACACGAACTCAGCGTTGCATCGGTATACTGTACAGTGCATGCCTTGCGCAGGAAGCTGGAGATTACCCCCTTCCCCCCCCTTCCTCCTCCTCAACATCCCTGGGGTAAAAACTGCGCTACACATTGCGCCACCACACCAAGGCTACAAATGCCTTCCTCCACCTTTCATTCTCGGATATGTTATAGTATAAGTTACGGTATTCGTGTCCGTGTCCTCTGCTCGCTAGTTCATAAAGAATTCGGGAAAATGGATATGCCAAAATCCCCGGATCTGGGTGTAAACCACCAATTCCTGGCATTTTTTTAATGTCCGGACACCTTACAAATTGACGAGTACTGGGGATGGCTGATAGATCAGTAGATAAAGGATCATGAGGTATCACTAGGGGGGTATGTGCTGTGTGTTGATGTGGGTTTTGCTCAAGTGGTATGGTAGAGAAACTGCTATCATACGGCGACTGTTATTATGGTAATAGTACCCCTCCCGAACCGTTTTCTGTCATCTACTGTACTAGAGTAGATTGTCACACGAGGTGTAATACCTGAAAAAGCAAGATCTTAGAAGCATCCCGCTTTGGTATGATACTGTAACGAAGCGGGAGCCACAGCAGCACAGCGCCATCACCGACGGCCACCCCACCCCTACAAGGACCATCCACCTACAAGTACTAGCCTCCCCCTTACTTGTGCTCAAACACAACCCAATCAAAAGTGAAAAACGGAGTAATTTGTTTGTCCGTGGTATTACGGCACTGAAGCCCAACCCAAGTACTACCCTTCTTCAGTTTTTTTCCCAAGCCAACAAACCCAATTGCGTTAAACCCCCCATCCCCATCCACCCTAGAAGAACCCCCAGCCTGCTAAAAATCAGACCCCGGAAGAAAAGAAGAATAAAATTGATCCGCCCAACGCGAGCGAAACCACAGCCCCAATCTGGCACCAAAATAATTCTCCCTGACCTGCCATACCCCTGTTTTTCTCAGATCGTACAAACTCCCCACCCAATCAATCCTGCAAACGTTCCCTAACCCTAAAAGAAACAAGAGGAGGAAGGAAGGAGGGCAATCAAAGTTTCGCGGCACCACCCACCGTTACAATCTCGTTATACAGCAGAGTAGTAAGGAAATCCGCATAGTCCTCCCCGGTGATCTGGGTCGCAAAGTAGCGTGCCGCAAGGTGGTACTTGTTCCCAGCGGGCGCTTTGCTGGCGAGTTTTTCTGTGGTCTCCTTGAGGAGCTGGAGGTTCAGTTCTTTGGTGACCCTCTTGCCTTCGATGGTGCTCACACCGTGTTTGGCCCACTGCCAGAGCTGTGGGATACGTTAGTTGGCTTATGGTCCGGGGGAAAGCGGAGAGGGGGGTTGTGAGTGTATACTTGAGAACGGGAGACTTCGGCGGTGGCGGCGTCCTCCATTAGGTAGTTTATTGGCACACAACCGACGGCGCGAAGCCAGCCTTCCATATATCCGATGCCGATTTCTAGGTTCTTGCGGATTCCCTCCTCTGTGACTGCGCCCGGCATGTTCATGTTGAGAAGGTCCATTGCTGTTACAGAGACTTCCTCCCTGCGCTTGAAAATTTGGTTGGGGGTTGGCATGTGCTTATTGAAGACTTCAGATGCGATCTTTGCGAGGGCGGGGTGAGCGACCCTATTTACTCTATTGGTTAGTACCGACCCTGCAAACTTCGGTGCATCATATAGCTATTTTTGATACGAGTGGTATCTCTTTGCTATATAATTACGTCAGATCACTCGGGATATTCAAGCATACCAAGTTCCACTGTAAAGCCCGTTAGTGAGTTTCTCCAGGAGACTCAGGCGGAGGGAACATACTCATGACCGGCCCTGACCTCTCGTAGCTTATCGGCATAGACACCAGCCATAGCCTTCTTATTGGCCTCTTCATTATCCTTGATAGGAATCTGTGCAGCCATTCCTCCCATAGCATGAACACCTCTGTGGTGACATGTCTTGATCAACAACTTGACATACGCCTCCATAAATGGCACAGTCATGGTAACAGCGCTTCTGTCCGGCAGCACGAATTGTGGGTTATTCCTGAACTTCTTGATCACGCTAAAGATGTAATCCCAACGACCGCAGTTGAGACCGGAGCTGTGCTGTCGCAATTCATAGATGATCTATCTCATCAGTAACTGTTCACAATCTTTACAGAAAATCACTCAACCCACCTCGTCCATTTCGAAAACAGCCAGGATAGTCTCGATCAATACGGTAGCACGAATGGTGCCCCTCGGGATTCCAACGGTATCCTGAGAAAGATTGAATACATCGTTCCATAATCTGGCCTCCAGATGCGATTCCATCTTTGGCAGGTAGAAGTACGGCCCGTGGCCGTTCTGGATCAACTGCTTAGCATTGTGGAAAAAGTAACACCCAAAGTCGAAGAGAGCGCCAGAGATTGGCTCGCCATCGACGACAAAGTGCTTCTCGTCAAGATGCCAGCCACGAGGACTAAGATCCGTTAATAATATTCATCAGGGCAATGGTACGGGAGACAGTGGGAACATACCGAATGATCAGGGTTGGCAAAGGACGGTCAGTGCGGAGCTTGTAATCCTTCCCGTTGAGCTTAAAGTCAACCTGCCGGCGGATAGCGTCGTACAAGTTGATCTGCCCGTTAATCACGTTATCCCAGGTTGGCGAGTTAGAATCTATGACGCATATGTTAGCAGCATGGCTCAATTGTTCCACCACTAGTTACCGGGTCACTCCCTCCCCTCCTCTCTCGAAAATACAGACCCCATACCTTCGAAATCCGCCATATAAGTCCAAACATCCGCATTCAAAGCATTAACAACCATCTTCCTATCAATGGGCCCGGTAATCTCCACCCTGCGATCCACCAGGCCTGGCGCAGGATCAGCTCCACGCCATGTATCATTGTCACGAATGTGCTTGGTCTCCGGCAGGAAGTCGGGGAGGACACCCTTGTCAATCTCGGCTTGACGGAGCACACGTCTGTGGAGGAGCTGCTTCCGGGTAGCATTGAACGTTCTATGAAGGGTAGCTAGGAATGCACAGCATTCTTTCGTAAGGATCTTGCGGTGAGGGTCTTGCACATGGCCAAGAATTTGAGTGTCCTTGATGATGTCTTCGGTGTCAGCCATGCTTGCTCCTATGTTTGTGTAAGGTGGTAGGCTTGTTGTGATTTTTGTGAGGAAGGTTTACGAAACTAAAACAACTGCTCCACTCATCGAAGGAATTATAGAGCACGTCACGAGATGGGGGGGCAGGAGAAAAGAGCAGTCGGATAGGAGGAGAGGGGAAGCTTGTGATAGAGGATGGAAGGGAGTGATATCCTTATCACTGACGGGCTTGGGCAACTGGACTGATGTACCTCTGACACATGATAGACAACCGGTGGAAGTATTCCTTAGCAAGCTTCCTTCCATCTCATCCACCCCACCCCACAACTGCCCCTCTACCTCGGGCAATTCACATCCCTAGCTCCGAGGGTATTCAACTAAAAAATATATCATTTCATTTCCCTAAATTGCTCATACGAGCAGATCATACTCGAGTAACGCTTCAAGTCTGTAGACTACTCGAGTAGACAAACATGCCCAAGCACCAAAATCCCAGCAACAAGAACGACCTCTGACGTTTTCATCATTGAACAGGCGGGACTAGATATTATATCGGCATAGACCATGCGCTGCTGCCAATTAACAACAACCCACCAAACAACCCACAATCCACCATCACTGGACCTCGGCTTTGATCTCTCAGTCTACACACACGGTTTCTTCCGAGCCCAAATTGATCCACCTGGAAGAAAGAAATGGGGATAACTTAGTCTAAAAGTCCTCGACGGAAGGATCACAAGCGTAGCAACGCGTAGAGTCGGTATTTGGGACCATGATAGCCCGCGGGGAGGGTGAATGTCGCTCTGCTTTCCCCTTGGATGGAAAGAAAAAAGCACCGGCACAGTATGGAGCAACGTTCCTAAGACTAGGTCCACAACCATATAAATTTAAAATTCGGCAATGGAATAAGCTCTTCAAACAATGAATGTCAAAACTGTACCGTAAGGACTGGGATAATTGAGGATTTCGCTATGACGTTGAAGTTGCCCCTCCTAGTAAGGTCTGTCATATTTTTCTTTTCATCGAGGGCTGTGTTTTCCCCCCTAATCCAGAGGGGGGAATTTTGGACGTCCGAGTGGTACTAGAGTGGAGAGACGGCGCCCCCGTGCATGAAGGAAAGATAGAAAGCCAGAAGACTTGGCAGCCATACCCGAGGCAATGCCGGAGAAAGCAAACCTCCTTCCCTCAAATATCATATTTGCCAAGATTTCCAACTTCCAACTTTCTCTCCTGCATGGGGCGCCGCCACTCCACTGGTAGTTAAAGTTAATGCAAAGAAAGCTACAAGTGCTCAAAATAACAATATCGATCTCTTTGTTTGGAGATAAAACATGAAAGCGTAAAGCAGCCAAGCTCGAAAAGTCAGTACGAGAGTGAAACACGTACCGGTACTGACAAACTCGGTGTCGCGGACTGTAATAAACGCTAGGAGGATGATTACACACTGGGGGAAAGAAAGAAAAAAAAATAACTGTGCCACAACTATCCTATTTTGAAATATCAGCTCAACCACAGCTCTCCTGGTCATGGAATACTCGAGTACCTTCCGAATGCAGGTAAGAAGCGAATCGTCCAAGCAGTAGCACACCAGCGCCTAGCGAGAAAACAGCTCTCAGCCCAACTTAACCCACCAACTTACCAGTGGACCCAAACATCACAATCCAAAACCTCACCACATATCATACTCAAACCACCATACTCGAGTATGATACAAGCACAACCCTTAAGAAAGGTAGCAAACAAGTTAATCCAAGTTAACCCACAAAATAATTACCCATATTTGCCTTGCACGGAAACACCCCCCCCCCTACCCCCCTCCTAGCACTTGCACTTTAGAATCACTTACGGTATTTCCATTAAGGAGGGAGGGGGGAAAAGATAGCCCCAACTCAGCCCTAATTTGATTTATTCACTTTTGTCACTTAACTTATGCCGCTTCAAGCCGCACAAACAAACACAAAGGGACGAGAACCGACAAGGAGGAAGGGAAGAAAAAAAAGATTCCCGTCACACCATAAAAAAAAAAGGGAAATCCGTTTTGTGTTTTTGCAAACGAAATGTCTCTTAACATCACATCTTTTTCTTCTTCTTCGATTCCAGTTCTATTAAATTTTTACATGTATGATATTATGATGATGATAGTAAGTAAGGTAATTTCCCCTCCGGTCAAAAGGATTACCGTAGAGTATGATACCATAGCAAGGAACCAAAATTGTGTTTCCCCCCCCCACCCCACTTCCCAGTGCCACACAGCTTTCTGACTCCTTCCCTGGTGCCACAGATTGTATGATACTCGAGTACGGTATGGTATGCCAAGATGACGATCGGATAACAAAAAAACAAAACAAAGAAAATATCAACCACAAAACCTTGGTGCGATTCCGGATACCCGCCATACAGTATTATTCGTAATACATCGAGTAGAGCACTACGATAGTAATAGTAGATAGATAACAGCGAAAAAAATACGATACTTACTCGCAGGAGAAATACCGTATCAACCCAAAAGTTATTATTATGGACACGAACAGGTTTACAGAATTGTTACCCCAGATATCATACAATACCGGTATTGTCCTTGTTACACCGTCATACGTAACTTGCTTTCCTTTCCCTCCCCCGCAGGTCACGGTAGCTATGTCCCGAATTTTGAACACTTGCCGGGACTATGATACAAACTTCTTCTTCCATTTACACTACCGGTATCATGCCGTGACCATCTTCTTCTTATGATACCCACCCAGCTCTCTCTCACTTGCCAGGTATGGTATCATACATCCAAACCGACAAACTCCCCCTCCCCAACCACACACACACACTCACCCTCGAGAGCACGGAAACCACCGAGCAATTGCCCAATAACCGGCAGTGCCGTAGGAGAAGTTGTGAAGGAGCCGATATTGTTATGATGATCCGAGAAATGGCAGTACTTGATTCTATTTCATTTCATTTCATTTTATTTTATTTTTATCTGATAATCTTCATGCACTTGTACAAGTATGCCTTTCTTGATACTGTAAAACTGTGGCAGTGGAGGCCTTGGTAATTGGGGTGCGTACCGACGATACCACAAAGAGAGCTTGATTCACCGCCTTTAACTTATCTCCGACGGTATTGAACGCCTGGACCCCCCAAAAACTCCTGTTCGTCCCATCACTAACTTTCACACCCGAGCACTTGTATATACAGCCGCTGATTCCTGAGTTTCTCGAGTCTATCCATGTCGTCCCATTCCGATCACTCGCATGATCTACAAGTACTAGAATAGGTCTTGGGCAGCCCAGGGGAACCGCAACTCGCGCAGGGGTAAAAACAATCATTGATTTGGATATATTCAACCGCATGGTATCTACCTCTTCCTCCCTCCAGTGTCCTGTATGTCATACAGTACGAGTAGATTGCTTCCAAAACAAGAGCAACGCCACAAAGAAAAACCAAAGAAAGGAAGGGCCGGCAAGCAGGCCCAAGCTACAGATAAAAAATATGATACAAACAGCAAGAACCGAAGCACGATAGCCTCAAAGAATAAAAAGGGTGAGGATCGAACGGAATAAATAGTACAAACAAGCAAAAAACAGAACAAAAAACGTGTGGAAAAAAAAAAGCTCGCTGATAGATAGATAGAAACAGACACAGGATGTTGGCTGATTGGCCTGACATGGCACGGTATTATGCAGCCTAAAAAGGAAATGAGACCATACACCCTCCGAACAAACAGCTTCCACGTGCCCACTCACCGCCCTGTCTCGCCATCATCGAACGGTGGATGAAAGCACACGGCAAGAGCATGGCTCTATGGCTTTGACCATATGATATAAAGCCCCGGTTTCAAATGTCACCGCTCATAGGGAAAGACAATCTCCTCCGGCCGTCACTAAGCCACGCCTCGCCAATCCCTTAGATATTACCCATACCCCATTTCTGATCGATGAGCCTGTATCGCAGTTGCTCCTTGCGGTACCGGATAAGCATCGCAGCGCATAGTATGAGCACAGCATCCATCCCTTCATCACACAAAAATCAGTATTACGCTTGGCGAAAATAGATTGTAAAAATAAATAGTAAGCGGGGAAGATTGAGAAACATACCAACAATGCCAAAAAGAGCAGTGAAAAGAAGGTTAATCCATCTCTCGGCATAGTTTGCAAAAGGGCTAACGCAACCTTCCTTCGATGCTGCAACAATGTCACTCGTGCAAACGCTATCTACGACGTACATGGGAGAAGTGCTGTTCAGGTATCCACAGCAGCTGAACTATAAATAACAGCGGATAAATTATCAGTGACTTTCCTAATCAGGCAGGGCAACCACAGGACGCAAAGTTCAAGAGAGCGCCGCCCTGTGATGAAACCCATTTTAAGCGCTGTGATGTCGAAAGGTAGAACAAACCTTTTGTTGAAGCATACTTTGGATCTGAGGAGTCTGCTGACCCCAAATCGTCTCCAGATTCGCCCGGGTAGTAAGGGTTGTGACCCATTCCATCAATCCCAATACCATTGTGAAGAGTGCGCACACCATCACCAACCAACCGTGTGCCTTGAGCCATGTTCGCGAAGTCGGTAGGGCGAAAGTAGGCAAAGATAGTAGGAAAGCGGCAAGGACCATAACTCCATTTGCGATTACAGCTGTGAAACCAAGCCGGCGAACCCGTTAGCCATCAAGCCCTAGGACCATCGTACCCGTATACCTCGAGTGTTTTGGAAAGGTTGAAAGTGCAGCTCACCACTAAGGGGGGCCTTCTTCAACAGCAGAAATCTTGCCACTGATTCCATCGTTGGATCCCCCGTCAACTCCTTTTGCCATATCGCCGCAGCGGATATGAGCAGAATACCGGTTCCTAAGAAGATGATGTCTGTTCCAACATAGTATGCCACTACTGAGCCGACCATTTTTCCGCGATTTCTTTCGGACTCGTTTAGTTTGATCTTTTTCTTTCCCCTTCTTTCGTGAGCTATCGAAACCCGGAAATTAAGGTTCGGTGAGATCGGTCGGGGGAGCCTGTCCGGAAGAGAGGGAAAAAGAATCGACAGAAACCCTTGAACCACAGAGAATGACTGGTGAGTGTAGGTTGAAAATTCGCTTGAAAATCGAACAGAAAATTAGACGGCCTGCGTCGCGAGAAATGTGGGGATAATTCCGGTGATGCGGAAAGGGCGAGAAACGAAAAATAAAACGAAAGTAAAGAATGGCAGGCGGTTGAAGACCGAAAGGAATGCGAAGATGGACGATGGATGCCCTTGAAAGACTGACTGAGTTGAAGGGGAAGGGGCTCAGACGATGGGTGCAGCAGTCGGAAGAGGAAAGCTATTTGTGTGACAGGACCCTCACATGGGTGAAACTTGGTTGGGGGATAACCTGACGGGCCTCAGGAGGGGCGGGAGTGGCTCGACTCCGAATAGAATGGGAGCCACCCTCCCTCAGGACTAATGGCAAAAATATAAAAAGGGTGGTGACATTTGGTGAACCAATCAGTATGATCTTCGTAGTCGAGATTCAATGAGCTTTACGTTTTTACTCTCCACGAGTCAAATCAAGCAGCGGTAGTCACGATACTGTCTACTCGAGTACACATTTCCAGCCATCCATTCAATGTCCCCACGGCTATCATCTTGCATACATGCATACTGTACGAGTACTGTGCACTGCGTACTCGAGTACTCAGTACTCGAGTGCTCGTGCTCATACATGCGATGTTCAGGTATTTTACCCATATTACCCAGGTGCTCCCCCCCTCGCCCTCGCTTTCTCCCCCACTCTACTCGCACTTGTGTGATACCGGTACTTGCAGGTAAGGGAAACCAGAAACAGCGCGTGCCTGGCAGAAGAGAAAAAGGTCACAATATTCCCTTGTGTGCACTACGCGTGCCGTACCATAAGCTTTGGAGCAAAACTAACAAATCACAGCCGACAGAAGAAAAAGTGTGAAGCCAGGCCAGGGCAGAAGTGCAGGGTGGTTTGATCTTGTTTGCGACAGGTTTGTGCCCCAAATCCGAACGCAATCGAGATACGGTACCGTAATATCATATCGCTATCACTCCGCAATCAATTTATCAAGTCTACTCGAGTAAATTGTTCCCAGCGATTCCACAACTACAGTACTGTACTGCAACCCGAAATGTAATGGGTTTTTTGACCCTTCTTGGGAGCACTACTCGAGTACACTGCCGGTAGACTATGGGTTTTTACGGCTCCCACCGCCCTGTCGTTCTCTTCAAAGCGGCGGGTCAACTGCAGTCAGGTTTTGCTCTTCTCACTCGAGGGTTGCCGCAGAGCGGTCTCCTCACGAGATTCGCCGCTCGCCAGGAGAGCCAACCAGCCTCTCCCCCCCCTTCAGCATGCCCACAACCTCGGACGCCCCCCCCCAAGAAGAGCAGAGAACGAGAAAGAGATAGCCCTCGAGAGAGGCCCGTGTAAAACAGGGTAGACTTATTCCTCGACCAATCACAACTCATCGGCAGCTGGGTGAGATTATTTTCCTTTTTCCCTTTCCTCCCACCTTCACGCAGAAGCCGGTTTCAGCAGTGGGCACCAACAGCCGCTTGTCCCTCTGGAGTGATTCCTGATCAAGACTTAATAGCCGGTGCCGAGATTCTTTTTTAATTTTGTAGTTTTTATTTTTATTTTCCATTTTCTTTTTAAAATAAGTTATCTTGTAATTTTGATTCGGACGGCATGTCTATTTCTTCTTTATGCGGAAATATGCTCGTCCTGGGGAGTCCGTCAGCATTACTCTGTCACAATTGCCATCACTGGGCACAGCCTGCCCTAGATGGTTCTAGCCCTGAGGACAGGTGCCAGCAAGGAATTAAATGTCTAGCCGTTCGTGGAATGGGGCAAGTAATCCCTGTTGCCACTAACCTGCTCAGTATCGATTCCAAGCTTTCTTTTCGGCTTAAAGCCGTCCTCTCCCTATTTGAAGTTCCACCCTTCCCTTTCCGACGACACATTCAACCAACGCAGGAAAGTCGAGTCCCAACACCCTTTTCAGACACCCTCCTTGTCTCCTTTCAGTGCTGCCTTAATCCTCTTCCATCCTTTTGTCGCTTCGTTGCCACCGAGAGCAGAAGAGCAGCAAAACAGGTCATAGAAGGGCAAGAGGAACTCCAAACATTGAACTGGACGTTGTTGCGCCCTTTTCTTTCTTCCCCGTGCAATACTTGCTCTTATCATTCCTCTGGATAATTCATCCTTGAGGTAAGTCGTTGTTTTTTTTGAAACAAGTCCAACATCTCTCCATCTTCTTCCCGCCGTTCCGCAATTATGCAACATAGATATCTACGGTACTCGAGCACTGTGCTGGCTCGTTTTTTTTCTTGTCGAAAATTTTTGTAACGATAGAACCATATTGCTGCATTGTTGTTGTTGTGCTCTTTTTTATCAATTGCAATCCTTTCTTTTTATTTGGTGCCCTCTTCGTGCTCGGATTCCTTTTTCTCTCCCACAATACTTGCCAATTCTTCTCTGCATTTTCTTTCGGCTTCATTCTCATTTTCTACAAATCATTTAGCACTTGCATCACCAGCCATCATTTTTATTATTATTATTTCCTTATTTTTCATTATTAAATGTTATTGCTATCATATGATATTCCTATGATATTCCTCCCTCCTTCAACTCGGGCACACACACATCCACCCCCTCCCGTTCACTCGCCGATGCCCTTGTCCCGCTTACTACTCGTACTCTGCTCCAGCACACCTCGCCACAGAGGAGAGGAGAAGTAAAGTAAAGCTAGCATCCATCCATACACTATTTTTCTTATTTTTATTTTTCTCTCATTTTCTCTCCCTTTCGCATCATTACGATTATTATTTCTCTTTCGAGTTTGCCCTGTCTCCTTTTCCTTCTCCCCATTTTTAACTAACTCGATAGGCTCCCCACTGGTCCAGCCTGCGCGTCAACCACTCAAAAAAACTTACACTGCCGTCGCTTTCATACATACGTACACTTAAAAGACTTTGCCCTCCCACACGCTATACCATACCCTCCTATCATCCCTGCTTGCCCTTACCCATTCGCTCACCTAACCTCTTCTCCTCTCCCCCCCACTTATTTTCCTTCCACACACACCCAAGAAAAGGAAAGAAAAACCCTTCTCCACTGCCCACCCCTTCCTTCATTCAACCCCCTTCCCTTTCCTCCCCCCATCCGAACTCCCGCCCTCCACCCAGCCTCCATCTAACGCCAATACCACCCCAAATCAACACCCCTTTCCCTTCCCATACAACGACCTACATCCCCCTTCCGGATTCATCGTTCCGCTCCTTTCCCCTTATATTTTAATCGCACAGAAACGCAGCAAGCCATACCTCGCTCGCCCCTTCCCTCTGCCCTCCCCCTCCCATATCCAGATACAGGCAAACCATAACACAAGAAAAACACCAAACCCGAATCCAGTCAGAGGGACACATTTTTTAAAAAAATAAATAATTTTTTTCGCGGCTATGTCTGACAACGACCCACAACCCTCCCCCGGTCCCCACGACGACTCCGCTGGCCCGAACGCTTCCGGTCTCGCTGGCAATGGCGGAGTTCCGAATTCCAACCCCAATGCTTCCGGAGTCGATCCTTCTCGGGGAGTAAAACGAACCCGACCGAATCAAGATGACGACGATGATGATGAAGACAACAAGCCCGGCCGTGAGCGCAGGAAGATTGAGATCAAGTTTATCCAAGACAAGTCCCGACGTCACATCACTTTCTCGAAACGAAAGGCGGGTATTATGAAGAAGGTACATTCCGCTATTGTTCTTTGTTTTTCCTACCCTAGCCTTCCTTTGGTCTTTTCTTTTTCCTCAATCGCGCGATTCACGATTTCTACGCGCAGTAAATCCACACCTTCAACACCCATTTGCTAATCTCTTCTCTATCAATTCATCCAGGCCTACGAACTTTCCGTATTGACTGGCACTCAAGTTCTGTTGCTCGTTGTCTCCGAAACAGGTCTCGTTTATACCTTCACCACACCCAAACTTCAACCATTGGTCACCAAGGCAGAAGGAAAGAACCTCATCCAGGTAACTTTTGATCAACTCAATTCGTGTTTCTTTTGGAAAGTTGATGTCTAACGAGTTTTCAGGCATGTTTGAACGCGCCCGAGCCGCACTCCAATGAGAATGGCGTTGCTGAAGGCGACTCGACGTATGTATTTTCCTGTTACTCGGAGCCCCGAAATATCAAAGGTGGCTGATCTGGATACCCTGAATAGTGTTGATTCCCCCGAGGAGCCACAACATACCCAACTGCCCACTCAGGTCTCTGGACGTCCGCCAGTAGGAATGCCCGTGGGCCCGGGGGTTCCGCCAGGCCCGTATATGAACATGCCAGACGCCGCTACCCAAGCACAAGCCCATGCGTATCAACAATATATGCAACAGCAACAAGCTGCAGCTCAAGCCCAAGTCCAGGCACAGCGCGGGGGTTACCTTCCTCAACATCCGGCTCAGATGCAACCACATCCGGCTCAGACGTCCTGATTTATTTACGCCATTTATGGTCCGCTGACGGGGCATCAGAGGCAATCCCCCAGTCACCAAAAAAGCCGACACCACTTTCGCCTCTTTTAAATGAAGTCTACTGCTTCTCTTTGCCAATTTCTTGCGCTGTGGTTCATTCAGGCGGTGTTGTTTTGGTTTACTGCGTGGTATCATTATTAACTGAACCACGTTTTCTTGGCTAAGGGACGATAACGGAGACGGCTGCCCTCTTTGGTCAAGGTGCCCTTTACAACCATTTTTTTATTTTTCTCTTCCTTTTACTGTACTTTTGCATGTTTTTTCCTGTTCCATGTTCTATGCACTTCACCTATTAATTGTTGGGATTTACTTCTCATACAACTTACTGGGTTCATCTCACCCAGTGGTGTGGATTCGGAAAATTTCTTTGGGTTATGCTATGCTCCTTATGAAATGGAATCTGCTGTGTCTGTATGTTTGAGACACGTCTTCTGATTGCCGACCTCTCTCTACCGAAATAGCGCCTTCTCGTCCCATTAATGTATTCTCAAAATTTCAGGTTGGTTTCGGTCTTGGGAAAATATTGTTCTGTCTTGGTTTCTTTATTCTGTCCCGTTTTTTTTTTTCTTTTTTCCTCCCATTTTCACCATTCATTGGCCGCTGCACTCGGCCTCTCTATACCTCTCTTCTTTCTTCCGGTGTAAATTTACCTTTTTCTCAACATATTACGGGTACTAGGATATAATATCTCCGGGGGAGGGTGGTGGGGGTCGATGTGGATCAATGAGAGGGGTAGGATGGGTAGGAATGGGTGGGAAGAGATTTGAATTAATTTGAGTTCCACACAACACACCCTGATCATATCCAATCACTCGGATCAACGATGGATTACTCTGAGCCTCCAAAAAAATTACCCGCATCCTCGCAGCAGCACTTGTAAGTTTGCCAGGACATTGCATGTAACTTGGGGGTTAGTACAGTTGCGCTTGTATAATAGAAGCAGAAAAGAGAAGAAAACTTTGTGCACTCGCAGTTGCCATGGTACCATATGATAATGCACCATACACGTATGACACAGTACCGGTACTCTGAAGTATGATAGCCCCCCCCTTTCCTCGAGGAGTGTCGCCCAAATCACAACTTGTCCACCTCCACGATCCACCTAGTCATAATACTGTGTATCCACCTTGCACAAATTGTAAGACCAAAGTCGAGGTCAGCTCTGCTCCTTTCCCGTTTCCCCTCACTCCCTCCACCCTTCGCACCCTTCCTTCCCTGCGCCGAGCCCCAGCTCCACCACCACGCCTTCCATATCCTTACCTTTGGCGGAAGCCACACCGCTTTAAGCATGCCCAGGCGAAGCGGGAGGAACGAAACAGGCAAGTTTACTGTATCGGAGCGATCGATTGATAGAGCACTCCGCTGCCAGCCTCTTCACATGATGCATATCATGTTATACGGTAGGGTACAAGTACTACTCGAGTACTCGAGTGGAAGGGTGGGGAAGTGATCGCTTGACTACCGGTACGGTGGATTTATCTTTTTTTTATTTTTTTATGTTTTTTATTTTATTTTTGTGAAATCTAGTCACATTGATGGGTCCGGCGTGAATGCCGTGTGTGTGTGTGGTACCGATAGTACTTGTACGAGTACTCGTAGGTTACCGTATGGGGTATGATACTGTATTATCGCATACGGGGGTGGACTGATTGATTGATTCATTGATGGATTGATTGATGAGATATGGGGGGCGGGGGCGGGGCGGAGGAGGGAAGGCTGTTGAATGCAGGAATGAAGAAGGAAGGAGGAGTTATGCTATGCTATGCTAATGCTATGCTATGCTATGCGGTTATCGTGAAGTCATGGATTGGCTTGATGTTATGGCATGGTGTCGTAGTAGGGTACAGTACTAGTACTTGTATGATAAGTGCCCCCAATTTTTGATAGATTACCACTTTGATGCGCAAGGGAGAGAGAGAGAGAGAAACAAGTCTAGATATCTGGAATTGACCTAGTCTATCTGGCCGCCGTCTCCTCCTTCCTTATCTTTCGCGATAGCGTCTACAGTACCCGAAAGTTTTTTAAAAAAAAAAACCCCGATTCCGGGTCTGGTTTACCGTACTCGTACATATACCGTACTTCCATCATAGTGATAGTGATAGTGATGAGTGTTGTGCTACACACACACGACATGTCGGAAATGGAAGTTGTGAAACGGGGTTGGTTTTGTGTGTTCCTCGACTACTGTAGTCTATCATACTAGAACATCTTTTTCGCCCTTCAAAAGGTATTATACCACGTGATTCTTTTTTTATTTTTATTTATTTATTTATTTACAAAAGGGGATATGCGGTACGGTTTATAATATCGTACCAATTCTGATACCAGTATGAGCACCGCACAGCGGTTATTTACGGTACCTACTTGTACAGTATACTGGTATAATATCATATACTTGTATAGATACTTGTATATGGTGGGTGGTATGATAGTGATGATGATGGCGATGGATGATAAGGCTACATATGGTACCCGAGTTATTGATGAAACCCGGGGGCTAGACCTCCGAATGCCTTTGGGGGGGTTTGTTTCAGAATCTGTTGAGAAGAGAGGAGAAAAAAAAAAAAAACTGGGGGAGGGGTAAATAATAATATTATTATGATAATGACGGATTCGTAATACCGATATCGGAGGGAAGAAGAAGGCTTGTTGTTACCTTCGCGTGTTCCCTTGGTTTTCCGTTTTCCGTTTTTCCCTTTTTTCTTTTCCTTGTCGCGCGTCCCGTCTCCCCGGGCTTTCGCGCCCCCCCCGCCCCCCCCTGTGATTGTGGGGAAAGGATGTCAATCGGAAAGGAGAAAAGAAAAAAAAATATGATACAAAAAAATAAAAAACAAAATCGAGTGAGTGGCTAGGAGAAGTTCAGGGGCCTTGGAGGAGAAGAAGGGAGAGGAGAAAAAAGAGACCATCATACTCGTACGAGTACGGTATCATACGAATGCGAATGTTATTACTCAGCCCTAACCCATAGGTTGCACGGGAATGCACTAACTTGGCTCGAAAGCTCTGACCTCCTTACACAATATACTGACTTTCACCTGCAACCGCATCAACCAGGTCGAGAAATAAGGAGGGGAAGAACAACGAACCCTTTTTTGAACACCACTGTCGTTACTAACCCCCCCCCACGCCCCCGCTCACCTACCCGCCTACCTTTTGCTGCTGCGATGAAGTTACCCCTCGCTCTCCTCACGCTATTGTCATGCGGAGCTCTGGCCCAGCACACGTCCAATTGGGCGGTCCTGGTATCGACGTCCAGGTTCTGGTTCAACTACCGCCACCTGGCGAACGTGCTGTCAATGTACCGGACGGTGAAGAGGCTTGGGATCCCGGACTCGCAGATCATCCTGATGCTCTCGGATGACATCGCGTGCAATCCCCGCAACGCCTTCCCCGGCACAGTCTACAACAACGCCGACCGCGCACTGGACCTGTACGGGGACAACATCGAGGTGGATTACCGGGGGTACGAGGTCACGGTCGAGAACTTTATCCGGCTGCTCACGGATAGGGTCGAGCCCGACACGCCCAGGAGTAAGAGACTGCTGACAGACGATCGGAGCAACATCTTCATCTACATGACCGGCCACGGTGGGAACGAATTCCTAAAGTTCCAGGACGCGGAGGAGATCAGTGCCTTCGATATCGCCGATGCCTTCGAACAGATGTGGGAGAAGAAGCGGTATCACGAGATGTTGTTCATGATAGATACTTGCCAGGCGAACACCATGTATAGCAAGTTCTACTCCAAGAATATCCTCGCCACGGGGTCGAGCAAGCTGGACGAGAGCTCGTACTCGCATCATGCCGACAATGACGTTGGCGTTGCCGTCATTGATCGGTATACGTATTACAACCTCGAGTTCCTGGAGAATAACGTCCAGAGTGCCTCTTCAAAGCACACCATGAAGGACCTCTTCGACTCCTACGAGACCGAGAAGATACACTCCACCCCCGGCGTGCGCACTGATCTGTTCAAGCGGGATCTGAAAGACGTCCTCATCACGGACTTCTTCGGCAACGTGCAGAACGTGGAGATTGACGGCGAGGATGAGCAGAGGTGGAAAGAGGATGTGCTGCAGTTGTCAAAGTTGGCGGTCGACTTCACCATGCCCGAGCGAAAGAATGGAACATGTGCTAGTGCGAAAGCGAGCGTGGAGACATCGGCACCGGCGGTGAAGAAAGTTGGGGCCGTGAGGGTTGAGGGGAACAGAGGATGGAGTAGGAATGCTATGGGTGTTGGTGCATTACTGGCTTGTGCAGCGGCTTGGGTTGCGGGGTCGGCACTCTCATAATGTAGTGTACTTTTTTTATTATTTTATTTTTCCAGCGTTTATACCTATTTCTTCATTTTATATACGAATTCTCTCTTTGTTGCTAGTATGATAGGGTGTATTGGTAGTTGTCCGGTGTAAAATGGAAAAAATGGTGTAGAAGGTGTGTTTGTCAAGGATCATGGATTATCAATCGGATTTCCCAGCAATTGGTTGAATCAAGGAAGTGTCCGCCATGCCTGCCCATCTCACGCACAAGTTGTACGGCTCTGGCGTTACCAAATCGTGGGGTACGCAAGCGGTCTCGAGCATCCTCGGAATATCCCAGCGGCGTTTGTGTCCTCTTGGGGCTATTCCCTTATTCTACCGCTTGTCCGTAGGGTACTGTACAATGACTTACTGTGCTGGTTGGGTCTTTGTCGAGAGCTTCTGCCTCGGGCTACGGTATTATAGGTTCTCTGTTGTTGTTTCCTTTGGGATGGTATCGTTTCCCCCGATCATCACGCTTTGGCTAAAAAAACCGATTCCCTCGATTTTTGGTCATGGGTTCGACACTTTGGTCGGCTCCATTTGCTTCGACTAACGGCTGATTTCGGGACCGTCGATATCATACCGCTCGGTCAGGTACGCTAAAAGACCATGCCGTGTAGTACTGTACTCGCGCGGCCGAATGGTTTGGGTAAGTAAATAAGTATGATACATACAAGTTATCATACGTTAAGTAGCGATTGGCCACACAGTAAGTCCTCTAGTTTACCCATGAAAGGAAAATGATCGAACCTTACGGGGGAGGAAAAGTGCTCAGATCCTTTTAATGTAGTTTGGTTAGTATATCATGTCGCGACTCCTCGCCCAATACCGTTTGTTGGAATCCAGCGTCACTTTCACAATGGTGATCGGGGAAAGGGAGGACGACAACCTATCATCTCCGGGCACATTTCGGCGGGAATTCTCAATCAAATTTCTCTTGCATATCCCTACGAGTACGATACCGTTAACCCGATGGGCGGACTGTCATATTGATTAAATTGGAAGTGTGGTGTTGCTCAATATGCGAGTGAGGTATGATACTGTAAACTTCGCACCCGAAGAAGTGAAAACACTTTTGTATGGTGTGGTGGAAACAGCACCCTTGATGCGAATTATCGTTGGTATCTAACTCTCCCACAGGATACCGGTACCGCATCCCAAATCCCAACAACCTCTCAGAGTTGGGAAAATAACCCCCTCCCTAACCACCAAGCGTTACTCTACGGATATCGCAGCCCAACTAGGTCCACCACGCTCCGATACGCCATCAAACCGCCGGCTAAACTCACCATTCCAGAAAGCCAATGATCGGAGATACGTCATTTTCCGATGAACACCTCTTTCCTATGCATGACACTGTATTTCCTCACTTGGAACAATATGTTCCCCCCCGTGCTTTCGCGGTTGTGGGGGGTCACCCGCGGGGTATATAACGGGTTCACCAACCCACGAACAACACACCAAGCCAGACCAGACCAGACCAGACCAGATCACCGGACCTCACCTCGTGCGTGCTTAACTAACTTGAGATTTCTTTTACACATCCCAACGGTTGAAGATATATATATATCAGAAATGGTTGTTACCTCCCATATTCATGTTTTTTCTTTTCTTTTTCTACGCTATTGTGAAATGATTACTTACGCAGGTGGGATTCGCGGAGCAGCTCGATCCATTGACTATAATGCGTGTCGTCGTCGTTGGCTATCTTGCCATCATCGATTGGACCTGGTACGAGAGCGGGAAGAGCAGGGAGGGGGTGGCGGATTATTGAGTAGAGTTTGTGTTTGAATGCTTGGGGTTGGTGTTGTGTGGGCGTGTGTGGGTTGGAGGAACGGATTAATGTACTAGTACTTGTATTTCTTGGTTACGAGTTGACGAAATTGTTGTCATGATTATCGTTGCTAGAATAATGTTATTATTATTATCGTTATCAGAGGGAGATATATGATAAATGGTGCGTGAGTGTCGAGCCTTGCTCATGGCTCATCATAAATCTTGACAGCCCTAGGGATCATGAGGATAGTATTGGAAATCCACGGGCTCGCCGGAGCTAGAGCTATACCGCACCACGATAGCGGAGCGAAGCAGTGAGGACTAGATGCGCTGTAAATACACTGCTCAACTGAGGGCGGGAAAGGTCACCAAATCGCCCCAGAACTCTCTCGATCCGTCGACTCTCTAACTATCGCTCCACAACTTTGCTAACCCACAACTCTGCTGGTCCACGACTCTGAACTAACTCTAAACTAACAGGAAAAGACAGGAGTATAAATAAACGACAACGATCACCAATCCTATCCTTCCTGCTATCACTTTGACACCAAAGTCTCCAACATCTTCCACACCTATCCCCTGTCTCCTCCGTGCGCTCCTGATGCTAACAAAAGAAAGACAAACAACAGACCTCCCCCCCAAAGATCCCCCAATATTCTTCCTTCCACACTCAGGCTCCCATTGCCTTCCGAGCTCCAATTTCCTTCTGCATTCCCGTGCTAACAAAAGAAATACAGGAACAAAGACTTCTGACAGTCTAGAACTTCCTTGAAGTTCCTATCCATCTCCGCTGGAAGCGCTTTTCCAACGCGCATAGTAAGATCTGCCACAACAAAGCAAGTGGCTGGAGGGGAATGAACAGACAGGAACGGGCAAATGGCCGGCTCCGGGAACATACATCGAATAAGTGGACAGGTAGGCGAAGGGGCGACAAAAGTACTGATGGCGGGTGGACGGACAGGTAGTGGTGCCGGTGGACGGGTAGTGGAGTAGACGGGTGGGTAGTGGTGTGGACGGCCGGATATGCCGGCCAACGGATATGTCAGCGGGCAAGAGAACAGTGAGCATGTCGAGCAGCATCCACTATTTCCAACAGATAGCGTCCTGTACTCGAGTGTGCCATAAGAGTATTTCATTTCGGATGCGGTATCTATAGCAAAAAGTTCTCATCCCCATAATATCTGTCAGGCAATAATATGATGCCGTGCGTAAGTACGATACAAAACGTGCACCGTTTTCAACGCAACATGCATCATACACCTCTCGCTTCCTATACGCCTAACGGTTAACAATTACAGTAGCCTGTTTTCTATTTTAATACTTATAGGCTCCAAGGGTATATGATAATACTATGGAAGATAAAAAGGCTAACACTGTTACAAACTCAAATTGTGATTAAGTAGAGGAAAGGTTTTCACATAATGCATGGTTATAAGTTATATGGTATTAGTTATTTGAACGACTCACATCAGTAAAAACAAAGACTTACAGTGGATACTCCTGTAGTAGGCCCTGATACAAATATTTAGTATGATACTAGTTTGTGTTCTGTATATTCTGTGTATTGTAAAGTGCCCGGAAGGGGGAGCATGGAGGGAGCATGAGTGGCAAGTGGTACTTGGCAAAATTGGGTATTGTATATGAGACTATACCTTATACAGAGAATAGTATAGGAAAAAGTATTTCCATCATTCATTGAGGATGGCGTTTTTCAGCACATAACAGTATAGGATGAGTTTTCCTTCAACCTCTTAAAATAAAAACTCATCACATCTCGATCTTAAAACTCCCTCTATTCTCGATATTCTCCAATAGTTCCTCTCTACATTTTCAATTAATATATCCTTATTTCTACCAGCATCAGTTATCTGAATTTCCTTCTCCAGTTGCTGTATATGCTTTTGTATCTTTTCTAACTATAAAGCTAGTGGAAGGACCTGCTCTTGGTAAACAAGTAGAAGACAGTTGATTCCTAGGAAGACAGTTTTGATTCTTATCTCAATATGGCAGGTCATATATAGGACAGGTGCAGAAAGACCTTTAGTGGGTGGTAACGGGAACCGGGCAGGGATTAAAGCCGAGTAACCCACAAGCTTCGGTCCTATTTGCAACCGTCATGGTAGCGAGGAAAATGTGACCGTAGTAAGCGGTAGCTAGGAAACTGCGACCGTAGCAAAGAAAATGCGACCGTAGCAAGGAAAAGGACAATAGTAAGGAAAATGCGACTCTAGCAAGGAAAAGGACCATAGTAAGTGAAATGGGACCATGGTAATGAAAAGGACCGTAGTAAGAGAAATGTAACCATAGTAACAAACAGGAAGCTTTTATTCTGTTCAGCTATTTGTGTCATTAATACTAATATTAATAAGTAAAACAATCTTCCCATAGTCTAGTAGTAATACTTGAGCTCAGGCTGACTCCTTACCTAATGCAACTAGGTTGAGGGTTCGAGTCTCCTCAGATTCAGATTTTCAATGCACCACGAAGTAGGGTCTGCCAAGTGGTGGAGTGGCTGAGTTGCTTCAAGCTACTTGGCAAAACCACCTCTCAGTCCCTATGCTGCCTGAACATTGCAGCTTTTGTGTGACTTTTCAATGTCCTCCTAGTACGCTGTAGGGAGATTGGATAGGTGGGCGGGCCAATTTTGCAATTTTTTTCTAATTAATTACTAATATATTTGTCAGCAATCAATTTTTTACCTCGCGTAATAAATTTTTTCTTTTTCTTTTTCTTTCTTTCCAACAACCAACCTCACTTAACTTCTTCACCACTAAACAACTTTGCTTAACTTTTTTTCCATCAAACAATCTTATTTAGCTGTCCTCTCCAGTTGATAGTTCTTTACTCTTCATCTAGACTTATTTTCAAATGGCTTTTCCAGGTTCCTCAAGCTCAACTTCTCTTCAACAACAAGTTGATGAAACCTATCGCCGCCTTGATCATCTTCTACGATCTGGCGCTTTCAACGACTGTACCTTTTCCTGAACCCTCCATCACGGCGTTCAAAGATTTCTTTCAACTTGGAAAAAGCAGAATGAAAATCTTCAAACCTTTACCAGTCGTCCCAGCTATCACGATTTGAAAAAACTATGAAATACAGGAACACTACCCTACCATAACGAAGACAACATATCAAGCTATACCTTTATTCCGTCCTATTCCAATAACTATCATCACGCACTCATGGATCATCATGGTAACATACTTGCTTATCATTTCTGAGTTCCATCCAAGCTTATTGTGAGACTTCAAGATAGTCAAGCAATGTTGCCACAGCGTACTATTTTACCCAACGTTTGAGGAAACTTTGTTCATCATTACCATACTTTGTGGGCTAATTATAGTCCAACAATTATGCAAAGTCATGAATACCTCACTGATCTTTCATATTCTCAAGAGTGGTTACAAATCAACAAGCCTTGATTCAGCTACCTCTCCAATGCACTCTGCATGCTTGATTCCAAGATGTATGTTAAATTTACTTCTATCGATTGGTACATTCCTGAAGTTACAGGGTTTCAACGTATGGCCGGAGCATGGCAAGGAGTCACAATTAACGAGAACATGTAACCTGACACAACACACTCACGTACATATCTCAATCAATAGGATTACTACTGAGGATATAATTGTTAGGCGGAGACAACCGGTATAGACTTATGGTTGTCTAGGCCAATCGGGATTCTTTCGTGTAGACGGAGATTTGTCTAGGAAGGCTCGGAAGCAACTCGTTTCGTTTATGACTACTGAGAGTGCAAGAAAGTAGGATAGAATCGTAAGAACAATATTATATTGTTAAGGTCTCTTCTCCGTTGCTTGATGATGTCTAAAGCTTGGGAGGCACTTCGATATTTATATTCCGCGTCTGAATGTTCGTGAGCTACATCTATCTATTATACAAAATATGTACCTCTTCAAGTTTGATGCGCAACGTCGAGTTCTCCCTGATTGTGTGAACACCGGGAGACCCTGAAAACCATCACACCATCTTCGGTAATTACTATTTCCTGCCTGGGAGACATATTTGTCACCAGTAGTAATTATCCGATCCTTAGAGTCTGTAGACCTGTAGCCGAGTTCTCAAGTCGAACTTTGTTGGCTCCAATAGTTCTTTTTCGTTATCAAGAGGATCAGTCTTGATACGAGACTGCATCTGCAGACATGCCGGAGTCGATGACTTCTAGTTGCGATACCTCAACAACTAACCGATAGAATTCATTCCAATGACTCTCTTCTTGTAGAGGAGGGGCCATTCTATTGAATAGTCTTATAATTCCTCGGTCGGCAACTCCTGATAGTTCTATGTAGAGGGGGTGGACCTTCGTGTTGTGTTGGTTGTAAATCCCGCAACTGCGGTACACCTCTTATCATAATTGCAACACTCCTCGAAGCTCGTTGGCTTCTTTGGTAGTGTTTCCAGGAGCTCTAGACTCTTTCTAATCGTTGAAGGGTGGATGTGAATCCATTGGTTCGTTATCCCGAACCTTCTAACATTCATCTCATGACCTTGTGCGAACACGTCCCGTTACTTACGGCCCATGTCGAAGATGTCTCTTCTTTGAAGCCTAGTAACTCCCTGAGTAGTTGACGGATTGACTTCGTTCCACTTCTCAGGTCTTGCCAGAGGTTCCCTCTTATATATCCTGCGAACAGCTTTCGGTCGGACGGACGGCAGCGACGTATACGGTGTTATTCTAACACCTTTAATTCTGTGACCATATAGTCACAGGACGCAACTAAGGTTGATGTGTATGATGACGCGCGGGCCCCGTAAGGGGGCCGGAGGGGGGTGTTGGAGACTGAGATTCTCGATTTCGGGTAAGGTTACCCTACCTAAGGTACTCCTAGGCTATCGGAATCGGGTACTCCTAACAATAATGCAGTAGTTCTATGGGGAATCCTTAATAGTGGTAATGTTATTCTCTGGCAACCAAAAGTGGTTTATCAGTTATCCGCAAAGGAGTGTTTATTCTTTATGGGAGATATAATAACTCATCAAATTAGACTTATTTTATCAGGTACTAGGAATTCTCTTGATTTGTTTATGTATAAGAGTACTTTAGATTGGAAAAAAAGGGAGGCGAGTAAGAGGGGGAATCTTTCCTATAATTAGTTTTTATTTCTTATAATATTATATGCAGCTATGTATTGGTAATCTAAATTTTTTTTTTTTTTTTTTTTTTTTACCGATATCACATTTTCCAAATAGTTACGAGTGTTTTTTGTTTTTTCAGTTACGTTTACCTATTTGTTAACAAATTATGAAATGTTCTTATTCCGTACTTTAAATACTATTACTACTACCTCTATTTCCAATACTTGTATTCAAGACATGTTTATTCATATTACTTTTATTCATATTACTTTTATTCATATTACTTTTATTCATATTACTTTTATTCATATTACTTTTATTCATATTACTTTTATTCACAATACTTTATTCACGATACTTTATTTACAAGACTTTAACTCTTAATACTTTACTTTTTATATAATTCTTATATTTTGTCTATCATGCCGCGATTTTATAATTGGGAAAAAATGAAGGAAACACTTGCTGACATGTACCTTGTTGTTAGGCGGAGACAACCGGTATAGACTTACGGTTGTCTAGGCCAATCGGGATTCTTTTCGTATAGACGGAGATTTATCTAGGAAGGCTCGGAAGCAACCCATTTCGTTTATGACTACTAAGAGTGCAAGAAAGTAGGATAGAATCGTAAGAACAATATTATATTGTTAAGGTCTCTTCTCCGTTGCTTGATAATGTCTAAAGCTTTGGGAGGCACTTCGATATTTATATTCCGCGTCTGAGTGTTCGCGGGCTACATCTATCTAGCATACAAAATATGTACCTCTTCAAATCTAATGCGCAACGTCGAGTTCTCCATAATGGTGCGAACACCGGGAGACCCTGAAAACCATCACACCATCTTCAGTAATTACTATTTCTTGCCCGGGAGACATACTTGTCACCAGTAGTAATTATCCGATCCTTAGAGTCTATGGACCTGTAGCCGAGTTCTCAAGTCGAACTCTGTTGGCTCCAATAGTTCTTTTCATTACCAAGAGGATCAGTCTTGGTACGAGGCTGCATCTGTAGACATGCCGAAGTCGATGACTTCTAGTTGTGATAACTCAACAACTAACCGATAGAATTCATTCTGATGACTCTCTTCTCATAGAGGAGAGGCCATTCTATTGAATAGTCTCATAATTCCTCGGTCGGCAACTCCTGATTGTTCTATGTAGAGGGGGTGGACCTTCGTGTTGTGTTGGTTGTAAATCCCGCAACTGCGGTACACCTCTTATCATAGTTGCAACACTCCTCGAAGCTCGCTGGCTTCTTTGGTAGTGTTTCCAGGAGCTCTAGACTCTTTCTAATCGTCGAAGGGTGGATGTGAATGCATTGGTTCGTTATCCCGAACCTTCTAACACTCATCTCATGATCTTGTGCGAAAACGTCCCGTTACTTACGGCCTATGTCAAAGATGTCATATCTTTGAAGCCTAGTAACTCCCTGAGTAGTTGACGGATTGACTTCGTTCCACTTCTCAGGTCTTGCCAGAGGTCCCCTCTTATATATCCTGCGAACAGCTTTCGGTCGGATGGACGGCAGCGACGTATATGGTGTTATTCTGACACCTTTAATTCTGTGACCATATAGTCACAGGACGCAACAAAGGTTGATGTGTATGATGACGCGCGGGCCCCATAAGGGGGCCGGAGGGGGGTGTTGGAGACTAAGATTCTCGGATTCGGGTAAAGTTACCCTACCTAAGGTACTCCTAGGCTATCGGAATCGGGTACTCCTAACACTTGTACAAGATATGCAATTAAAGGATATTACTATCATTATGAAAGATCAATATAGTTTCAATCTAAGGTTAATAGTTCCTCATATCATTTTAAGTGCTAAAAACTAACGACCCATGAAATAAAAATATAGTATGATACTCGAGCATATCATGAGCGGTTTGCACAACGAGAATTTTCTAAACAACAATTACTCTTATATAAAGATGAGGACCTAATTAAAAGAGTCAAAGAACAATGGTCACGCAATATGTCATCTTCAAATATATTGAGGTGTCTTGCTATTGATGGATGGAATATTTCATCTATTCAATTACGAGATTTACTGCTTCATCTATCATTATGATTATTAATAAGAACACCACCAGAGCAGAGACTTATTGTGTAACCAGTACAGGTACTCGGTTAAGGTTTTTGTTTTATGTTTTGTTTTAAGTATCGCTTTGATACTTAATTTTGTTTTATGTTTTGTTTTAAGTATCGCTTTGATACTTAATTTTGTTTTATGTTTTGTTTTAAGTATCGCTTTGATACTTAATTTTGTTTTATGTTTTGTTTTAAGTATCGCTTTGATACTTAGTTTTGTTTTATGTTTTGTTTTAAGTATTACTTTGATACTTGACTTGTTTGAAGTATCCCTTTGATAATCAGTTTTGTTTTATGTTTTGTTTTAAGTATTGCTTTGATACTTGACTTGTTTGAAGTATCCCTTTGATACTTAGTTTGTTTTATATTTTGCTTTAAGTATTGATTTGATACTTGACTTGTTTGAAGTATCCCTTTGATACTTAGTTTGTTTTATATTTTGCTTTAAGTATTGATTTGATACTTATGTTGTTTTACCAAAGTGTATCGCTTGATACCTTTGTTTAGTTTCGTTCATGCTAGATATGAACAGATTTGTATATTTAAAGACCGTCCTATTCCACGATGGAAGGGACAGACTTCGACAGATAGTATTTCAACATACTTGGTTGAATGGTTACTCTTTAGTTTCTCCAGTACACCTCTGAAGCCTCCTTTAGTTCATACAGCTCTCACCTCCTTTCTGGAAGAGCTGGCCACATGTCAACTATTGTACACTTCTCGAAATGTGATTAGCACCTAGCGAACATGTTACATATTGCAGCTGCTCAAGCAGAAACTTTAGTTCGTGAGAACTTCATTTCTGGTCAAGCGATACGCTATGGTCAGGAATATACATTAACTAATATTCGATTAAGTGGAGTATTTGTTTCACAGTAAGTTTATATTTTCTTTATCGGTACTTAAAATATTGTAATTAAAACTAATAGTTATTAAAATTTACTTTTGGGTACCAAATAAGAGTAGCAATGAAGCGTGTTGATCCTGATAGTGTATCTGCATGGGCAAAAGCTTTTACTATGTCATGTACCTGAAAGGAATTTACTATCAAAGAATCTAATCATGTATTTTCCATTGATGGTTATAACAAACTCTCTATATGTGGGTTTGAAATTTATGGAGCGATTGATGCCTATTCTCGCTATATTGTTTGATGCTATGTCGGCATATCTAACTGAACTGCAGTATCAGTTAATAAACAATATTTACGTCCTCTGAGATCAACTTCATATATTCCAAAGTTAATTCATTCTGATAAAAATATACTTCTCATAATATCTACTACAGGTTATTATTTTATGCTAATTTTATATATTTAGATACTGAAACAGTTCTTTTAGCACAATCACATCTTGCTTCATGACATGCAAATAAGCCTAATTTACCTTTTCACAAGGCTTATTCATATAGAAAATCTACTAAAAATCAAAGAATTGAGCATTAGTAGAATCTATTAACTAAAGGTCAAACACAAGAGTAGAAAGTATATTTTGTTTAACTAGAAAATAATGGTTACTTCGATGGTGGTGATATTGACAATTCATGCTTGCAGTTTATTTATATGGATATTATTTGAACACATATTCATCAGTTTATTGCTATTCATAACTCTCACAGCATTTGGAAGCAGAAGCAGCATGCTTACTATCTTCTGACAGGTCAGCCATTTATGCTTTATCATTATCCTAATGGAGCTTGCAGTTATAAAGAATCAGTCAATACTGATTTACTTGCTGCATTAGAGTCTGAGGTGGCAGATTTTGATTTAGATTGTTATTTACTGATATCAACTCTAACACTTTATAGTGATTTTCTATGTAATGGCGGTTTTCCTACTGAGTTGTCTCATGACAACTCACAGTACAAAAATGCTTATCGATTTTTAAGAGAAAAAGTTACTAATTATTTATAGCAAGGAGAAAAAATAGATTTATTCAATTCGCCAAGTGGCGCAGAAGAGTGGATTAATGCGCATCGTGAGCATGAAGTTGAAATTTACCGTGAACAACTGTCAACTGATACATTCATAGTTGAACTAACTGATGACAAGAGCTATAACAATAATTCGGTTAATTTAACTAATAATGAACCTAGCTTAGAACAACTGCAATATTCTAATATGATCTTCACATTAGGAACTAGTTCAAATTAGTCTTCATTGGAGCAATATATAAACTCTGAAGATGTAGAAGATGGATATATTTTAGACCTCTAATTTTTACGTATCTTTATATTTTATCCGTTCCTCTTCACTTTTTTTTTTTTTTTTTTGTTTTCAACAACTATTTCTTTATTGATATCTGTCATATTTGATTCAAACATTTCTATATTTTACTTCCATTTTTTTTTCTTTTTTTTCAATTTTCCGAAATGTCTTCTTGTCAAGGTGAAGCCTATTTGTGTAGTGAAACACTTCTGATGAAGGGAAGTGTTGTTACATGTGTCAGATGTAAGCATCCCATTGCAGTTCATATTTATACAGATAATATCTTGGTCAATCTAACAAGTAAGTCAATTATCTATCTTTAAGGCTCCGTTCGGCATGTCACTTTTATAGCATATTTTTTGGCATATTAAATTTTTTATATAGGGGTGTGTTCGGTATGTATTACAAAATGATGATATATTTATATTGTGTTTATAAATTTTTATTGAATATTTTTATAGTAGGGCTACTAGTAGGTGTAGAATCATGAAATAGCACTCAAGCAAAGTATGTCAAACAAGTGCCTGAACGAGAAATCTTTCACTGTCTTTAACCAACAAGCTATTCCACATTTTGGCTTGATCTGCCTGCTTAAAAGCTATTAGTATTTTATTAAAATAATATAGGATAAAGGATTCAGAGATGTGTAGAATATAATAAGTCTAAGTAGTAAAGATCAAATTGTAGAGAACAAAGAGGTGGTTGTAGAGGAAAATTTGGATTATTGTAATGGCTATGTAGTGTAATAGGAAGGGAGTAAACTGAAAGTAAAGCCTTATTGTACTATGTGTTTTGTTTTGGGTATATGCCCTAAGTTGAGTTGTATGATGACTTTGTTTTTTCTTCTTTCACACAGCTGTGGCATGGTTGCCGAACACTTATATTTTTTTTTTATGTTGAATTTTTTTATTAGCATATATGCTATTTTCAACTTTTATTACGATATATTTTTATTGGTACATGCCGAACGGAGCCTAATACTTACTTTTATTTTGCTAATTATATTCTATAATAGAATATTGTACACCTCGATCATCTATATCCTCAAGTTCTGCTACTACAATTCCTACTATTTATCCAATTCCACCTCGTTCTGAATCAATTGTTGAAGAGGTTAAATAACATTGTCAATGAGTCAATCTAAGTCAGGATCAAGCTGAATCAACTCTTCGACCTAAATTCAATACTCTTAGTACAATAGTAAACCCAGTTACGAAACCTGTCAACAAGTCAGTATCATTATTCTTCTTTTAGAAAGGCAGTAGTCGACCTACTGCTCATGGTCTTCCTGTTAGGCGGAGACAACCGGTAAAGACTTAAGGTTGTCTAGGCCAATCGAGATTCGTTTGTAAAGACGGAGATTTGTCTAGGAAGGCTCGGAAGCAACTCGTTTTGTTTATGACTACTAAGAGTGCAAGAAAGTAAAATAGAATCGTAAAAATAATATTATATTGTTAAGGTCTCTTCTCCGTTGCTTGATGATGTCTTAAGCTTGGGAGGCACTTCGATATTTATATTCCGCGTCTGAGTGTTCGCGGACTACATCTATCTAACATACAAAATATGTAACTCTTCAAATCTAATGTGCAACGTTGAGTTCTCTATAAAGGTGTGAACACCAGAAGACCCTGAAAATCACCACACCATCTTCGGTAATTACTATTTCCTGTCTGGAAGACATACTGGTTACTAGTAGTAATTCTCCGATCCTCAGAGTCCTTAGACCTGTAGTCGAGTTCTCAAGTCCAACTATGTTGGCTCCAGTAGTCCTTTTCGTCATCAAGAGGATCAGTCTTGATATGAAGTTGCCTTTGCATATATGCTAGAGTCGATGACTTCTAGTTGCAATAATTCGACAACTAACCAAGGGAATTCATTCCAATAACTCTCTCTTTGTAGAGGAGAGGTCATTCTATTGAATTGTCTCATAATCCCTTGGTCGGTAACTCCTAGTTGTTCTATGTAGAGGGGGTGGACCTTCGTGTTGTGTTGGTCATAATTCCCGCAACTGTGGTACGCCCCATATCATAGTTGCAACACTCCTTGAAGCTTGTTGGCTTCTTTGGTAGTGTTTCCAAGAGCTCTAGACTCTTTCTAATTATTGGAGTGTCGGTGTGAATGGATTGATTCGTGGTCCTGAACCTCCTAATATTCATATCTCGACCTTGTACGAAAACGTCCTGTTACCTACAGCCTGTATCAAAGATGCCACCTTCTTGAAGCCTAGTAACTCCCTGAGTAGTTGACGGATTGACTTCGTTCCACTTCTCAGGTCTTGCCAGAGGTCCACTCTTATATATCCTGCGAACGGCCTTCGGTCGGACAGACGGCAGCGACGTATACAGTATTATTCTGACACCTTTAATTCTGTGACCATATAGTCACAGGACGCAACAAAGGTTGATGTGTATGATGACGAGCGGGCCCCGTAAGGAGGCCGGAGGGGGGTGTTGGAGACTAAAATTCTCAAACTCGGGTAAAGTTATCCTACCTAGGGTACTCCTAAGCTATCGGAATTGGGTACTCCTAATACTTCCTACTTTAATCCAACTCTCCAAACATGATTGTATACCCGACTGGCGGCTCTTTCTACAACAATAAGTTCAAAACCATCCAGCCTAGAAATCATATCCCAATATTAAGTTATTTGAGATCGATCCAGATAAGCTAATTTGTGTTGGTTACTGGGAACGTAGTAATACTATACCTAATGCAAATGAGCTTACAGGTGCTGGCATTGTTGCAGATTAGTTATGTCTTGTTGAAAATCCAAAGTCAACATCGACTACTTCCACTATAATCTCTCGTAGTGGTTGAAAGATTACTGAGTTGATTAAGATGGTGTATACTGTTCATATAGAAACTATTGGAGATAGTTCTGTTAAAGAAACTGATACAAATCGAACTGAAGAAAGTTCTTCTTCTTGTTCTCATCTCAATATTTCTTTGCTGACCTCATCTAATAATTCTCTATGATTAATGCCTACTCACTAAAACCGATCCTCCAACTTGCAAAAAAGTCCAAGACCACGACAATCAGTTATTCGTTTAGTCGATGAGCTTTATACAACTTCCTCCTCTTCTCATACCAATTTTAATTCTGCAACTCCTTCTTTTATCCACTCCAACAATGATAATACTACAAAAGCATGTCCTGATAATATTATCCTCTATCGAGATCGTTCTTCTTTCCAACAATCTATTTCTTTAGAGAATATTTCTTCGCGTTCTTCCACTCCAAAGAACTGTACTTCTCTTCTTAGCTATTGTTAGGCGGAGACAACCGGTATAGACTTATGGTTGTCTAGGCCAATCGGGATTCTTTCGTGTAGACGGAGATTTGTCTAGGAAAGCTCGGAAGCAACTCGTTTCGTTTATGACTACTAAGAGTGCAAGAAAGTAAAATAGAATCGTAAAAACAATATTATATTGTTAAGGTCTCTTCTCCGTTGCTTGATGATGTCTTAAGCTTGGGAGGCACTTCAATATTTATATTCTGCGTCTGAGTGTTCGCGGGCTACATCTATCTAACATACAAAATATGTACCTCTTCAAGTCTAATGCGCGACGTCGAGTTCTCCATGACGGTGCGAACACCGGGAGACCCTGAAAACCATCACACCATCTTCAGTAATTACTATTTCCTGCCTGGGAGACATACTTATCACCAGTAGTAACTATCGGATCCTCAGAGTCTGTGGACCTGTAGCTGAGTTCTCAAGTCGAACTTTGTTGGCTCCAATAGTTCTTTTTGTTACCAAGAGGATCAGTCTTGATACGAGACTGCATCTGTAGATATGCCAGAGTCGATGACTTCTAGTTGTGATAACTCAACAACCAACCGATAGAATTCATTCCGATGACCCTCTTCTTGTAGAGGAGAGGTCATTCTATTGAATAGTCTCATAATTCCTCAGTCGGCAACTCCTGGTTGTTCTATGTAGAGGCGGTGGACCTTCGTGTTGTGTTGGTTGTAAATCCTGCAACTGCAGTACATCCCTTATTACAGTTGCAACATTCCTCGAAGCTCGTTGGCTTCTTTGGTAGTGTTTCCAGGAGCTCTAGACTCTTTCTAATCATCGAAGGGTGGATGTGAATGCATTGGTTCGTTATCCCGAACCTTCTAGCATTCATCTCATGTCCTTGTGCGGAAACGTCCCGTTACTTACGGCCCATATCAAAGATGTCTCATCTTTGAAGCCTAGTAACCCCCTGAGTAGTTGACGGATTGACTTCGTTCCACTTCTCAGGTCTTGCCAGAGGTCCCCTCTTATATATCCTGCGAACAGCTTTCGGTCGGACAGACGGCAGCGACGTATACGGTGTTATTCTGACACCTTTAATTCTGTGACCATATAGTCACAGGACGCAACAAAGGTTGATGTGTATGATGACGCGCGGGCCCCGTAAGGGGGCCGGAGGGGGGTGTTGGAGACTAAGATTCTCGGACTCGGGTAAAGTTACCCTACCTAAGGTACTCCAAGGCTATCGGAATCGGGTACTCCTAACAGCTATAACGGAATTCTATTGTTCCTTATCATGCAGCTAGCTGGAAGTTAGTTCTCGCCTACTTAGGACTCTTCCTAGTAGCGCATATTTCCTTTATCACTGAGGTTAGTACTCAATTGAATACATCTTCTTTGTTCACTTATTTGTACCCCTCGCTATGCTACTACCCAGTTGGGTATTCCCTTGCGCTACTGTTACTACTGGATTAGTACCTTAGTAGCGACCGCTTGTTTTACCTTGTTTGGATTCCATTACTTGTTTTGTTAGTTTTATCCTGTCGCTTCAAGTCCACTCCTTTAGGACTTTGATTGATTTACTTTCGCTACTATATTAGCATTGTTGAATGTTTCCCTTGGATATGTTAGTATCATTATGTTTCCTAGTTATGATCTTTTGTATTTAAAGAGACTACAATCCCTTAAGGATTTAGTCTCTCAAGCCTCACAGGAACGCTCTTCTGAATATACTACAAGTTGAATGGTCACTCTATATCCCCTTCAACTCCTCTACTATCCAAGAAGACTTCCATCGAAGCTTTTCCTCCTATCCTAATAGTGTCCGGGAATTTCTCTGAGGTTTTCGAGATACTTAGGAGTAGGTTACATTAGCCGTAAGCAAAGTTTAACTTTACTTTCACCATAAAAGATTTCAACTTGTACTACCCAGGATTTGAAAAAGTCTCCTAGTACTGGGCAGCTAGCTAGGGAAACTAGTTCTGAGTCTGGTAATGATGTTATTTTAGTACATCAAACTATTGGGGAAGATAGTGATTCTACTGAATTAGATAGTATTAAAGTTTGGTTTTTTATTTTTATTTTTTCTATTAATTCCTTTTCACTATTTTATTTACTTATTTTCTTCCAGCTATTTTATCGGATTGTTTTCTTTCACCTTTTTCCTTACTTTATTTTCTTTCAGCTATTCTACTGCTTCATTTCCTTTTAACTAGTACTTTATCAATCTATATCTGAGTCTTCCTAACTGTTTTCTTCCCTACTTTTTTTTTTTATATACACCTTTTTTCTTTTTTTATCTACTTTTTTTTTTTTTCTCCTATTAGTTTTTCATATTTCTATATTAACGATTTCGTTATACATTTCTCTCTCTCTTCCTTCTTATCTTTATTATCTTCCTCTATTAATAAGCAACTTATATTCTCTTAATAACTGAATTTCAATCCTTTAATTCCTTGTTTATTGAATCTAGCATATTGTATATTATCTACTAGTAAAACCGAGTATAAGTAAAGAAACTTACTTGAAAATAACTAGAATTCAATATGGTTTGCAGCCTTTAAAATAGCTCTATTCCTATCAATCTTTCACAATTTATCTCTCCTACTGGTTACCTAGCTTTAACACCAGTCTGGTTCCCATTACCACTCACTAAAGTTTTTTCCATACCTGTCCTACATTTGACCAGCTGTATCACAGCCAATTGTGAAACATCTAATTTCCTATGTTATAAACTTTCTTAAAGTAAATAATATCTTTATATAAGTTCTCCAGTTTCTTCTTTATCTTGTAAATTTGAATAGCTGTATTTATAGAAAAGTAAGTTGTAATGTTAATCTTACTTCATTAAACTTAACTATTAGTAGGAAGACAGCTTCAGTAGTGTCTTTATAGAGTTTGAAACTATTGGATTTTACTTCCTCAGAGCAGTATTTATTTTCCTCGGTTTCTAAGTACTTGTAATATTCTCATTTTTCATACAGGAGGATAATCTTCTTAGTCAGGACTTGCTGCTTCTATTAAGTATATAAGATATACACAGATCTCTCAATGGAATAACTGTACACAGATTCTCATCGATTGAAGAAATACTTCCCTCGGGTCCTGTTATAGGGCCTGCTTGTCTTTAGTAAAATATTAAAAACATGAAGTTAAGTTCTAGGACTGTGATATATTTGACTGGAAGCTGTTCATAGAATATATAAGAAGAGACCACCTGATTCTTCTGAGAAGTAAAATAGAAGAAATATGTTGAAGGTGCATTGAGTTAACAAGCTTTAAAGTTAGGCATCCTGACTATGTGTTAGGTAGTATTAGGAGTACCCAATTCCGATAGCCTAGGACTACCCTAGGCAGGGTAATTTTGCCCGAGTTCAAGAATCTTAGTCTCCAACACCTCCCTCCGGCCCCCTAACAGGGCCCACGCGTCATCATACATATTAACCTTAGTGGCGTCCTGTGACTATATGGTCACATAATTAAAGGTATCAGAATAACACTGTATACGTGGCTGCTGTCCATCTGACCAAAGGCTGTTCGCAGGATATATAAGAGGGGACCTCTGGCAAGATCTGAAAAGTAGAACGAAGTCAATCCGTCAACTACTCGGGGTGTTACTAGGCTTTAAAGATATGATATCTTTAACATAGGCTGTAAGTAACAGGATATTTTCGCATAAGGTCATGATATGAATATTAGAAGGTTCAGAACAAAGAACCAATGTATTCATACCCACCCTCCAATAACTAGAGATTTTTTTTTTAGAGCTCCTGGAAACACTACCAAAGAAGCCAACAAGCTCTAAGGAGTGTTGCAACTATGATATGGGGTGTACCGCAGTTGAGGAGAATTATGACCAACACAACACAAAGGTCCACCCCCTCTACATAGAATAACCAGGAGTTGCCGACCGAGGAACTATGAGAGTATTCAATAGAATAACTTCTCCTCTACCAAGAGAGAGTTATTGGAACGAATTCCATTGGTTAGTTGTCAAGTTATCACAACTAGAAGTCATCGACTCCGGCCTATATGCAAAGGCAACTTCGTATCAAGACTGATCCTCTTGACAATGAAAGGGACTATTGGAGCTAACATAGTTCGACTTGAGAACTCAGCTACAGGTCTAATGACTCTGAGGATCGGATAATTACTACTGGTGACAAGCATGTCTCCCGGATGAGAAATAGTAATTACTGAAGAGGGTGTGATGGTTTTCATGGTCTCCCGGTGTTCGCACCTTTATGGAGTACTCGACGTTGCGAGTTAGGTTTGAAGAGGTACATATTTTGTATGTTAGATAGATGTAGTCCGCGAACATCAGACACGAGATATAAATATCGAAGTGCCTCCCAAGCTTTAGACACTATCAAGCAACAGAGAAGAGATCTTGACAATATAATATTGTTCTTACGATTCTATTCTACTTTCTTGGGCTCTTAGTAGTCATAAACGAAACAAGTTGCTTCCGAGCCTTCCTAGACAAATTTCCGTCTATACGAACGAATCTCAATTGGCCTAGACAATCCTAAGTCTATACCGGTTGTCTCCGCCTAATAGGTAGAAGCCAACTCAAGTAAAGACTTAAGCCAGAATCTTTAGCATAGATGGAGATTGTCTAAGAAGGCCTGGTATTATTCTTTTCATCTATGACTGCTAAGAACTCGTATAAGAGGACACTAAGTATAGAGTGATAAAGATTTGTTAGTAGAATAATTTATATTATTAAGATCTCTTCTCTGTTTCTTAATAATATTTTTAAAGCTTAAGAGATACTTTGATATTTATATATCATATTTGAGTATTTATAGACTACTTCTAACTACTATACAACTAAGTACTTTTCCCAATTCTGTATACAATGATCTATGGTCTTAAGAAGTGTAAATACTATTTGATCTTAGATTATTTCATACTCCTTTTATATTCTTCCTAATAAAATCATTACTGTCAGGTATTAAAAATAGCTGCTCACTATGTCTGTAACTATCATCCAATATGCTTAGAACCTGTCTGATATGTTTGTAACATACATGACCTATTTTGAGCATGCTTATTTTGCCTTTGATATTATTATTGGACCAGTTATCTATCTTTTTGCTACTTCATTTATCTATTTATTCCTCTGCCTATTTATTTTCTGTCTATCTCTTCGCTTATCTGTTTATTGTTCTTTATCTATTTGTCTATTTGTATTTGCTCATTCAACTTTTTTCACCAGTACTACTACTCATCTGCCCTTTAGCATAACTACCTATCTATCAGCTATCAATTCTTTGTTGCCCATTTATTTACCTGTCCGCTTATCTGACATATATTTCCAGTATTGGCTGTTCATTTATTCCTCCCTGTCTGTTTCTATTAAGTGGAGATTTGTCTAGAAAGGCCAAGTTACTCCTTGATTCGTTTATAACTATTAAGAGTATAAAAAGTAGAATAGAATTATGAGAATAATATTATATTGTTAAGGTCTCTTCTCTGATGCTTGATGGTATCTAAAAGTTTAGAAAGCACTTTGATATTTATACTAGTATCTTGCGTCTGAGTGTTCACAGACTATATCTATCTATTATACAAATTATGTATTTCTCTAATTCTAACTTGCAACATAGTAACCAATAGAATTTGTCCAGATGACTTTCTCCTGGTAGAGAAGAAGTTCCTTTATTAAATAGGCTCATAATCCCTTGGTCGGCAACTCCTAATTAGCCTACGTAATAGGGGTTGGTCATTGTATAGTATTGGTGGTAATTCCTGCAACCACAACTCTATCCTTAACATAGATATAATACTTCTCACAGCTTCTTGGCTTCATTGGTAGTGTCTTCTTAGAGCTCTAGACTTTTCTAATTATCCAAGGATGAATGTGAATATGTTGGTTCTTTGCATCAAATCTCCTAACATTTAACATGGGCACTTTGTACAAAAAAGTCCCATTACTTACGGCCTTTGGCAAAGATATTCCATCTTTGAAGTCTAGTAACGCACTGAGTAGTTGATGGATTGACTTTGTTCTACTTCCTAGATCTTATCATAGGTCTCTCCTCTTATATATCCTGTGAACGGGATTTAGTTAGATAAATGAAAATGATGTATATGGTATTCTCCTGATACCTGCAATTCTGTGGCAATATAGTCAAAGGACGCAACTAAAGTTGATGCATATGATGATGCGCAGGTTCCATAAGTGGGCCAGAGGGGGATATTGGAAACCAAGAATTCTAATCTCATGCAAGGTTACCCTACCTAGTGTATTTCTTGATTGTCAGATTTCTGTACTCCTAATAGTGGCCTATGGAAGTATACCAAAGGGGAGTATTGAGGACCAGAGATTCCAATTCTGAGATAAGTTACCCTACCCAGAATGCTTCTTAGATATTATTGAATCTGCGTATTTCTAATAAAAACTAAGATATCTAAGTTATTCAATAGTAATATTATTAAAGCTTCTTATATGACATTGTTATGTTAATAAACTTAAATAGTTACAAATAATAAAGATCATATATATTTTATACCTAATACATTATATAACTACTTGAAATGACTCTGATAGTACTTATATAGACTAGAAGTAAGGCAGTTAAGTGAGAAATTTCTTCTATTGTAATTGTATTATATTCCTCTTAAATCACTAATAGAAGTACCACATTTATAGTTAAATAAGGGGAATGTTAGTGAATCCTGTCCTTCATTTTGTTTTGTAGTACTCAATAGGATTCAGGTCAGGAGAGCACAGAGGCCAGCTAAAAAAGTAATTAGACATGTTGAGGTTTTATAACAACTGGGTAGTATATTGAGCACAATAGGAAGATGTGTTATCTTGTCATAGGTAATAATACACATTTTATTTACTACAAAGTTGAAGCCAAAATGGAGGAAATTAGGGAACTTAAACAATGATATACTTATAATAACACTGGCTTTTAATTGTTTTACCAATAATTCTTATTCCATATTACTAGAGGACCTTTTTGGTTTCTAGATATGCAACCCCTGATCATGATTGTTTGCAATTTTTGAAATTTTAGAAGTAGGTAGTGTTCAATGTACTCCTTTTTTTTTTTTTTTTTTATATCCCGTTTTTATTAATGTTTAAGGTACATGGGTCACGTCAGCGCATGCTATGTAGACCCAAACCTCCACCCCTGTCCAGGACCCGGCAGCCAGAAGAAAAACCATGCCCGCCGAAGCAGACTGGTCAAAAAAACTCCCCCGAGCAGCATCCCGCAGTGCACACTTCCAGAAAACCACACCCAAGTAATCAAAACCAAGGAAATCCCCCGCCCCGACAGATGACACTCCTCAACATACATGAAGGAAAACCCCCAAACTAAGGAAACCCCAAGCACCTAAGAACCGAAGTCCAAAACTATAGGCCTCCGTAGCTGAGCTTACGTAGTCCCAGAAGACATCAGCAGCCGGTTCCGAGCACTAGTTGGATAAATGTATCCATGAGCATATAGCCCAGCAGCAGGGGTAAGAGGAAACCCAACAGCAAGGAGAAAACCCCCTTCAAGATGAAGCGGCGAGTACATGGCAGTGCAGAGGAAGCCAGGCCATCTTCTAAGGGGGGCTAGGATGAAGGGCCAAAGCCCGGAGAAGAGGAGAGAAGGGCAGTAGGATGCTAGCCAGCAGTAGGCCCGGGTGCCAGACGGGAGGGAAAGATATGATTTGGCAGTTGAGTAGGTGTCAGGCGGAGGAGAAAAGTAGGTTGGTAGTAGGGTACCAGCTGACCGAACCGAGGTGAGAAGAGAGGAGGGGTAGACTCAAATGCTGGAACAACTATCGGAAACGTGTTCGTGTCTTAACTAGGCGGCCCCCTTGAGCCCCCAATGCCCCCCAGCTGTTTTACCACATCTCTCAGAGATAGCGTCACTTAGTGGATAGGATATCACCAGCTGTTGTAGAGGATAGAGAGGAGGGGGGTAGCGAAATCGACCGTGGCCTGTTGAGGAGACCAGAGCAACTCCTAAGAGAAGCAGAGGAGATCCATTGTAATCGCGTACCGCAAACCGTGTTCCTAACTGTCTGTTGTAGGAAAAAAGGAGCCACCCAACCGTGCTGATGCTAAGCGAGGCCACAGCAAAAGCAGGGAAGAGGCGAAAACCAACATCCTGAGATGCGGGGAGGAAGGAAGGAGGATCTCAAGAGAAAAAACAGGAAAAGAGTTCCACCATGGTGGAAGGATGAAAGGTAATGGCCTAGTCCCCCCCCTAGGGGAGGGACCAGACTCGAAAAGTGGTGAGAAGTTCTGTGATGTTGAGTCATTCCCGATTAGGAAATAAATTTCAATCACCGGAGTTGTAACGGAGACGGTCGATGGTTCAATGTACTCCTTACCTATGATATATGTAACTCATATATTACCAGAAAAACCTCCTACATTAAATGCACATTTATCGGTCCATATTATCTTGAACTAATTTTGAAGAGTCTATTAGTAAAATGTGTTTCCAAATTTACCTTTAACTATAAGATAGGACTTAACTAGTGTAATTTAGTGATGGCAATCCTGGCTAGTAAAAAAATAACAAAGTGTACACTTGTCATTGTTGATACTGAGCACTTAGGATACAGTAAACAGCAATTTATAGTAATTATCCTAGGAGGCAGTTGCATGAGTAACTAGACAAGTCTTTTCTTGTCAAGAAAGTCAGCAGGTTCTCCAGTACAGTGTTGAGTTTGAGTATTTAGCTCTGTGTAAATGGAGAATACCATGCTAACAGGTAGTTCAACAGTCTCTACAATTTGCTGAAAGGGCTATAAAGTGAAAGTACAGCCTGAGAGTGATCATATGTTAGACTGAAGAGAAAGTGTGATCTTTGTTTGAAAAGACTTTGAGGAAGGAGAGACGGATTCAGAATGAGCTGAATCTGCATGCACTACCATAGAAGAGCTAGAAGTAGACATGGCTCAGAGCTCTGTATACAGAAAGATCTATAGTATCTTGGAGTAATTTCCTCACGCTTTATAGAGGTTTAATTTTTCTTGTAAACCAAATATATTTAAATTCAGGACAATTTTTGTTTGTAAACAGGTGTTTTCTTTCCCCCTTGTGCGAGATGGCTTTCAAATTCCTATACGGTTCAGATTGCGTGATTCTCTCCACGTCTCGTGAGGTTTACATTAGTTACAGTAACAAGAACACTACCTCATGTTCAATTTATTGTCCGTTTTTATCGTTAGTCTACTGTCTCCCGTCTTTTTTCAGCCTATGCGATCGCTATATGCCTGACCCTTGTAGCTTTAGGATAGGAGATATCTTATAAACAATCCTAACACATCTATGAACTTGATGACAGAACATATAGAGACCACTATTATAGAAAATACGGGTCATACTCATCGATAAACCTTACCATTTCTTCCTTCTGACTCTATTCTTGATTTTTTAATAACTTTTAATTCTTAAAATACATCAACTTTAATAGAAACAATAGCCTCCCACCTTACTAACTGCCTGACTACATTTCCTAATCAAAGCAGAACGATTCAAGCCATTGCCAATGACCCGTCGTTAGCTCTCCGGAATCCCGTCGGTGTTAATCATTCTACTGTAGCTCCGCTAATGCCGGGGACCGGAGGCGAACAAGAAAAAACAGCCAACAACGCGAAACAAAACCCACACCAAGCTTCAATCCGCTTAACCGTAAACCAGTATCATATAAACAACTTCCTCCCCGTAATTAACCGGTAAATAAGGTAAGTTATCACGTCACCCACACAACATTTAGCCACGAGCCGACACAACCACCCCCCCCCCCTCACGGAACAGGCACAACCAACCGAGCCCGTCCCGTTTTCCAGCGGAAACTTCGGACCTGTACGAGTACTCGTAGGGCTGGTTTCACCCGGTGGGAAATGGTTATGGTTTTCGCCGAATCCGTTTTCCCCTTTTCGGCGAGAAACTCGGTTTTATGAATGGCTGACCTCGTGACTTGTTTCGGGGGAGGCCGAGTATTGTGTGTGGCTTTTTGTGCTACTGTACCTCTTTATGGTTGTACGATGGGTGGAATAACTTACTCGAGTACTGTAGCTTTGTGGGTTGGGTTTGTTGTGGAGGATTTGTTGGTGTTTTCTTTGCGAGTAAAAGAAGAAATCAATTGCTATGGTATGATAATAATATGATACATGAAGGTTTTTATCAACTAGAATTTGGTATCGTACCCCCCCCCCTTTTTCTTCTCCTCTCCAGAACCTGTCTGCCTGACCCCCGACTAGAATGGAATGGAATAGAATGATTTACTAGTACAGGATATATGAAAAGTGAAAAATGAAAATGAAAAAAAAAAAAAAAAAAAAAAGTTCACCTAAACTCCCGGAAATTCGAAATTCGTGTCATGCTTTCTTCCGCAATTAGCTTTCTTTTTTTTTGTTGGTTCTATATTTTCTTCTCCCGTTCCGTGAATGTCATGAATAGGTCAGAGATGAACATTTGGATAATGTTCCTTTCCTTCAATGGGGTTTTTGGATCCTTGAGTTCTACATTGAAGCGTCTTAATATCTGTAGGACGAGAGAGACAAGTTAGGTTGGTATCTCTGGCCTCTGGATGGAGGGAATGGTGACACGACATATTGCCACCGGCGATTGATTGATAAACGGGAAAAGCTTACCTCGACAACCGTCTTATTGATCTTTTGTGAGGCCAGGTGCTGTCCCATGCACGCCGTGCTCCCGTATCCGAACACGGAGAGGTACTTGGACATGGCATGGTACCTATCCCCGCCGATGGGCAACCACCTCTCGGGCTTGAACTCTTCCGCGTCCTCTCCGAACACGAGTTTATCCCTCTGCGACACGTAAGTGTTAATGCTCAACCACACCCCGCCCGGCACCACCACTCCCGGCAGCACCTCCAGCCCTCCCACCTCACCACCACAACCGCCTTCCGGCGCAACCCTGCTGAACTGGCCCTGGAAAGAGGGATTCAACCTCATAGTCTCCTTCACCACCGCCAAGAGGTATGGCAGCCGCAACGTCTGTGCGTACGTCACCACGCCCTCCGCGGAGCTCTGCTCCAGCTCGCCCACCGCGCGCAGCTCCTGCAGGAGCTTCTCGCGCACCTCGCCGTGTCGGCAGATGCGGTCGAGGATGGCGCTAATCTCGTAGGCCGTCGGGTCGGAGCCCGCGGTGGTGAAGGCGAGCATCTCGCCCACTAGCTCCTTCTTGCTCAGGGGCGTGTTGTCGTCGTTTCGGCATTGGAGGAGGTCGTGTGACATGTTGCGTTTGCCTGTTGTGTTGCCGTTCTCTAGCAGGTTTGTTGCGAGAGCTTCAGTCATCTGGTAGTGGTGGGTTGTTAGCCAAGTCATGGGATGAAGCGGGGAGGAATGAATGAGAAAGAGTAGAAGGGGAAAGGCGAAGAGAAGAGAGATGGAAGATATAATTTACCCCAATCATATGCCCGTACCCGTGCTTATCCTTAGGCGAAGGCGCCAGATACGGACTTAGCCATTTGGATTTTATAACGTAATTTAGACCAGTAAGGTACCCCATGGTAGCGATCCACACTACGGACTCCTGTTGTTGCATAACCAACAAATGGTCAGTTTCCCATGTTTGCTTCTTTTGCCTGTCTTTCTCTCTACCAAGGAAACAACGGCTAGACTACTCTAGTAGTATGCATCACTGCAGCAGACCAGCTTGCCAGAGCTTGGGGCACATTCCACCCACCCTCACTGTTTTTTTCTTCGGCAGACTTAACTTACATGTAGGGCTTTGCGGTAACCATTGACATCCGTCCCATTAATGAGGAAGCCCATGCGATTACCGTAGGCAATTTCACTCACTTAAAGGTGCAATAAGCGTTAGCGCGCTGCTTGCTTTTGCCGGCGAAGGGAGAAGAGGAAGTCACGAGCACAATAACATACTGGAGTCCATAGCAAAATAGTGTGTCCAGACAGACACGTCCAAAGTCTTGAGCTCCTTTATCCAGGCCAACAAATCATTAATATTCCTGTCGATAACAGGCTCGTACACCCGTACAGATGTCATCGAGTACTACCAACAACATTCCCAAGAGATCATCAGCCCATCCCATCCCTCATCCACCTCTCCCTCTCATTCGTCGTCGGGGGGACGGGACCAAAAAACGTACCGCTCCAGCAATCCTCTTCTTCAACCGTTTATGCTGTTCGGCCCTCCTGCTGGAGAAAACGCTGTAGTCCTCACCAGTATTGTCCGGGTCCATGACGAGGTACCAGGGCGTCTTGTTCAACTCGTTCTTGGTCCCGTATATGGGCTCCAGGGCGCGGGGGTCGGAGATTGACAGCGAGTTGGGCCCGTCCCGGAATACCGGTCCATACTTTTTGTGCAAGGCGTGGTCGTTGAGGGATTGTCTGAATGTGAGGATATTTCCCAGGCGCCAGAAGATGGTCAGGCTTGCGAGGACTTGTTATTATTCTCCCGGTTAGTTGTTGTATATGCAGGTGGGTGGATGGGTTGGTGGGTGGGTGGGGTAAATGCCTACATGGTCCAGGGAACTTCCTCAAAGGATGAAAGTACCTTTGGTACACCACGTACCATACCAGAAACGCTGCGAGAGCATGAAGGGAAGAGGAGTGGTATAGCGGCTTGAGTAGTATGTGCCCAACCCGTGATAGTAGTTCCGTTGCTTGATCCATCGTAGTGAGAGGATGTAACAGGGAAAAAAAAAAATAGTTTCAATAGGTTTTTGTGTGTGTATTTTTGTTAAATTTATATAGTCCGACCCTCCCTTCCCTCATTCACATGGGGAGTGTAATGATGATGATGATGGGTGGGTAAGGTAAGGTAAGGTAAGGTAGGTAGGTATGATAGGTAGGTAGGTAGATTGTATGGGGTACTGAACTGAGTAGTATACGCACGAGAGGGGTCTAAAGCTGGCGAACATTGAATCTATATATTTCTCGCCTTCTTTCCCGTCCAAGGATTTCGTTCAACCCCCAGACCTTCATACACACACACCACCACCACCACCACCACCACCACCATACAACCGTACAAGGGGGGGAAGAGAGACATGAATGGAGCAGATCGAATTAGATAGATGCATAGATGGACAAGTGGAAGCGGGTGGAGGAAGGGAAGGGGAATAGGGGGGGGGGGTTGAAGCTGAGCCTACAAGAATGAAAGTCGCAATGTGGCATAAGGGTGACTGAGTGGAGCATCCAGGAATCAGATCAATGGTTACATACAAGTACATACAATAGGAAGAAGACTCCGGTACGGTAGGTAAATACAGTTACCATAAGATACCGTACGAGTACGGGTGGGATCAGGAAAAAAAGGAGAGAGAGAGAGAGAGAGAGAAAGTCACACAATCGTCCATTCCTCTCATTCTTGTTGGGAATAATACGGTACGGTACGGTGAGTTAATAGAATGAATAAATAAATAAATAACATATTATGGTACTAGTACTACTCGAGTACAACGCCACTAAATCCTCCTCCCTTTCCCTTTCCCTTTCCCTCCCCTGGCTCCACAAAAAACACAAATTTCAAAAACCCTGAATGAAATTTCCCCAGTCAGGCACTTACAAGTACTCGTATGTGGTTCTAACCCAACTGACATACGGTATCATACTCGTGCCAACTCTGTACGAGTATAGTTAGTGCCCGCCAGCCAGCTGATAGCTAATCAAGTCAAGTCGACGTCGACGTACGAGCAACTAATTTATGCGGCGCGAAGTAGAGCAATCAAGCAAGCAGCCCTTGCGTGAGATGCACGATTGATTGGGGTAGGGGGGGGGGACTGGGGTGCTTATGACAATCACTCACTCACTCACGCAGGGAGCGAGAGTCGCATATGATCTCCATGAGTACAAGTACGAACGCAAGATCACATACAGCGCCAAGTACTGTACTGTAACCGTACTCATTACCCCCGTTCCAAGGCGAGGGTTATCCGAAAACACGGGTCGTGAATTTGTCTGTGGGGGGGGGGGGAGGGAAACACGGATATGGCACGGATTTTTTTTTTGCTGCCATACGTTTTTTGTCTGAATCCCTGTTTTTCGGGGCATTTCTTTCCTACGGTACTCGTACAAGTTGCTGCTAGCTGCGAGGCATGGTTACCATGCTTCGTATCGTGCCAGCTTTGTGTGGGTCATGGCTGTCACGGCTCCGATATGATACAAGTACTGTACTCGTACAGTACGGTACCGTACGTGCGGGTCTCATACTTGTGATGTGTGGAGAGTCAGTCTGTCGAACCTCTCGCCAAAGTGGCTGGCTGGGAGGGAATCCAGCTTTCTCTGAGTGGTCGAGAGGGCAACGGGCCAATCAGAGGGTGTTGGATAGTACTGCATCCATCACTAAAATCGAGTGAATAACCAACTCTCGGTACGATAGCTGGCGTTGCTGATGTGGGTGGCCGAGCTCTTCTTTCTTTTCTGCTATAATTTTTCTTTTTTCTTCTCCCTCTTGCTCCTCCCTGTTTTTCCTGCCCCGTTGCACTACGCTGCGGAGTCGCGGGCGCCCAACCCGGTGTCTTACATTATACGGGACCCGAAGGGCAGCCTGAGGCATGATAATTTAGTCTCCACGCGGAATCTTGATAAGCTTAGGGCTTCCGGTAGACGAGGAGGCTTGCTCCACCATTATTATCATTATTATCTGTGGGGGGGGGCTTTTGGTCTAACTTACTATGATCACTCAGGTACTCCTGCATTACTGTACTTGTACCGGTACCGTTCACACTAAGCTCCCTGCCTCCCTTATTCTACTCGTTAACTCTACTTGTAACTTAGGCCCGTCCGCCTCCTGAACCTTAAACTACTTGTATCACACTTACATATGCCTCCTTTCCCCCCCTCCTTCTGTTTTATCTCTCCTCCATGATCCATAAAGCACGCCAACCTTACCGGAATATACCTTATATTAACCCATTAAAGCCCTCCAAATACCGGTACAGTACCTGTAACCTTTGCAACCCGGGGAGAGAAAGAAGTAAGTATCATAAATAATTTTCCTCCTCAACGCCCCCCCCCAAGCCCATTATCAAAAATTCCCCCGCGCTCGGACCATTAAAAACCCCAAACACCTGCCAAGATCCAGCCCCTCCTCCAAATAGATAAAAGAGAGAGTAAAAATAGAAAACATCCAACAAAAAAGAGTAAGATGGAGCTCCACCCAGATGTGATTTTGACATACTCGCTCGTCCGACCGCTTACCGGCTGTGGACATGGCGATCTACCGTAGAAGGTTCCTCCCCACGGGTGATTCATGCGATCTCACTCGGAGCCTAAGGGGGTGAGAAGCAAACCTTCTTCTGTTCCTGTGACCGCGTGACTGGAGGTCATTGATCGGATTGGAGGAGGGAGGGAGGGGAGAGGAAGGCTCCGACAACGCATTGGAGGAATCGCGAGAAGTTTGGCGCGAACACGCTTCCCGGAAAGGCCACCACCGAACGAGAGCTTGAGGTGGGAGGGTGGGGATCTGCGTCTTGGAATTTCGAGAGTGGGGGATGAATTGGGAAGGTACTGTACAGGGGGGGGAGGGTAAAACAGGAAGTGACGACATGATAGCCAAAACAGGAGTTTCGGGAGGGGGGGTGAGTGAGAGTGAGAAAAGAAGGGTATCGGTACTGTACCAGTATCTCTCATAATAGATGGGCCGAACCCGGGTTCTAAGGTCTTCAATGTCACGACGAAAAGCGGCGAGTGACGAGCAGGGGCATTTGCCAGGCGGAAAAGTGAGTCTGTCAAAGTAGGGTAATAGAAATAAAAAAATATTCGTTATCATACCTGATCCCTGTCTGCCGCCCCAGGTTTTCGTCATGCCCCCCCGGTGAAAGGCTGTTCTCGCATCGATTCAAGTTTCCCTTCCGTGATTTTCACTGTTATCCTGTCATAAACACTCTGCATAAACACTCTGCACCAGTGGCGTTTAAACGCCGAAGTACTCGTACGGTATTGTTTGTTGATCCCACCCAGCCCTGCCACCCACCACCACTACCATCTACCATGATTACAGACACAGTATGTACTCGGGTGCCGGCACTCGAGACGCTGGTTGGTCCGATACCACCGAACCCAGCGGGCCGGTCCGGTATCGTTCCCTAGTTCCCCGTGTCCTAGTCCTGCCTAGCTATCTCTCAAGCTCCCGCACCGCGCCGGTCTACAACTCACTGCGCATTCTACTCGAGTATTCCTGCTAGCGATCCAGAACTTCAAAGCGTCTCATCTTTCTCATACTAGTGCGGCACTTGGCATCTCTGCTATGGCACCGCAATTCCTCGGCCGGCGACGACCATCCCAAATCCGTGCAAGCGCAAGATGCACGCATCTCGATCTGTAACTGCATCTCTCTACAGTATGCGGGTATTTTCAGATTGGGGCTTGGTTGGAGTACAGTACTTGTAGTTTCATCGTGTATTCGGAATTGAGCACTAGTATGAATGCCAGTCCCAGGAGAGAATCCCAAAGCAGTACAAATAGTAGCTAATTGGAATTACCTTTTATCATAGATTTGGAAAGGCCTTGAGTGCTGAAATCTTTCAAAAATTTCTGTTTTCCTCAAAAGAATTTCCTACAACCCACCCCTGGATTTCTAGCTAGGACCTCAATCTCGGCCAGAGGTTCACTCTAAATATGTGTTGCAATAAAGGAAGTAAAATAGAAATCAGAATATTGAAGAACTGATAAGCTGACTGAATACAGAAACTGTGGAAGGAAAATAAAGAACCAGCAGTGCAGAACGGAAAGACACTTCAGAGTGACCCATTTCCCCCTTCCTGTTAGGCATAAAGAAAATGCACAGACCTCTCGGTAGGGTAACTGCGCACAGACCCTCATTTATCGCAAGCCTAACACCCCCCTCCGGCCCCGTTCTGGGGCCCGCACGTCCTTAGCGAGATTTCGAAGAGTTGCGTCCCATGACTATAATGTCACTTCAATGAAGCCCACTTCATAACACCATATACGTCGCTGCCGTCTGTCCGACCGGAAGCTGTTCGCAGGATATATAAGAGGGCACCTCTGGGTACCTCTGAGAAGTGGAACGGAGGAAATCCGTCGGAGGCGCATTGAGTTACTAGGCTTCAAAGTTAGGCACCCTAACTACGGGCCGAAAGTAACGGGACGTTTTCGGTTCGAGAATCCGCAACTACTCCTACAGAGCCCCGGAGGCCATAGGAGATAGATATGACACCAATACCTATCTGAAGGCCGCTGTATGTTGGTTGGTCCTGGAAACAGGATCCCTCGAGAGGTGATTCTCTTTGAGGCGAGGCGGACCGAGGGGAAGCTGCTCAGACTCAGAAGACCTAATAGGCGGTAGACTTAAGAGTGTTGGCACACCACACCGTCTACGCAGCCTACATTATACATAGGTACCCGACGTATACGCTAGCCACTATGTGAAATTGGAAGAGACTACGGGGACGATAGTCAAGATGACTGAAGTTTCAAATATAAGTCTACTCGTCTCTATAAATCGAAGACCGGTCATTCGAGGATAATAGCGCATCCTACGATAAGACAGAAAAGATATTATAAGTACGAAGATGGTGTGAAAGAATTCAGGGTCAAACAGTGTTCGCACTTGTTAAGACTATGGGACGTTGGCGTACAATCTTGGATAGGTACTTAGTTATAGGGGCATTAGATGTAGTCCGCGAACACTTAGACGCGGGATATAAATATTGAAGTGCCTCTTAAGCTTTTAGACAAGACAAGCAATGGAGAAGAGACCTTAACAATATAACATTGTTTTACCTACGAATCTTTATAAAAATATTTCCTCTATCGATTAAGCGAGTTCTTAGTAGTCATAAACGAAAAGAACGACATCGAGCCTTCCTAGACAAATCTCCGTCTAATACTAAAGATTCAGGCCTAAGTCTTCTCGACAAATATTTAGAGTCAGCTTCCGCCTAACACTTCCGCACTCCACCGCACTCCTCCCCAAATCACAGGTTGGAACCTATATCTGTCTCTATGTTATTTAGTATATGAGTAAGTGTTATGAGTAAAGCTATCAAGAGTGGAAGTTCATATCTTACCCGTAAACTCTCTCCAATTCCTGCAGACATGCCCGTGATAGTGCAATTCCTTCTACCCACGAAACTCATCGCCACCTCCAGCCTCTATTACTGCTGCAATCCGACGTGGCATGGATGCAATTAATCTGTTAATATAGTCTGTAGATAGTGCTCTTCACTCATCAACAACAATATCACGTATTACTATATCGCGATAGTTCCAACCAATTCTCCTCTTCACCCTATCTTTAATATAGCGCCAAACCTCCTTGATTGGATTCAAATTAGGAGAGCACAGGGGTAGTACAATCCTTTCAAAGCCACAATCTAATGCTTCAGCTACGTTGTAGTCCTTTGTATGAGATGGAGGACCATCTTCAATAAAGTACAACAATTCCTGTCGTATAGTCATCTGCTGAAATAGGAACGGAAAGACTTTTGGGGGAAGAACTTGCTCTTGGTAAAGGTACCAATCCACTCCACCTCGGTTGCTGGTACTGCGAGTTTTGTGGACTGGTACAGTATGTTGTTCCCCCAGTCCGGTAAAGTAGAGGTAGTCATCGCTATCGCTTTGAAACTGTTAGGCATAAAGAAAATGCACAGACCTCTCGGTAGGGTAACTGTGCACAGACCCTCATTTATCGAAGCCTAACAACCCCCTCCGGCCCCGCTCTGGGGCCCGTACATCCTTAGCAAGATTTCGAAGAGTTGCGCCCCATGACTATAATGTCATCTCAATGAAGCCCACTTCATAATACCATATACATCGCTGCCGTCCGTCCGACCAGAAGCTGTTCACAGGATATATAAGAGGGCACCTCTGGGTACTTCTGAGAACACGCTCCGCGCCTTCTATTTTCCTGCCACATAGTTTTACAACACCACGTTCGACTATCGTGAGTCCCCCTCCTCTTCGTGGCCCCCCCCTCCACCCCTCTGCCCCCTTGATGGCTCTCGCCTAGGAGCTCGGTTTCCCTCTTCCACCTTTGCTTTGTCTAGCTCCTGTCTGCTTGATGGGGGAGTTATCTGGGTTCGCCCAGTAGTCCCGTCTCGCTTAGGGGGCCTCGCTTAGCTTTGGCATAGTCAGCTTCCTTTCTCTTCGCTTCCGGTCGGCACTGGCAGTGGTGGACGTCCTCCTCCCCACTTTGCACGATCCCCGAGGGGGAACACCTCGGCTAGTAACTTCAGGGTCTGTTCTCTGGTGAGGACTGACCATACCCTCCTAGTCATCTCGGTTCGAGCGTACGGTCGCCCTACTCTCCTCGCCCTTCCTCTACCTTACCCGCCGGTGGGATTCCTTCCACTAAGTGACGCTATCTCTCGGAGAACAAGGGACTACATGAGAGACGCGGTAAAACGGCTACGGGTCGGTTATCACGGTCGGGTTTTTTCCTGGAGCCTCAGGCCCTCCCTCCTCTTCTACGTCGGGGCGTCGGCTCGCATCCTACTGCCCACCCTCCTTGGCTAGCACCCTACTGCTCCTGGCTGGCACCCTACTGCTTCCATCATAAGCAGGCACCTTACTGCTGCCTGAATTTTACGGGACGTGGGTTGTGTTTGGTCTCTTCATCCCGACCATCTCTCTGGGGGTCCAAGCCCTGGCCCCTTCCTCCGGTCAGTATTGCACTGTTTCAGGCCGGTCGGAACTCTCCTTCTACGAACCTTTTCCCCTGGGTGGGGACCGCGCCATTTATCGGTGCACCTGCCTCTGCTTTGGGGCCCGATTAGGGTTAGCCTTCGGGCGGCCAGGTACTGCTTTGGGCTTGCCTGGTGGGTATTATTTTGGACTTTCTTTTGTGCCTTCGGGCTGAGATTTCCAGGGGGATTTTTCCTTGGGCTTCCTGCTTTTCCTGTTTTGGGTTTCTCTTGGGGCTTAGTTCATCTGGGTTGTAAGGGGGGCTTGATTCGGGGCGAGATGTGCGGTTGGCTCCATACCAGAGGGGCTTGGGGTTCTTGGTTTTTGCCTCAGATGGAGGAGGGATGCGTGCTTTTTGGGTTTTGTTTCCGCCATAGCTAGCGCTGCATGCGAGTTCTTGTACCTTACCAAAACAATGGATATATGATATAAAAAAAAAAAATGGGTACCTCTGAGAAGTGGAATGGAGGAAATCTGTCGGAGGCACATTGAGTTATTAGGCTTCAAAGTTAGGCATCCTAACTACGGGCTGAAAGTGACGGGACGTTTTCGGTTCAAAAATCTGCAACTACTCCTACAGTGCCCCAAAGGCCATAGGGGATAGACATGACACCAATACCTATTTGAAGGCCACTGTATGTTGGTTGGTCCTGAAAACGGGATCCCTCGAGAGGTGATTCTCTTTGAGGTGAGGCGGACCGAGGGGAAGCTGCTCAGACTCAAAAGACCTAATAGGCGGTAGACATACGGGTGTTGGTGTACTGTCTACGAAGCCTGCATCATGCATAGGTGCTCGACACATACGCTGGCCACTATGTGAAATCGGAAGAGACTACTGGGATGATAGTCAAGACGACTACAGTTTCAGACAGAAGTCTATTCGGCTCTATAAATCGAAGACTGGTCATTCGAGGATAATAACACATCCTACGATATGACAGAAAAAAATTTATGAGGACGAAGATGGTGTGCAAGAATTCAGGGTCAAACAGTGTTCGCACTTGTTAAGACTATGAGACGTAGCGTACGATTTTGGGGAAGGTACTTTGTTATAGGAGGATCAGAAGTAGTCCACGAACACTCAGACGCGGGATATAAATATCAAAGTGCCTCCCAAGCTTTTAGACAACAAGCAACGGAGAAAAGACCTTAACAATATAACATTGTTTTACCTCCGAATCTTTATAAAAATATTTCCTCTATCGATTAAGCAAGTTCTTAGTAGTCATAAACGAAAAGAACGACGCCGAGCCTTGCTAGACAAATCTCCGTCTATTACGAAAGATTCAGGCCTAAGTCTTCTCAACAAATATTTAGAGTCGGCTTCCACCTAACAGAAACTCTTGTTGCAAGCGGATTATTGATGTGCGCCATTCAGCCTTGGTCTCAATTGGTGATGGAAAAAAGTGGTAGGGAAGCTGAGATCCATCGTAACCAGACATAATCCCTCCCCAACACATTGCTGCTGACCCTTTGGGGAATCTCCTATCAAGGTTTTATGCCAGGTACTCTTCCCCAGCACACCTTAAAACCCCTTTGGCACGAGAGGACCGCAGAGTACTTGCCTCAAAATGAGACTCATCGGTAAACAAAATCTTATTAAAATTAAAGTGCTGATACTTTAACGCCCACTCCAGCCTCGCAGCCTTAGCTGTTGGAGTCAGAAAGGGCTTCCTGGTTGGCCGGCAACGGTAGATTCCATCAGCAGCAAGAACATTGGACAGAGTGTTGCTACAAATAGATAGTCCGGACTCTGTAATGAGCTCATGAAGAGACTTGCGACAGTGTGTAGCATCCTGTAGTGCAAGGGCAATGACATGACATTTTTCCTCAGCTGTTAAAGCCTCATTATGACCCTTTTGTGCGGTGGGATTTGGGCTCAAATTCTCCTCCGAACAAGGATCCAGAATACGAGTCTGGAGTATGCATAGGGTTGAAAGCCAAATAATATCGGAACATGTTTAGATTGGTATATTCGTACAGGCAGCGATTTCCCACAGGTTTAGCCTCAAGTTTCCAGGCAAGTGTGCTAGAGCAACGATCTGTCCGCGCTTGGATAGGGAGGTAGTAGGTCCTCGCTGTTATCCCATACTTTTGTCCTATATCTATCCTTATTTAGTACGCATATTCATGAAAAAGAGTTACTTCTTTCTAGTGAGAATAGTATACAGGCTGCCATGGGGGAATACCTGTATTGCTGACTTGAGGATTGTATCGTGAGGTTGGTGTCGCAAAGTACAGTCGATGATGTGTTTTGTGAACTCGACACGTCTGAATCATTTATATTTATAAATCTCGGATACCTACTCTTGCAGTCAACTTCCATAAACCTCATCATTACTTCAATCAGAATTCTCACAACAATTGCCTCTACTCTACATCATTTCTACACTAATCATCGCTATTATTCCCCCCAGATCCCTTTTCAGAATAACAATGACGTTAGCAATCTAATTTTGTACCATTTCTACTAGTTCCGGAACACTGCTTATAGTTACCTGATTCCGAAAACGCGATGAGAACATAGGTACTCGAATAGTCATAGGGGATCACTCGTGGCCAGCAGCCAGCTTGGTCTCGGCAGATCATTTGTTAAGACAGGAGTTTGGATGGCCCGCGTCTAGCGAGTAAGGGGGGAAGGAATAATACGAGTAGTATTTGCTGTCCGGATTGAGTTCGGGTGACTTGTTCGGAGGGATCATGAGTGGAGAGACGGAGCTGGATCGGCTGACGACATACTCGAGCACGGTACTCCGTGACGTGCTAGACAAATCGAGATTTCCAAGCAAACGATTGGGTGCTTTTTTCCTTCTCCATCATTTGGGCCCTACTCGAGTACTCTCCCCCTTTTTTTGATTCTTTCTTTTGCGATGAGTGGAGTTGTGGTGCTTGCCTTACCTTGATCCTCGGGTTTTCCATCATCCTCCTCCTCTGAATAACCTCCTCCAAGAACACCGCTGCTCTGAGCTGCGCCCGCATATATCCCTCGAGCTCGTGATATGATTCTCATGCGGGGTGGATTTTTTTCCCCGCCTTCTTCCTGGGGTAACACCGCAACTGCCCATGCCTAACCTATTCCGGCCAGCTAGCTGATTGGGGGAGGGGGAAAGATACCGGGAGACGTAGGGCAACGCTTTGAGGGCTGGCTTACCGGCACTTGCCGAGGGTATACCGGGATTGTATTTCGTGCGTGCATCTTGAACTTCAAAACTTTGGCGTCGATCCAATCTTCTCTTCTACACTTAGCATGTTTAATTGCCCACGTGGTGTCTCTATTTGAGCCTTTTTTCATCCCCTTCGGGTTTCATGTGCAGTCGCACCCCGTTCTCCCGGATCATCAAAACTTCAGGATTTCATTCGGTACAGCGGGGCATAGGACAACGGAGGAAGAGAGTTCATGATACCTGTAGCGCTGAATAGATTCCCTCTACCAATATTAACAATCTTTATTTTAAGCAGTCTAATTGAGGCTCCCGTGATTCCTTTCTCCCGGCCTGCGCTTTCAAAATCACTCTGCAGTACTCGAGTACTCGTACTGTACCAACAGAGCATCCTGGGAAACTCCATGCATCGAGGGGAGCAACCCCCACCGCCTGCGTTCACCATTATGGGATGCAAAAAATGCGGGAAAGCCTGCACCCCCCGATGCTATGCTATCCAACCAGTTTATCGCCCAATTGCTATCCTCATCCCTTTATCCTCTTTTCCCTTTTAGGAATAGCTGTTCCGAACCTGCCGGAGGAATGCTGTTCAACAGAGTAAATTTGTAAGTCCCACCTCGCTGTCCCGGATCTCGATAGTCCAGATACCTCGCTGTCTCGTATGAAGCCCCGCGAGCCCTGAACCTCTCCCCGCCGAAACCTCACCCGCTATCCCGGATTACTCGCTGCGCCGGACGGACTCTTCAAATTTCGGCCGTCCGGGATAGCGAGGTGCGACTGTATAAGAGCAAGGGGTAAAATGCATTAAAATTCCATAGGATTCTGAATGCCCTTGATTTCCGGTTCGGTGAATGCCTTTACATGAGAATTGGAAGCTGCCACAGAATTTCAACAGCTCAGCGAGAGATATACTCGTACGGTCGAGTAGGATCCAAATTACCGTAGATGGGTCTGAATGTGCAGGGGCTAGGGATAAGATAATGAATGAATGATCTGGTGATTAACTACTGGTAAGGTTTCAGTAGTGATGATAATCCTGAGAAACATGACATCGACGGGATCTCTATTTCTTCCTGCCTCGATCAATTTTAGTGGAAGGCTTGTGTTTCTCGATGAGCTGGTTGCGGCGAACCACTTATTTGAGTAAAATCAGCGTCAACATCCCTGCTCCGTACCACCTTTTCATGCACGACCCTTGCAATTTGTTGGCAAAGGACCGGGCGCTGGATTCCAGTGTTGGTAACCATTTCCGCTTTGTGTTGGGTGTTGGTGAGGAGTCGGATGAGCAGGAGTGCATATCATACGTGAACGAATTGAAGATTTGATCCAACAGGAAGAAGAAGAAGAGGGGGGTTCCGATCGCACGAGAAGGTGAGAGCTGAAAAGGTTCCAAAATGGTGGTTTCGTTTCTGCGAAGATGGGTGTGTTTGGGTGATTGCTGAGAGGGATGGGGCACGTTACGAAGCTCAAGCCAATCGATTCAGTCCCGAGTGCGATGGGTGGCAGTGGGGCGGTAAGGGCGGGGCAGAGGCTCGGAGCTCAGATGTGTTAAGTTTGCTGGCGTAAAGCGCAACACACTTTCACCGGGCGAACGAGGTAAGGGGAGTTGCTTGCGGAGAGCCGGAAAGCCGGTGAGTGTTAGTACGAGTACTCGTACGGGCCATGGATGGTTGTGTAGAGACAGTATGCGCACTCCCTTTGCTCAGGCAAGTCCCCGAGGTGAAAGTATGTTTTCTTCAGAAACCGTTGATGGAGTTGTGATTCCGGCGAGGCTGGGAGCTGGATTGTGCCGCACGAGTGCTGGTGCGGCGTGTGCACCTCTACCGCACCCGAACACAAGCCAGGGAGCTGGGACGCGAAGTTAAAGCACAACCCTCGCGCTTCACGGCTTTTCCGGGCGGATGGTACACCATCCTAACGAAGAACTGTGACCCCGGTATACACTACTCGCGCAGCTACAGCGCCTGTGCTTCTTCCAAACTCAAGAGATGGAAGACAATATGCACTGCGCCAAACTTAGGGTTATGGTGCCCCGAAACCGGAAACGAAACGAAGCGGCGCCTTGACTGGTGCTGACGGTGGAGGTTATATGGAGCATATGTTTGCATCGTTTTCGGCAACCTTTCCTCTGAACCGCAGAACTAGGATAACCATTTTTTGTGCAATTTCCGGCACATCTTGCCTAGGATTGATTGTCATGTCCTAAGGGGCTGGTACGGCATTCGGAATATACAATACCCGCAGGTCTCATGATCCAGGGAATGCCACTACGACACACAGCTGCAGTACCGTACGGTATCTACACTCACCTAAATTGACGCCGAAATATCAGGACAACCAGGCAGATACACACTCCCGCTTGGGCCAAACGTTTACACGTGAGGGCAGGGAACAATCTGTTTTATCCAATTGGTGATCACTGATGGCTAAAGATTGCCCAAAGCCACACAAGCGCAGCAGGCAGGCATACCGGTACTTCTAAACTCGGTAATCGAAGGAAATATATCTCACCCAGACAGTAGGGCAAGAGCACACACCGGCAGGAAACAACCGAATACCCCGCCTATCACCCTACAGCGAAGGATTGGGCATTACCATATACTCGAGTAAGCACAAGATATGCGCTTTTATGAAAACCTGGGATCAGGGAAAAACGGAACGTTTCCCCCCCATGCCTGCAGCACTGAAGCACGGACAACCGCCCTCCGCCTCCTGGGAGTCAGTCACATGAATTGTGGGAAACTGGCTAACCAACAGCGCTCGGAATACACTTTCGTAACCGGGGGATCGGAATATGGAAGCAACCAACACCCAAGTGCAGTTCCAGGTCTTCCGCGCACAGGGGATATTCTAAGCAGCGGTGGGGAGAGTATCGTCCGGATAAATACCGACCGTGCCCCCCCCCCCGGGTACCTCCTAGCATAGTTCATGACTCGGCGGCGACAAGGAAACTTGATGCACTACAGCGACCCCGTCGCACCTGTAGTGGGTGGGGATGATAACCGGAGGTTTTGAATAGACTCCCTCCTTCTTTCCTTCAACTTCGATATAACCTCAAAGCGAGAACAAGTAGGGTACGTCATGAACCCCCATCAAACAAAACATTCCCGGACAAAACAGAACCACCAAGGCACCCCAGGGCTCAGTCTCGACACACTGCCCTAGCACTACCACACCCTACTGCTGCCGGAGGTCGTGCAAGAGGAGTATAGATCGAGGATGGAATGATGCACCGTAGGGAGATTTGGGGAACAGTATGGGTAAAAGGTAGTGAGAATAACTTGCTTAATCACCTATTCGATATCATACATACATCTAAGGCTACCCTACCTATCCCAACGAGAAACCTCTAATACGCCTCCTTCCCACAATTCCCTCCGAACACGCCCGCACCCCCATCCAATCAGAGCAACACTGCGAACAACCTCAGGCAAACCGCAAGCACGAGTGCGAATCCATGATCCCACACCTACCAATCAACCTCTGCCTCTCAACGTTCATACATGACATTACCGTACGGTACTCCCCACACCTCAGGATTGCCATCGCGTCGACCCGGACCGACCTATTAATGCCATATCAAGCATGCAAAAGTAAACTCCAACCCTACAGCTAATCCTCTGCGACGGCGTCTCTATGCAAAGCTGTCAGCGGAGCATAGGTATCATGTCTAACTATCTATCCACTTTTCAATTAATTAATTAATTTACTCACTTTATTTTTTTTCGTTCCGTTACTTTGTGGAGTACAGTATAAACCTTACATACACACCCACTTGCCTGGTTGACCAACTAACTTAACTAGCCATACCCGTCATACACCATTCATCCCACACTCTGAGGGGGGGGGAGGGAAAGGGAAAGGGAAAAGGATAGGCCCCGTGGTAATCGCTAACCGGACCGGGAAAACAAAATGGCACCCATGCACAACAAAATACACATGATGAACGACAAACGCCACGTAGAACACAGCTAAGATACACGCTCCGACTCGAGTAAAGTAGAACAGAACGGGACAGAAAATAACAGAACAGGCGGGATAAAATAGTGATAATAAAAGAGATAGGAATTTATCATAACAAGAAGTAGTAGAAGCAACGAGGATCTGAAAAACACAAATGGAATCCGTTGGTTTCACCGCCGGGAGTTAGTATTATTATTACTATCCCCCTCTTCCCGCATTACATCAACCTCCACCACCTCCGCCTCCATCCTGCGCGTCATCGCCATCATCACTCTGTCCACGGCGACAACTAGAGTTCCCTTCCTTTCCCTCTTTCCACCATTTCAGTTTCCACCAGCCTCCTATCGCGCCTTGCAAGATCCTCTCTTTCCTGAAGCTCCTGCCGGAGCCGCCACGACCAATGTAGCTCCCTTTCCGGGTATACCTCCTCCCGCCCGGGCCCTTCCTTAACAGACTCGTGCCCTCATCGACGTCGCTTCCAGCCTCTTCTTCATCCCTTGGGAGTCCTCCCTCGTCCTGGAGTTCTCCCCAGATCTCTTCCACTTCCGACAGTGTACGCCTCCGTTTTAGGAACTTGCTGTGGGCGGATGGAGATGACGGGGAGAGGAGTTGTTGGTTTGTGTCGATTTCTGAGCTCTCTCCTTCAGTGTCTGTCGAAGGGTCTGAGGAGTCGGTGTCTATGAAACCTATGCCGGGGGAGAGCGCGCCTGCGGCGCCTGCGGACGGGCTCGTTTGTTCTTGATTTAGGCGCCAGGAGAGGGCAAGAACGCCGGTTAAGAGGATGGCAGTGCCAAGGGCAATCTTTTGCATCCCACGTTAACGTAATTCTAAAGAGGGGGGTGAACGAAAGAGGTGGATACCAAGCAGCCGTGTAACAGCGTGAGTCTGGATGCCTGTCTATAATACAAAAGACCGTCTAAGATAGCGATTATGTTATATACGCAGAAAACAAGAGGATATAGAACACTAGTTGAGCAAAGCTTTAGTCCGCGGTGGAGGTAGTATAGCTGTGTCAGTGCGAGGGCTACAAGGCCGAGTAGGATCATCCAGGATTGCCAGCGGTTGAATTGGTTGTGTCGGTCGACTATTGTGCGAACAAGGAGCTCGACAGCGGATTTGGCCAGGAGGAGACAGTGAGCTGATAGTATTCCACTTTACACATTCAGAAATAAAAAGTCAGCGTCCTGCAACAAGCACCCCCTCACTTCCGTCCCATCTCGGAATAAACAAACTCGTACCTAACGCAACCATATGCAACGCCCCGAACCATCCTCATCTTAGCAGTATGTTTCAGTCTAGGCCGTAAAATTGAACTCGCTTTCGTCGCTCCAAGAATCCCAAAAACCAACAAAGCCGTACACGCCATCCACGACAAAAACGTCTTCTTCGCCAACAAATCCAGCAGCTCATCAAGGCTGTGTGCGGGCTCCTTCATCGCCCCGAACGCCGCGATTAGCGCGGCGCCAATGCACACGAGAATGGTTCCTATTAGCGAGTACCGAGTGAACGGTTCCGACAGGATTAAAGTCGCGCAGATAGAGTTGAAGACCAAGCCCGAAGCCTGCAGCGGTGAGAGAATGACCAGTGGCAAGGTGGTAATTTGAATACTGGAGCCTAAGATATTGGACACTATGAATAGCAGGATTCCGATCTATGAACATTATTTTAGAATTAGCTCGAGCCCTAGCACTGGTTGTGAGATATTTTGAAGAGCACTGATGAGTTACCTGCCACATTCGCCGGCGATGCGGTGGTCGCTTCTTGATATGCGGGGGTCGATCATCTTCCAGCAGATGAGACTTGCGCTGCAGCGTTAAACCCAAGCTCTGCACACTCGTCGACAGCACCCCGACACATACACCTATCGTAATCTGGGCACCGGAAGAGAGATCGCCGAGGCCCACCATGAAGAGCAACTTTATCCCGCTCCCTTTCACGGATGAGCGAGGCGGGGGGGGGGGTAGAGAGGGACGTTCGTTATTGGCGATGGCGCGTGTCGTCGTCTCCAATACGGTACGGTAGGTTAGTTGTAAAGATGGAGGTTCGTGTTGTACTGGACGGGTGCGTATCTGGGTAAAAGAGAGATGAGGAAAGAGCAGCCAGCTGGGTCGGAGTGCACTTTCGCTTAAATCCCCATGACGGAGTTTCCTGAAGTTATGAGCGGAAAAAAACAAAACAATAGAGTTGACTGGCCACTGGTATGCTAAAAGGGTGAAGGAGTGACCAGAATGTTGAATGGCGGAAATGGAGGAAAATAATGCCTGACTGGCCAGCTGTCTCAGGTTGTCTTTCTATCGAGTGGGGAGCAAGCCACGGTTGAGGAGGAGGGAGAATGAGGAGAACGGAGCTAAAGTTAGCCGCAGATGGGTTAAAGTACAAAGAGAGTAAGGATCGCCATAGTTTGAAAAGGAAAGACGGGCAATTTATTGAAGAGAAATTCGATACGGGTATGTAGCCTACGCCCTGATAGTGATTTGAGATGCGCTGTCGCCAGATGCATCTATTAACATACTGTAACAATGTATGAAGGGTTCGGCAGTGTGCAGTGTATCATACTTGTGCATATTATCTTTTACTTATTCTATGCCATTTTCCCATTCTTCTTTCGGGTCCTTCCTTTATTCTATACCTCTTCCATCACCGGCAACCCTACTCGAGTACTCTTCCAGAACTCATCCCCCAATAGTCCTCAGGCATCGCGGTCGGGACGGGTCTACATGACAGTCGCGAAACCAAAAGGGAACCAGGGTACCATCATACTTGTAAATGAGATGAATAAGCATCATTCAATCTCCCGGCCCAAACCTGAAGAACTCGACATGGTGAATCCAGACGGACCCCTCGCCGTCATGTACTTGGGGGGTAATTAATTATAAACCTCCACAAGACCCCACACCGCTATCATTGTTGCGCGGTGAATAAAGCGTCCATTTCATATATGATACCGTCAAAACAACATATGATACTTCTCCGACCCGACTACGAAACGCCCCCAATCTCATCTTCTCCCCTTTTTTGGTTCGTCCGTAGGGCTGTGGCAAAGTCCCGTATCCTTGTGCTGGCTCTCCCTCACGTGGATCCCAAAGCGTGCGTCTGGCGCCTCGATGGCTGGGAATCCGATTAGGTGCACTTCGTACCATAGCATTGTATTGTATTGCAAAAGTGCCGATATTCCTGCAAGGAAGGAAAAAAAAGGTTCCAGTACTACAAGTACGAGTACTCGTATAGTCGACAGAAGTTATAGCGCACTTCTTTCAGCTTACCGGTACGAGTACTCGTACATCAATCGGATGATGGTACTGTAGCGAGGAGAGATTCCTGCAGGAAATTTGGTCCATCGTTCCAGGAGCTAGCTTGCTCGGGTAAGCACCGGACGCAGTGTTGTGTACTCGTACTGTACAGTACGTACAGTACCATACTCGAGTAAGGGGGGAGGAGAGCCGCGCTCCTAAAAAATGCACTTATTTGCAGTCTTGAGGTGCAACAAGTGAGCGGACAGCTACAGCCCTTGATACCAACATATTGTCCGCTGATATACCCACTATGTCCAGAAGTGCTGGCGCATCCCCAATCGATCCCGGTGGAGTTCGAAAATGCTAATTTAAAGGTACCGTGCATTTCGATTGAGTAGCGCACCCGATGTACAGCACTCGTACCGTACCACGATTCCAAATATTCTATCATATCTAGAAGAGTATCCATTAAATGCATAGCGCCCGATAGTTCTGGGCAACTGACATACCTGCATAAGATACAAATCACCATATCATGCACAACGGAACCGAGCCTAATTTTAGCAACTCGTGGTTAGCCAATTTGATACCATTGAAACTTGCACTGTAAGAGAAGCAAGATCAGGAGTTCATTCATATGTTATCACTCGAATATCTGATTAGAAAGCCAGGGTCAAGAATGGCCCGCGCAAGAGTGCCAGAGCCTATGCGATTAGTGACCCCCCCCCCGATATTAGCACCTAACTTATAGCACAAATAAAAGAACTTAATTTCCTTGTAGTTCATTAGGACCCTCCTGTTTACAGTATTTCCTCAACCCGGACACACTCCGGGTCTATTAGAGGCCCCATGCCTCCCCCACAGTATGCCGTAAGAATCCAAACAAACGGATCTTGTGCTAGCATGTTGGAGTTGCTACTCGTACTCAGAGCGAGGTCTAGTGTTTCTTCCTCCCTCCCTCCCTCCGTTATCTATCTCGAAAAGCGGTTTTTTCTCTGGAGTGATTTGTGCCCCTTTTCGGCGGAGGAAATTTTGGACCAACCGACGGTAGTACTCGAGTATACGAGTACTGTAACATGGTCCGCTTGTTCGAGCCCTTACGGCGAATGAGTAGGATCAGTTGAAGCTAAAAAAGCTGTAGACTATCCGATCCCGTCGGCTGTACCACCGCTTGACCATACACCTCCAGCCTCCTCCTACTCGGGGCAGTGCCCTGGGCGTGTACTATACTCGTACAGTGCCATTCTTATTGATCGAGAATACGGGTAGAAACGAAAAGAAACTCACACAGCCTAAAGTGCGACCTACTTCCTCGAGACCACACTTACACCGGGGGGCAAAAATACGTTCACATTTTTAGTAAGCCCAAACACCTAAAAAATGTGAACGTATTTTTGCCCCCCGCTGTAACACGGCATGAACAAGGTGCTACAAGAAATACAGACTTGACGATATTGGCAGCCGAGATAAGTGGAGCTACCGGAATTACTGGAATACAGTACTATACGCAAAACAAAGCCTAGCTTTCTAATCATCCCCAAAGCTTTATGATATCATACCGATAAGATCGACCGAAAGTCCGGGCTGACGGGGTGAATCCTCCCCAGAAACAGGCTTACGAAACGAGGACGGAGGTGCCCATGTCGGCCCAGCGGCGGATAAAACCGAAAGACCCCCCGTGCTACCATGTGCCTAGCATCGAGTGATAATCCGTCATTCGCACCCAGGTCCGGTTTTCCCGCAAAATAGCTCTCAAAGTCAAATCCTCAAATGCACAAAATGCTGCATTTTTAAATCACTCGTGATCGAAACCCATTTGGTTAGCCTTGAGCCTCCATTTCTGTGCTTCCAATTCCCCCTTCCGGTTGTGCTCGTACATGTTCGTTTCTTGTCTTACCCTGCCAGAGCCTCTTTCGCGTATCGTCGTCACACCAAGCTACGGTATCGCTCCGCATTTTTCCAACCTCACCTCCACCGCCGGCAACAACGGTTTTATCTTTTCTCGATACCAGATACACTTCTATCCGTGATTTTCCTGCTTTCATCTACTTCGGTCTAATACCTTTTACTTGTGGATTCGCGATAGATAGAGAGCTCTATTGCTTTCCACACCTTGAAGCAGCCAATCTTAAGTTTAATCGATCAAACGATAAACTACATTCACCATGGCGCACGCTCTCAGCGATGACCAGGTCAGCAGTCCCTCCCTTCAAGAACCCAACCTTCAAAGAGCTGACTAAAACAATTCAGGTCAACAACGAACTCAAAAAGATGGTAGCCTTCATAAAACAGGAAGCCCTCGAGAAAGCCCGTGAGATCAGCATAAAAGCCGACGAGGAATTCGCCATCGAAAAGTCCAAACTGGTCCGCACGGAGACGCTAGCGATAGACGCTCAGTACGAACGCAAGTTCAAGCAGGCTGAACTGTCGCAGCAAATCGCGCGCTCAAACGTCACGAACAAGACGCGGCTTAAGGTGCTCGCTGCGAGGCAGCAGCTCCTGGACGACATCTTTGATAAAGCCCGTGAGAGGTTGGTGGACATTAACAAGGATGAGGGGAGGTACGAAGAGGTATTGAAGAATCTGGTGTTGGAGTGTGTGTATGCGCTTGATGAGAGGAGAGTTAGCATTCGTGTCAGGGAGAAAGATGTAGGGGTTGTCAAGCGCGCGGTGGAGAAGGCCAAGGGGGAGTACAAAGGGGAGTTGCAGGTGGAGATTGAAGAGGGGAATTGGTTGCCGGCTGAGGGGTTTGTCTATTCCCTTATCCCAATTACCACCCTCTTGTGCCATCTAACAATGAATACATGTGTCATATAGCTACGGCGGAATCTACATGATCAGTGGCAGCGGAAAAATCTCCATCAACAACACTCTAGAAGAACGCCTCAAGCTTCTGGAAGCAGAAGCTCTACCAGCCGTCCGTGCCAGCGTCTTTGGACAAAACCCCAATCGCAAGTTCTACGATTGATTGATTGGCTGGCTTCGTTAACCTTCTTCATACTAACCGTGGATATGCATATTTTCACTTTTACTCCATTACTGTTCAGGGGGAAAACCTGTGATTATGCTTTTCCTGCTTCTTCCCTTCTTTCTATAGCTCTTCCTATACCATACATACGGTACCGAAACATTGACTCCGTATTCACTCCTCTCCCCGCTTTCTCTCCGTGCCGTAGCATAGCGTAATAGAGCTTCTGAGCACGACTCCCACCGCCCATCTATCCACGCTAACCCTGCCGAGGTTATCCCCTATCCGGAACCTCCGACCTTGCGCATCCACCATATCCACCAGTATACGCATTATACACCCGCTCTCTCTACTAGTACCGCACGTACCAAATCGCAGCGCAGCGGGACAGGACAGTGAGCGCACACACGTCGCCACACCCCAGATAAAACCGCCATAACCGGACTATGATATGATACCGTACGGTACCGCACCCTGTCCCGGACGCCATCAATCCAGCCCTCGCCGGAGATGAGATTATTCCGGACACAATACCAGTGATCAACTTGCTCTTTGATATAGCACCTCAGCATTTGCCGAATCATTGAGGGACTCGAATGGCGGACGAGCGGGTGGTTATGTATGTAATATGTGTTGGACGCATTTAAATTGTTCTACTTGCAATTCCCAGTGAGTGAGAGGGTGAGTGATGCGGTGTGCTGTTGATGCGCGGTGCGATGCGGAGACATGAAAAGTTCGGTCTTGGCTTGGGACATTAGGACTAGTGAGGCATTATAGGTCGATGGATGGGTCGATGGATAGATGGTAGGAACGGAATGGTGTTGAGGTAGCTACAGTAACTTGACCTCTCCTAATGAGCGAAAGGGAAGAGAGAAGGGGGGAAAAAAAAGCCATAACTCCAGTTATTTTCGCAAGATTTTGGCAAGGGAATGAGGTCAAAAGAGGAAGAAAGAAAGGAACTTTGAGAAAGAAAGGAGAGAAGATAAAGCCTCAAAACAGGCAGGTATGAGTACTAGAGTACATCAAGTGCGAGGGAAGAGGGAACAAAAACACATTATGATATTGCCAATAGTCTGCTACTCCGCCACTTCCACTCCCTCATCCCCTATATCATCCCCCTCCATCTTCTCCTTCGGTTTCAACTTCAACTTTGTCTGTGTCTTCCCGCCCTTTCCGGCCCACTCCGTGCCAAAAGCGGTGTCAACAACAAGGTTCATCTTCTCCCTCTTCCTCACGCCAAACCTGAGCCTGAACATCAACCTCTCGATAACGTCCTTCGACTCCGTCCTCGACAGATTCTGCGCATTCGTGTCCCTAATCTTGGAGAACATGTTCCTAAAGTTCTCCACGAGTGCATCTACCTCTAGATCGTTCATGTTAGGTTCACCGGATGTGGGGCCGTCATCGATGGCGATGTCCAGGATGCATATGGTCGCGCGGAGCTCGTCGTAGTCCGTGTCGTTGTTGACTTCAAAGGTCGGGCTGGTTTTTAGGAGTCGGGCGAAGCGCTGGAGCCGGACGAGGTCTGGATAGTCTTTACTGAGGTAGGTGGGGTCTTGGAAGAGGTATGCGAGGGCTAGCCTCCGGCGGAAGAGATGGGCACGCGGGGTGACGCATGGGAGAGTGGTCAAGAGGTTGTAGCGGATGTCTGGGTCGTTAATTGTGGAGATGAAATTGTGACCAATTGATAGAGTCTTTGGAGAATGTCAGGATTGAAGGCACGAGTGTGCGGGTGGGGGTGTTGGGGACTTGCGGTTTCTTCCCACTTAGTTTTGGGGATCGCGTGAAACAGGTTCTCCAGTGAGTCTTCAATAGCAGCACGTAGAGATGGGCACTTGGCGACACGCACGTCAAGCGCAAGGCGGCCTAGGAGTTTGCATGCTTCTTTAAACACCTCCTCATCCGAAGATATTCTAGACTCTATCAGTAAATTCTGAGAATTGGTTTTTGAAAGGGAAATTGAATTCTAACCCATGAGCCATCTTGCCAATATACTTGACTACCAACTGGATATTCCAGTAATCAAGAGGAACGTCATCTATGGTATCCAAGTCAGTTTGGTATATTCGATTTTGATATCACCCGATCCGTTACCTTTTCTAGATGACCGCCCTAGACGAACAGGCGCATCAACGTTAAGGGCATCCTCCCTCCCGCCCAGAAGCTGAAATATATGCACCAGCCCGTGGCTAGATAAAGCATGAAGGAGTTCCTCCGTTGACATGCAACAAAGAGTTTGGTAGTATGCGAACGACAGATCCTGATTGCTCTCCAAAGCCACTGCACAGCTGGTAAGCAGAGGTAACACAACTAACGCCGAGACAAACGTACTCTCTATAAACATCCATTCGAGAATTTTGTCAGAAAACTTGACGCCGATTTCCATCATGTCACGCACAAAGCCCGACACAAGAGTCTCTCGACGCACCCGAATATCTATCATCATGATTATATTAGCCTATGAGATATTGAATCACGACACGAATTCGGCATATCCAACCTGCAAGGTTCGCTGTTTCCCAACCCTTTTTCAAGTGTTCTAAGGGGAAAGCAACTCTGCTCTTAGGGATGCGTGCCTTGTCTACGTCAAAAAAGTGCCATGATTTCTCAATCCTCCAAGCGTCCTTCCTATCAAGAGCACCTAAGAGTTTGCTCGCTTGCCCTTCCCCAAGCTTGCTCCCTATTTCTTCCTCAGAAGGCCTAGTCCTACCTTCTCCATCTGGGGTCTCCTTTTGAGCATCCTCGAACATTTTACGTGCCTTGATTATATCATCACCAAGTGATGATCTCTTGGCTCGCTCTTCAATAATCCTATCAAGAGAAAACTTATAGGTCTGAGGCTTCGGCATCTCAGGAGGTCTTTTCGGAATAGTAACGTTCCTCAACCGCAAAACAATACCATCCGGTTCTTTCTTTTTTTGCGGGGTTTGCGCTGGCGGCTTTCGGGCGCGAAACATCGATCCAAGGTCTTCGAGACCATCGGAGTCTTCACTCTCCTCACCATCAGAGCTTGGTACGACTCGCTGTCGTTTAGCTGGTTGGTCTCTAGGCATTGACGATGGTTGAGTCGATGCGTTTGAGACAGAGCTCTCCCGCAAAAGCTGTCTGGTTGGTGAGCTGATCTTTTCCTGATCATCAGCAAACAATGGTGAGTTTGTCAAAGGAAGGCTGGATAGGCTCACAGTTGGATCCTCCTCAAAACTTGTCGAACCCTGGCGACGAGTGACACCTTCCTGGGAAGCAGCCTGCCTTGTGGACTCGTTACGGGAACCGGCATTCAGTGTCTGAGATGAAGCCGGCTTGAAGAAGTTAGTAATTCTTCCGCTGGCTGCTGGTTTTGTGGCTTTACTACTTCGAGCCGACATGGTCATTGGAAACTTTTTTAGACCTTGATTTACCTAGCTGTGGCGGTAGGGTGGCGGTGGAGAGGGAAAGAATCCGGACCAGATGAAACCAGATTGAGTGGTGGTGGGTTGAAGGAGTTAAGACTGTTGGTGGGGTAACTTTACCGGTAGACGCGTTTTATTACAAAGTCAGTGCGAACGTGAAATTGCAGCTGGCTGCCCGTTGCATCACTTTTCTCAACGGCAAGCCATTTTAGCGCCAAGGGATTTGAGCCCACAAAGCCAGCCTCAGCCACATATCCATCAGCCACGCCAGTTCTCTTCTCAAGCCAAAGGGGAAAGGGAAGAAAAGTCTCTAACCCCGGCTCCCCTTTCTCCGGTCGGGGATATCCCTCCACATTTTCCAGAATCCAGGACACCAACAGGGGTTCACCGGCTCTTCACGAAACTCCAGAGCACTCGAGTGCTGCACCGGTAGAGGCGTTTCCCCATCTTTTCCCTTTTTTTTCCGTTCTCCTCCCACATGGACCCCGTCCTAGTACTGTACTCGTGCAAAGCAATATGGAGGAAGAGGAGTGTGTCAAGGTTTTATGCAACTTATGCTTATTTAAATGGGGTTAGATGACGGTCATCGCACCCGTACAGTAACGCCTTGCGGAGAGTATTTTTTTTTAAGGGTTCTGCGGAATTATCGCATGGTTTATCATGACGCTGTTGTTGGGGTCGGTAGGGATGACAAGATGAACGGCGGTACGAGTAGCAGTATGGAAAGAGGAGAGGACTCTGCCGCGGGGGGGGGTTTACGGTGTTCTACTGTGCTCGGGTATGATACTGGGATAGTAAGGTATCACGAAAATCAAAACCATTGTTTCCAGTATGCTCGTCACATGTTGTCCCCCGTGCTTTTTCATGTTGTCAAGCAAAGCAGGGCTCGATGCACGTTCCACGACACGGCAAAGCGGGTGGGCGCTCATCCGTTCCAAGCGGCCTTGAAAATTTGTGGGCTGCCGGTAGCCTATCTCCGAGACGCCCTCCGCGCTACAGGGCAGAAGCCAGCAGTCGGCAGGAAGCTCCCATCTGCTTCCACTTGTACTCGTACGAGTACAGTTGTCTACTCGAGTCGGATCCGTCGATGAGAACGCAAGTGGGACCAGTGAGATCGAAATGGCACTGTGTGAGCACTCGAGTAACGGTACTCTGGCCGGCTTCTAGCTTTCCATGATCTTCCTGTAGCGGCTACTATGACTGTCTAATCCATAATCCTTTTTCTTCCATGAAAACTTGGTTTGTAATGCGTTCCACCAGAACCTACCGGTACTACTAAGGATGAAACTTGAGTGGAAAAGAAGGAAAAAAAGTAAGAGAGGAGGAGCCCAGGTGGGGAAGAGGAAGGGAGAAAAAAGAAAGAAAAAGTAAAAAAGTAAGAATTCCTATCAGACCTATGATCGGTCATTGCGGAAGCGGGGAAACAATTGTGAATACCGGTACTCGAGCACGAGCACAATACGGTAAGTTGGGCCCAATCGTTGCTTATTGTACGAGTACTCGAGAAGTCTGATCAGGTTTTTCTTCCAAGCGAGTTCTCGGATTTCGGCCGCAACGATTGGAGCTTTCTGGATCAGAGTAATCATTTCTCGATACTCACCACTCAAGTGGTTAGAGATGAGAGGGATTCTGACCCTTTCTGCACCTCAGCATGCAACACACCAGTAGGCTTTTGCTTATCAAGATTAATACCAGCATGCTTGCGGTGCCGTGACGTTTAAAACTGCTGCTACTCGTACCGGTTAGTTACCGGTACTGCATACCACCAAAATTCATAGCCTCTGAAGCTCAGACAGAGCCTCTGGCTGACTAGTGGCTGTGTGCGATACCGGTGCCGGTACTGTTCTGTACTAGTACTGTACATACAGTAGCGGTCCTATTCACGAATGTCTCGAAATTACGAGCAGCGCGCAAGTGCAGAAAAGAAAAGAAAAAAGCGCTCGTACAGACACCCCCTTGGATCTCCTTCTCATTCGATTTCCTTCACCTTCCTTCCTCATGGGACAACGTTATGGTAGCCAATACCGCAAAGACACCGAATGGCTCGGGGGTATTCTTTTTTGCTTACAGTAAATGTCCGTTGGAAGCAGGCGATAGCATCACAGTCGATTTTAGCCTAGTGAACCATGTGGCACTGCCAACTGTAGACTCGTCACCACTAATCTGATATTTCTCTGTATCTTCGGAGTCTTCTTGTATGATATCTAGGGGAGGTTTCAGGCCGTCGTGTTTCCTGGGCTCAGGTCCCCCTATGCTCAGCTTACAGTAGCCCCTCCCGAATTAGGGGGACTTTCACACTCCCGAACCTGTATTGGTGCATGTACGGTACTTGTAACCAGTTCGCGCTCCCCATACCATATTTGGCGTCCCTTTGGGTGGGGTCTCTCTACGACATGGTGTACCTGTACTAGTACTAGTACAGTACCGAGCTCGAGTACTCGTACTGCTTTGATCTTTGATTTTCCTCCTGGCTCCTTGGGGGGAACTGTTGTTCGATATCCTTTCGGTGGCCCTACTATAGTAGACTGTGAGGGGTGCTATCTAGTCTCATTTGCCACGCCTGTTTCGGCTTTTGGTGCTGGGCGTTGGGTAATTCATTCATTTATTAAATTTTGTTATCACGGTACCGGTACATAACTGTAGAGGTGCAGTACCGGTGCTGGTACGGCATTTCCTCTGCTTTGGCTCCGTTGCTGTCGGGCCTACGCTGGCCTGCTCGCGTTGCCCAAGCACCGCACTTCCCCCATTCGCCTAGCTCAGACTAGACTACGCCCCCTCTCGCATTTGCATTGATTCATCATTGGGGGAGGAATATTTCCCCTTCTCTTATTGAATCTCCGTTCTCCCTTTCCCTTCTCCCTCTCTCACCTTCATCCTATTTCATACCCTTTGTCCCTCCCCTAGGTTTGGTGTTCACAAAGATACGCTTTCCGAGTGGGCTTCTGTTCCTTCCCCATATTATTTTCGCCTGTTTGTGTGAGATTAGGGGGCCAACACGTCGCGTTTGCCGGGTTCTTTGCTGACCGGAGAAAGTTCTAATCGCCAGATATAGCCCCTGGGCTCCACTCAGACCGAGACGGCTGCCGAGTTTGCTGGAGGGAGGTACGGTAGCAGGTCAGGAGAAAATCCCCCCCCTTCTCGGATCTTCAGGATTCCTTCTCTCGATACTTATCCTTCACCAGATTACCTCTTGTTTGCTTGTTTTGCATCGTTTCCGACGGTTCCGGATTACTGCATTAACGCCCACCATTGCTACACTCTTTTGCCATAACTTCCTACGGTTCGACAGCATTGCTTTACAAAAGTTACCCCCCATTGACAGGTACCTAATTTTTACAATAACACTGGCCACATCAACACCGCCCCGTTCTGTTTTTCTTTCTATTCGTCCACGATGACGGGGAATCCTGCGTCGCCGACCGCGACGAAACGTTTACGGTGGGCAACCCAGCGGGTTCCTGGGATGGAAGCTGTGCGGAAGAGGGACACGATAATGAGAGCTTTGTCAATGTCGCGAAGGTCTCCAGAAAAGGTGGAGGCAGATGTTTCGGGGACAGGAGGGGGCTTTGGTGGTCAAATGAATCCGGGGTCGGGAGGTTCAGAAGAAGGGTCCACCCAGCGGCGTATATTCGTTAACGAGCCTCTGCCACCAGAGTGCCTTGACGAGGATGGTTCCCCTTCACAGTGGTTCTCTCGAAACAAAATTCGCACGGCTAAATACACACCTCTCATATTTGTTCCTAAAAATCTGTGGCTCCAGTTCCACAATGTTGCTAACGTTTATTTCCTTTTTGTCACCATACTTGCTGTACGTTGAACCTTGAAGGAACTATTCTCCTTTGTACATTGTCTGACAGCTTATATCCAGATATTTCCCATATTTGGCGCGAGCAATCCAGCTTTAGGTTCGGTGCCTTTAATTGTGATTTTATTGATTACGGCCGTCAAGGATGCGATCGAGGATTATCGTCGGACGGTGCTCGATATTGAGCTCAACAATACTCCGATTCATTTATTGGTCGATTGGCATAATCCTAATGTTACCGACGAAAATATCAGTCATTGGCGCCGGATTAAGAAGGCTACGTCCAGGGGTATCCGGCATCTCGTTTCGCTCTACAAACGGCAGAGGCAGAAGAAAAAGGGGAAGCAGCTTGGAGATGAAAACGCACTGCAACGCAGTCAGACGAGGGCGTCAGTCTATTCAGTTATGACCGGGCACTCGGAGTCTATTCAAATGACACCGGTATCTTCTCCAACTCCTGACAAGCAACGCTTTTCCTTTGAAGGTCCGTCTGGTGCTGGCGGTACCCACCTGACAGTCCCGAATCCCAAGAGGCAAAGCTCTTCGAAGCCACCTGCTCGGTTTTTTGGTAATGTTATCGATCCTCACAAACAGACTCCTGGGAAAGCGAGGTTTAAGAGGGATTACTGGAAAAATGTTCGGGTTGGGGATTTTGTGAGGGTTTACAACGATGAGGAAATTCCCGCTGATGTCATCATTCTTTCCACCTCCGACGCCGATGGCGCATGTTATGTTGAGACAAAGAATTTAGATGGTGAAACTAACCTCAAGGTTCGACATGCGTTGCATTGTGGAAGAAGGGTTAGACACGCCAAAGACTGCGAAGCTGCAGCTTTTACTTTGGAAAGCGAGAATCCTCACGCCAACCTTTACTCTTACAGCGGGGTGGTTAAATGGACACAGAAAGATCCTACAGACCCTGGGAAGGAGGGGACGCCAATGCAGGAGCCGGTATCGATCAACAATCTTCTACTTAGGGGATGCACTCTCAGAAATACCGAGTGGGCCATTGGAATTGTTGCATTTACCGGTGATGAGACCAAGATTATGATGAATGCTGGAGTTACTCCTTCGAAAAGGAGTAGAATTACACGCGAGTTGAATTGGAATGTGAGCGGATGGTTTCCACTGTGTGACCGATCACAGCTAATTTTGCAATAGGTTATCATGAATTTCTGTCTGTTATTAATCATGTGTTTGGTTTCGGGAATTGTGCAAGGATTCACATGGGCTAAGGGCAACGAGTCTCTTGACTTTTTCGAATTTGGTTCCATTGGAGGATCACCGCCGGTTGATGGTATTGTCACCTTTTGGACTGCTGTCATCCTGTTCCAGAACTTGGTCCCGATCTCGCTTTACATCAGCATTGAAATTATTAAGCTCGCCCAGGCGTTCTTCATCTTCAGTGATGCTCATATGTATTACGAAAAGCTCGATTACCCTTGTACCCCCAAATCTTGGAATATTTCGGATGATCTTGGACAAATCGAATATATCTTCTCGGATAAGACAGGCACACTAACCCAGAATGTTATGGAGTTTAAGAAGTGTACCGTCAATGGTGTTCCTTATGGCGAGGCTTATACCGAAGCTCAGGCCGGGATGCAGAAACGGCAGGGAATAGATGTCGAAGTCGAGGGCGCAAGAGCTCGAGAGCAGATCGCGGTGGATAGGGTGGAAATGATCAAGAGACTTCGAGATATTCACGACAATCCGTATTTTGAGGATGACAAGTTGACATTTGTTGCTTCTGACTACATAGCTGATCTCAATGGGGCCTCTGGAGCCGAGCAAGCGGGCGCAAACGCCCACTTCATGCTTGTCCTTGCTCTTTGTCATACTGTTTTACCGGAGTTGGTTTCAAGTGAACCTCCACGGATCGATTTCAAAGCACAATCTCCAGATGAGGCTGCTTTGGTGGCCACTGCTCGTGATTGTGGATATACCCTTATCGACAGAACCCCCCATGGGGTTATTGTGAACGTACAGGGGGACGAGAGAGAGTACGAAGTTCTCAACACACTAGAGTTCAATTCCTCTCGAAAACGTATGAGCGCGATCATTCGTATGCCTGATACCGGAAAGATTTACTTGTTCTGCAAGGGGGCAGACAGTATAATCTACTCTCGGCTCCGACTAGGTGAGCAACAAGAGCTCAGAAAATCGACCGCCGAGCATTTGGAAGTCTTTGCGCGCGAGGGGCTGAGAACGCTTTGCGTTGCACAGAGGGAGCTCACCGAAGAAGAATATCAGACATGGAATAAACAGCACGAGATGGCCGCTGCCTCTGTGCACAACCGTGAGGAGAAACTCGAGGAGGTCTCTGATGCTATTGAGAGGGATTTATCTCTTATTGGTGGAACGGCTATTGAGGATAGGCTACAAGACGGAGTTCCAGACACGATTGCTCTTCTTGCCGAGGCTGGTATTAAGTTGTGGGTTTTGACTGGTGACAAGGTGGAAACCGCCATCAATATTGGTTTCTCATGCAATCTCTTGGATAATGGGATGGAACTTATACAATTCAAGTCCGAAGAGAATAGTCTCGAATCTGCGGCTGCACTGCTTGATGAATATCTCATGCGGTATTTTAACATGACCGGAAGCGAAGCTGAGCTTAAGGCTGCAAAGAAGGACCATAACCCACCGCCTCCCACCCACGCCTTGGTTATTGATGGTGATGCGCTTAAACTTGTGCTGGAAGATGAGCTAAAAATGAAATTCTTGCTATTGTGCAAACAGTGCAAGGCGGTCCTTTGTTGTCGTGTCAGTCCTAGTCAGAAGGCCGCCGTTTGTCAAATGGTCAAATTGGGATTGGACGTTATGACCCTTTCTATCGGTGATGGTAAGTTTTTATGTTTGTGCTCTGGGCATGGAAATGCTGATTTTTTGTAGGTGCCAATGATGTTGCTATGATTCAGGAGGCCGATGTTGGTGTCGGTATTGCTGGTGAGGAAGGTCGACAGGCAGTTATGTGCTCCGATTACGCTATAGGGCAATTCCGCTTCTTAAGCAGACTGGTGCTGGTACATGGGCGTTGGTCTTATCGGAGGGTGGCTGAAATGACTGCAAACTTTTTCTATAAGGTTGGCTCTTGATTGTGTGTTTTTGTCGGTAATTCACTAACAGTATTTTTCTTTTTAGAATATTGTCTGGACCTTCGCGCTGTTCTGGTACCAGCTCTACAACAGCTTTGACGGGTCTTATCTTTTTGAGTACACCTACATCCTTCTCTACAATCTTGCGTTCACCTCGGTGCCGGTCGTTCTCATGGGTGTTCTGGACCAAGATGTTGATGATAAAGTATCTCTTGCCGTTCCGCAATTGTATCGTAGAGGTATTTTGCGTAAGGAATGGACACAGGTCAAGTTTTGGTATTCTATCTGCGCTCCCGTGGCAAGGGCTTGAGCTAATCTCTCTCTCTCTCTAGGGTTTACATGATTGATGGTATTTATCAGTCATTGATTTGTTTCTTCATGACTTACCTCTTGTTCCATGAGGGCGGATTTGCCAGTTCTTCTGGTAGAGATTTGAACTCACGAGAGTTGATGGGAGTCTATGTTGGATGTGCCTCAATTGTTGTTGTCAACTCATATGTGTTGATTAACCAGTATCGCTGGGATTGGGTTTTCCTGCTTTGCACCGCTATCAGTATTCTACTCATCTGGTTCTGGACGGGCGTCTTCTCACAGTTCACATCCACTGGCCCATTTTACAAGGCTGCGGATCACGTTTATGGCGCCTTGTCCTTCTGGGTAACTACTCTGTTGACTGTGTTAGTATGCCTTCTGCCTAGGATGGCGTCTAAGGCTGTTCAAAAGCTATTCTTTCCTCGAGATATAGACATCATCCGCGAGCAGGTTAAAGAAGGGAAGTTCAATTATCTCTATGGGAATGGGGAGAAACCAAACACGACTTCTCCTTCCTCTGCGGCTTCTTCGGAGGTCATGAAGCCTCCAGTTCGACCTTATGCCCAAGACGACGAGAGACGACCCATATACCCACCGAGCGTAGCCCCTACCGCAACCACCGCTGGGAAGCGTGGAAGTGGTAATGGTAGTGACGGGACTGATGGCTCAGGATATATGGGGACGGGTACTTTTACACCTCACCGATACTCCATGGATAAGCCAGTACGTCCCAGTATGGATCGAGCAAGGCCTAGCTTTGACCGTGTCCGGGCGTCCATGGATCGAACAAGAGCTAGTTTTGAGGCTACGAGTGAGTTCACGTCCGCAGCCATGTTGGCACGAATGGAGTCGCGACATTCGGTGCGACCAGCGAAACGATCGTTGTATGATGATGACGGCACTGCCAACTGATAACTGGCGCTTCTCTTTTTTTTTTTTTTTTTTTTAGTCGATTAATGTATAGTTTTTCACTATTGGGAGAAGAGCATAGAGATAAATAGCGACTGGGCAAAAGTTGGACATAGGTTTTGGTGGCTGGGTATCTGGTTTTCTTTTCCTTTTCCTTTTATTTTTTTCTTGCGTGAGGCAATGTTTGTTGAAGAGATTTGATCCTTTTTCTTTTTTCTGAGCGGCTGGTGGCGTTTTTTGGGTTTAACTTTTCCTCCTTTCCCTTTTCCGTTTCCTTTTCTACGGGGTTTTTCTTGAGTTGGCCAAAGCTATCTTTCAAATTTCTTCGTTCCCATTATTTCTTGGGATTTGTATTTGTGCTACACGATTTCTGGTATACCGATCTTCCTCTGAACCTTCTCTTCTGACCTTCAGGTTGGTCGCACAGTGTCTACCTATTTACATATTCAACAGGACTCTAATCCTTTTCCCTCCCAGTTCATGCAGTTACATAATTAATACCCTCGCCTTCCCTTCCTTCCTTCCCTTACCTTTTGTGCTAACATTTTAAACCTTTCCCCTTCCCTTTCTCGACCCTCTTCCTTTGCATTCTTGTTTATCTATTCGTAACTTATTTCAACATTTTGCAAAAATTTTCTCACTCACGTTTGTATTTTACTCTTGCCTTTCCCTCCCGACAGGAGAAAGAGAAAGAATGGGATTCTAGTCACACACTCTCTATTTAACTTCTTTTTTCTTTTCACTTTTTCTATTGCTTTTCTGTTCATTGGATCGTCGTGTGAACAAGATCGAAAGTGTGTCGAGTCAATTTGAAGCAAAACAAATGATGAAAATGGGCACTTTTTTTCCTTTTTTTTTTTTGTCTGTCTGTTTGCCTTAGTTTAACTGTTGTGTGTCTGGCTCGTGTTTAAGTTTGTATAGAATTTAGGCACTTTTTGTATGATTTGTTATCGCACTGTACAGTACTTGTAACCCACAGCATATTATTTGATACCCTCATCCGCGGACTAGGTGGTGGGACGGAGGTGGATTCAGCCGGTTCAGTTCGTCGTCCTCGTATCGTCGTCGTCGTCGTCGTCCACTGCCGTATCGTGGCGGTATCTCACGGCAGTCATCCCGTCTGGAATAGTGCGAGCGCAGTTACCGGGACCGAATACCCGAGTGCAGAAATTGACGCAGAGAGACAACAAATCGGACCAATTGGGTGGAGGTAGGAGGGCAATCCAGAAAGGGTAGATTTGCACCAGGATAACCCATGCCGTTTGTTGTGTTCTAAAATTATGGGGAGCCCCGCGCCTTGCTATTGTTTACGTCTTGAGAACGGGTAAACGAACTTGGCGGCGCGGGGACGTCCGCCGCTTGTTTATTTGTCGTTCGTGGTGGGGAAGGCGTGATTAGTTAATTTAGTACTCGAATAGTCAAGTCCTGGCCCGGGCATCTGGTATTATGTGATTGTGATGGTGCGGAGGGGGCGGGGGATGTGTGACATCGGGGCGGAGTGCATATCACGGGGAATAGGCGGGTGAGTGTGTGTGTATGGTGTGATGGTGGAGAGGCGAGTCGTGGATTGGTATTCCCTTCCCGGTACAAGGGTCAGGCAATAAAAAGTGGTACGGGGACGGGGCACTGGACTGCCTCAATAGTAGTAGTGGTATTGTGACATGTGGGATACTCGGGTATCACTCGATCGTAAGACTGAGGATTGTCAGAATACAGTGGGTTATGATAGATATATATGGAAAGTTATGCAGCATATCATACATAGCCTCAGCTCGAACGACCTTGATGACTTGATAGAGACCCAAGACGAATGTCCCAATAAGCCAAAGACGTAAGAGAAAATATCAGTCAGTATGATAACTTGGCCGGGTTGTGCCTTGGAGGAAGAAACCTTGCTTTCCGGTTTTCGGCCCATGGCGCATTTTCGCTTCCTCCGGCTGCGGTATGATGTATTTCCGGGTGTGAAAGTGGTAAAAATATCGGGCTTATACCACGTAATATCATACTCGGCATAGTGGAATAATGTTGGAAACAAACGGAGAATTGAAAGATGAGAAAGAAAAGGTTGTAAAATGAGAAATGGGAGAGAGGATGGGGATAAAAATAAGGGAAGAGAAAAGCAAATCTGGTGGGTGCGATCACATTGAGTAGAAAGGGGAACTCGAATCCTGGTGGGCATACTACCGAGTGGGAGTTTAAGGTCAAGTGTGTTATCCTATTCCTCCTGAATAGTTAAGTGCGTTGCTATGATGCATGTTTCTTTTCTTTTTTATATTCTGTTTTCTCGTGATAAGGATGTATGATGAGCATTAATCTGGACATTCGTTTTGTCACCATAGTCCATCTCCATCAATGAGTTTTAAGTCTGGGATTTAATAATTCAAGAGAAATGGTAGTTGTATATATCTTTGTTTTTTTAAAAAACTTGAGTGTAACCTGCTGTAAGACTCCGACTGAGAATCTGATTTCGTAAAGTATATCAGCAGTTTGCAGTCTTGTGTGATATTTCAATCCAGAAATTCTGCATATAGGAAAAAATGCGACAAAATTGCAATTGGCAATAATTCAGTTTCCTATTAGAGAAATGTTTTAAGAGGTTAAGACTGAAGTTAAGTTTTCAAATCATAACTCTAAACCTGAATACCACTTAGGTAAGCAAAATTAGGACACCAAACAAGAAGGATAAAATTTTCTAAATAATTCAGAGATTAAGTTATGGTACTTGTGAAATGGAATGGACTTGCATAGAAGCACATAGAGGTATCATACATATAGCTCAATATCCAATCAGAGTAGGTTAAGGTAATTAATTGTAATTGTATATATCTTTTAGGTATGAAAGAAGCTTGACAGCAATACTTAAATATATCTTTTTCTCTGAGAACTTATAAAAATATAATAATATTATAGTATTATGGATCAACTTAAGTAGGGTATTGATCCTAGAAGGCCATACAATATTAATAACTAAGCAAGCTCAAATTATTAACTAAGCTATATTTGATAGTACCTAGAGATGAGTCTAAAATAGGGCTTATAAAAGATTGTGATACTTCAAGTTGTGTTAGTGTTTACTTAAATATTGTCTACAATGAAGATCAGGGAGCTAGTGAAAATAGTAAATTCAATTTTTGTGATGAGAAAAAATTGACTATTCTCTAATTCTGTTAAAAAAGACAATTACCCATAATATCAAAGTTATAGCTGACTGCTACAGCTCTTAGCTACTTGCTTGCTTGCAACCCGGCATACTTGTACTGAAATTTAGTAGGATTTATGAGTTTTAGATGCTTAGTTTAGATACCTTTTTCCTGATGTATCTGTTATTAGACTTTAGCCACTTGTATAAATGGCATCATGTTTTTACTCAGAGGTTTTTTCACTGACATAGGTTTTCAAACTTAAGATCCTTAGAATATGCTGGAATTCAGAACTATAAGAAACTTGAATTTTTTAGAGTAAATCTTCAAGGATTGGGGTTAGTAGAGGATTAGGAGTGTGGAAAGTGGGAATTATTGGGTATTCCACTATCTTTGTATCAAGTGATTTGATCTATCAGGATTTATACCATTGTAGAGAGAGTACCATGTAGTAAGATTACTAGGCAATTGTAAATTATGGTAAATTTACTGTAAAATATAATAATTAAATTTTATATAAAATATTTTTGCTTAAGAATAAAGTTCTTTGATAGCTCAAATTATAAAATCCCAAATTTTATTCTTTTGAAGAATGCTATATATTATATTAGTCATTTAATCTGAGTCTAAAGTATTAATTTTCATAGTTGGTGATCTCCTTACTCACCCTTCTAGTCAATATTCTGGGTACTAATAACAATTAATAATTATCTAGTCTAACTAATTATTGACTATAACTGTGGTACTTTTTATTAATTACTATGTTCTGGAAAGCTTCCTGCATTTTTAATAAATCTAAGCTTGAATTATCAATATGCTCTTTCTTTCTTTTGGTACTTTTAGAGACTTGGACCCCCACCTCTGTCATCAGCATAACTAGAAGCACCTGCTATAGAAATAGCGTCAGGGCCATTCTCTACAGTCCAGAAAATTCTTGCCGTTAAAGTCAATCCCTGCCTATGATTGATATCATAATTATGATATCATATTAAGTTTGTTGATCAAAATATTAGGCTTTAGAGCGCCAGGAAGCCCTAGCCTTGTAAATTATGTATATAAATTGTAAATTATATTCTGTATCATACGTAAATTGCCTAACAGTGCCGTGGGAGTGGGATAGAGTGTAGAAGCTTTGGGATTTGGTGCTGCTGGATGATTTTTGCATCACCCTCGGCACGGACCACGGAAATGGGTATGATATCGTGAGTCGGTATCTGGTATAACAAGGGCGTGGGGCTTGAATTTGGAGTTGGGGTGGCGGTTGTCTTTTATCCGCCGGCGGGGGACATGGGTTGAGGGTATTTCTTTGGACTCGTTCACGCTGCTCTGATTGTGGGTAGTGGTATGAAGGGTGGGGGTTCCGGTTGGAATGTTTGAAACTAGTCATGGAATGTCACTCGTGTATCAATCCCGGGTTGGTTGCCTGAGTCCCTGGTCTCCAGTTCTGCTGCTGGCTTTGGGGTATCTGGATCTGCCTGCGGGAAGGATAAGTGTTAGTTCTTGTGGTGATGTTATGCGGAATGCCTTATGGAGACTGGGAGATTGAAACCCTTCACCTTTCTTAAATAGGCTGCAGGGTGGGTCAATCCGTTTACAGAGGCGGTAGAGCCCGACCCCGGACCGTACACCCGGGAGTGAGGTCCCGTAACGGCGGGGTGGCAGGGGAAATATCCATTGATCTTGTAAAACTATGTTGCTCTCTCAGGGAAGTCAGGTATGAATAGTTATTACCCTGCTATCCCGACAGCTGGACCGGCAGGCCTTGCGGAAAAGAGTACAGGATGAATTAATAGAGCTGCAAATGTTTTGTGTCGGATCATCACTCCGACTCCATTGCACTAACGTATCGTACAAGGCTTGAGACAAATCCAGTTGTAATTTCAAGACTACAGTACCCGTATAACATTTCAGCTTCGGGGGCGCTCTTCCAAATCAAATGAAGCAAATCAACTCTTTAATTTTTGTTTTTCTTCTTCCCTTTTAACTATTCCTACTATCCTACCCCGCCAATCCCGGACTACACTTCCAAGTGCATGGTCCAGAGTCGGATTCTGGCGCCTTTTGCTATCATAGCAGTTCGAATTTGAAAGGGGCTAAGGTCTTCAGTTCCCCAGTCCCATAAGGCAGGGCTCCTTAATCCTCCTGCACTACGTGGCAAATCGTTCAATAATATCAGAGCTCGTTATGAGCGGGAATCGAGCGTCTGAGCTCCTGCTACGATAATTGTGACACAGGTTAATTGGTTCTTGACATATTAGCCACTCTGCCAACTAGGTATTTCACACGAGATTACTGTGGGAACGGATGTTTCTTTACTGGTATCATACATAGATGTATGATATGATAGAATCATTTTTTTCGCCTTAGGTTAGGGACGACGGTTTATGTCATTACTTATTAATTCTACGATAGCCTACTCGACGTTTTTGAAGGTCGCCGGAATGGGAAATGAAATTCATAAGTGATCCACTTATGTTAAAATCGATGGATTCGCCGCGCTATATCTTGCGGGAACTACCCTGACTTGGGACACCGACACGTAGCTCGCATTCTGGAGACTTTAAAAATCAATAAATTATATGAGTATAGTACAATAGGAGCAGGTGGATCCTTAAGGAGTGATAAATTATAGACATCGATGGCTGTTTGGTGGCAACAAGATCCCTTTGCGTGTAAAGAAATAATCACACTTGCGATGTCGGGGATGAAAAAAAGGTACGTTTGGTTGAGACTGAGAGAGAGAATTTGGACAAGCACCCATGGGTCGACAAGTGGATAAGTACTATGATACAATATTCCTGACTTATGTTACGATAATCCTATTCAGGGCGCCGTGCCCGACATTAAAGTGGGGCATCACGAGTGGTATAGTGCCGCACCATAGCTGCGAGGCGATTAGTCTCACAGCGAGTGATGGTAGGGCATTAGTATGATATAACATAAGGCAATCACAACCAAGAACCGATCGGAGAAACCATAAAAGGAAAGCCACCAGAGACCAACCCCCCCCTTCGGCACCCTTTCTCGCGAGTCTCACAACAGATCAAGCTTATCCGATGGGACAATTTCAGCAACCTTTTCTCTAGGGAGCATAATACATACCCTTCACTTACGCCCACGTCCAGAGTATTCACTCATTTTATATCTCTGGCTCGGGCATATATTACCCAACTTAACACCTCAGAGCCACTTAGGTAAGCCTCTCTCTACACACACACAACTGCCAACCACCCTTCCTACCCACAAGCTGGTTCCTCCCCCTGCGTCCCCCTCTCCTCCCCTCCAAATCCCCCATCGAGTATCACCCCTTCATTATCCGTGAAATCATCCTGGACCCTCCGCCAGCCGCGCGAGCCACCAGCGTACGCCCCTGGCCTGGCGTCTACTATCTCATCCCCCTGCTTGCCCTTGCCCTTGCCGCTATCGTACACTGGCTTGATCATGCCCTTTAGGAGCGGGTTGCGGGAGTAGGCCCCACCTTTTGACGTCGAACTATCAGTAGCGGCGGCGGTGCCACCTCTTTCTAATGTGTCGTCGTAGGCTTCTTCTATATCCCCATCGTCACTATCTTCTCTTGGTCGTTCAATCTCCTGCATCTTTCGCACGGCCTGGCGGCCTTTTAGGTCTATCGCTACGACGACTTGGCGTTTTTCATAGTCTTCTTTCGCCCTCCACTCCATCTCGCGCATAGCCTTTTGCTGCTTTTTCAATTGTAGCGCGCGCTCTTGTGGTGTGGCCCACATGCTGCTGCCCATGGCGGGGGTTTCGAAGTCTGCTGCTTGATCGATAATCTTTGTCCTCTGAGCGCTGGTCGCTTGAAATCCTAAGAGACGATCTCTGTGCTCTGTGGCCTTCTTAAGGCCTTCATCATTGGTTCTAGGCTTGCTGTCGTAGCTCGAGAACGGTTTTGGCGCGTGCACCACTTCCGGGCGTTTTTGCATCGCGTTGTTTATCGCCATTCTTTCCCGGCCGCTTTCCTCACGGAGTTCACGGACCATGGATTGTAACTCCTCCGGGGGTATCAATGGTGTGTTGCAGAAGGAACAAGGCGCAAGACCCTCCTTGATGCAGATTATCTTCCCACAGGAGAGGCAGTTTGGCGCTGCAGAGAGTACCTCGTGTTTCATTCCCGCACAATTGCACTTTTGCGACTTTGAGGTTAATGTTGGATTCGTGGAGAGTTCGAGCGCTCGCAGGGCGGATTCTAGGTCTGTAAGTTCGGCGGATGCTCCTCGCATGGCAACACCGCCTGTTACGTGCACCTTTTGCGGGGCCTTTTTGACTTTTGCTTTGACGTTTAATAAGTCTGAGACTAGTTTCCCGCCGATATTACTGTTGCTGCTCTGTTGGGCCTTCTGTTGCGCTCTCTGCGGACTAGCGCTCCTAGGTGCCGGCGTAGCAGTCCTAGACACGGGTACCGAAGATGGGGGCGACGATGAGTCCACCAGCTTCGACGTAGACCCTTTGCTGCCACCCGTATAGTACTCATCCTCAACGTCCTTCTTCATGTACACCGCTGCCGGGTTACCAAACTGTCCTTCCACCTGCCGTGGCTGGTTCGCATACCGGTTTATTGGAAGTTTACCCTTCTTTCCGCGTCTCTTTGCAGGTGGAGCATTCAGGGACGAGGTAGACGAGGATGTCCGTAAAGTTGTAGATTCTCGTGTAGCTCTTTGTGGGAATAGTCTGGAATTGAAGTCTGAAATGAAGTCTAGTACTTCCTCGGTGCTGCCGAGCAGGCCCTAGCAACGTTAGCCCAGCCCGGATTGGAAGAGGGAGGTTTCCTACTTCAAAGTGGGAGCTAACTCCACTCGGATCGGTGAGCGAGAGGGCGTAAGTAATCACTTCCCTCAGAGAGTCTTCCGGCAGAGGAAGAAGGGACTCAAGGCGGGTAAGTGCCCAGGATTCGGTCGAAGATTTTGAGCTCATTGCCAAGGTGAGGTGGGGGGATGTTTCGGTGCTCGAGCTTCAGTGATGGTCGCTAAAATGTTGGAGTGGTGGCTGGTGGGGCAGTATGGTCTATTCGAAATAAGAATAAGACATGCGGCTCCTATCCAGGGAGGCTTGGCAGAGAAGATTCAGATATTTGCGAGTGATATTTAATGATGGGTACATAAAACCCAAATGAAAACAACACTGATGGCATCCCAAACACTCATCAAATTGGATAATCACTTCAAGGGAAGCTCCACTGCATATCCTCTCAGGTGGAGCCAGGGCTTTGGCTGTATCCCTTACTATGCTACTCGAGAAATGTATAAAATTAATATATTTTCTATTATATTTGTAGAGGTAAAGATTGGGAAGTTTGGAACTAATCATCTCTTGCTATCATACTCGTGCACCAAATAAGTTATGGAGCCGGTACCAAAATCCAAGGTCCCTTGTACCATCACTTATTAGACTTACCAATGAATTAAGCGCAAGCATTATTCTACTAGTATGTTTAATACTAGATTCCAGTACAAAGATACCAGCTATAAGCACACTAGGAACGGCAATCAGGGGAGAGAGTACTGAAATCCTAATATGGCAGAGATATAATTAATCGCAGAAAGTGTATCCTCCTATTCCCCCTACCCCCTACAGCACATCAGCAAAAATTATTACATGCGTCCTGTGCGCCAGACGCAAAGGTAAAAAAAAAAAAAAAAAAAAAAAAATCAAAAAAAAAAAAAATCTGATTATAGTTACTAAACAGCTATTTCTCCAGAAAAATACACTTTTTCAGTTTCGAAATGCTTTTCATTTTTCAGCTCTTATCAGCTTTGAGTCCCGACAGGGCTTTGGCGATTCTTACTTATTCACTAGAAGTAATGCTATTGCAATATCTATTAAGTTGCTATCTTCTACTACATACTCCCTAACTCCTACAAACCATCATGTAGAGCAGCCACCCCCCCCCCCATTACTCAATACTTGTTTTTTTTTCCAAAATACAACCGTATCGGAATACACCATTCCCATCTTCTCGTATTTAATAAGATAATAATACCACTCCTCCTCTTCCTCCTCCCCTACACTTTAATCTTAACGCCAGGAGATCCCCGCACAGCAAGAATCGACCAGCTTTCACAGTTTGATCGATATAAGCTGGTCGTAGGACTTGTTTTCCATACAGTTGCTTACAATCGCACAGGTTGTGTTTTGATGTTGCGAAATTCCATTTATAGTGCAATCACTGCCGATCACTCGCGCTGTAGTCAGCCAAGCTTCGCTAGGTTCGATCATGGATATGATAAAACCCCGGCACGGAGGTGCTCAATTTGTTGTGTTAATACTGTAGATCAAATTTTGATTTTGATTGCTTCTCTGGATCATCGACTGGAAGGTCGTGAATATGGATGGCCGTTTTCAGTGGAAACCCCTTACACTGCTCATCATTTTTGGCACCCGCCTCGTACTCCCATCCGCCGCTTATCCAAAGAGACCCAAGCCAACAACATTCATTTCCCATCACAAATTATACCTTATAACATTATTTAATTGAGAAATAATTGGGCAAAGGGGAAAACAAAGGGGGGGTGGAGAAAAGAGACCACTAACACCGAAGTTAAAAATGCGAAAATAATATTAGCCCTATTGGGGGATGCTATCTCATGCAATCCTGATAACAACGCCGATACCCAACCCGCTTGCTTCTCTAACACAACAGCCTAAACACGTCCTTCCTTTTCTACCTATGATAGCATGAGTGCCTATCATTGAGCACCATGCCCTTGCTAGCACCTCACTACCCCCATCTACACCGCCGGCTTCGATGACAAGGATGCTATTTCTGTCCTTAAAACTTTCTTCTGTTAATGCGTCTACGGCAACAGACTGATAAGGAAAGTCTTTATGTAGTAGGTGTCCAGTTTTGACCGAGTTCATGCTGGCTGGGGGCTCAAGACATGGGAATGAACTGATGAAAAAGACGTCGTAGGTGAGCTTGACCTCGAGCTTTTCGTTTAGCGAGAGAATGGAAAAGTGAAGCTTAACTTCGTAACGAGAAAGCTCCCCAGCCAGCTCCCCAGGCTCTCTAGCGACACCCTTAAACACAAGGCCTTCGAGAATAACATTTTCCTCTTCATTAATTTCATCTGGTGGCATAGTGAAATCACTCGACAGCACTGCCCTGCTGCCTTTGGGCCCCTTTCCCAATGGATTTGACTCTTCCTTAATGGCATACGGTCTTTTAGCCCTCGGCTCCTCGTCCAACTGCACCATTACAGCATCAACCCATCCGTCATCAATAATCCCAACTTCTCCGAGCCCGCTCCCTAAACAAGGTCCAATCCATCCTCCAACCTCCCTCGACCGATCATACCCGGCCAACACCTTGCCCACGGTGCTGGATGAACTCCACCACGTCATTCCATCGTACTGAAATCCACTATACAGATTTGCGCGGAACCCAAGCTTCTCGACCGCTGAAGCATCACTCTCCAGCAGTGTAGAGATGAGAAAGTGAGGCAATCCCTCCCCAGGAAGTATCAACCCGGAGAAGTACGTCCTTGAAAGCCACCCTCCAAATCCCATCTCTTTCGGGAATCCAGATCCCTTCCCACCCATTCCGAAGCTACTATTGGATGATATCCCGGATGATGGCAGCTCCCTGACCCTCTTTGGCCTTACAAATGGTGGAAAATACCCATTCCCTCCAGCTGCAGATAATGGAGTATCTAAAGGTGTAACAGCCATAGACTGCGACGGGGTTGAAAAGCTTGACGGTGGGCTCAACTTCTCCCGCAGCGTGGCGGATAGAGGCTCTATCTGTGGCCATTGAAGGCGTCTAGCGAAATACAGCAGCCCAGAGAGTTGCCTCGTGTGATTCCGGGGCCAAACAAAAGCGTCGTAGGATCTACCGGAAGTCGATTCGTCATCGCCACCTTCCGACTCGCTCTGATCCGTTGGTGATGGCTCTGAAGAACGACTCGAGAACCATCCCTTCTTCGCCGGTGCTGGGGGAGCTTCTGTCTTTTCTTCCTTTCCAACTTCGCTTTCGACCAGTTTGACGTTTTCGAGCCATCGCCGTGCCAGGGTGATATCCCACTCAACCTTCCTGGATCCCATGGTTTTAGACTCGTCAAGTAGTTCGTTCCCTAACCCCACCGAAATAACAGAGGAGTCTCCAGAGTTTGCCTCGCTGAGTATGGCATCCATCCTAACAACCAACTCGCACCCAAGGAGAATTTGGAGCAATAGCCAAACCTTTTCAGTGTTACTCCCTAGAGGGGCAGCTCCCCTCTCCCCATCTTCGTTGCTTGGGGATTCCACCGTAGGGTTCTCCCCCCACAAGATCTGCCCTAGCCGTATCCTCCATCCCACAATCGAGAAATCCAGCCAAAGCTTCTCCATTGCAAGGGTTTCCCTCAAAGCTACAATCTGAACCTTTAAGCTATATGGATCGTGGAGGTCGGCTGTGGTAATTCGGGTTGGGGGGTACAATAACCTGGTAAATAAGTTTGTGTAAAGCTCCAATGAAGAGTACTTTTCCAGTATCCCTCGCTGTGCCCCTCCCTGTAGCGGCTTCCGTCCATTGGGTGGTTTGCTTTTGCTCTCGTGATAGATTTCACCTAACTCTTTTAACCTCTCAACTATGTATCCCATTTCCACTGTTCGCAAACCTCCTTTTGCGTTCCCAAGACTAGCTCTTCTTGTTTCTCTTTCCCTTCCTCCTCCATCTATTACATCATCATCCTCTTCCTCATCCCTATTCTCAGAGTCACTAACGGGGTATTTCAAAAAGTACTCCCACCCACAGGTCCCTGGCTCGATCCCTTGAAAAGAAAGCATGCTCGGCTCCTCATTGACCAATCCATGATCCGTCGTATTCTCATACCCGCTCAGCGCACGGTGCGGTCTCGAAGTGCACAAGGAAAACGCCGCGTGCTCAATCGGGGGACAATCGGACAACCCTCTCCGATCCTCCGCATCCTCGTCAAAAGGGAACATGACCCTAGGTCTCAACCCCCCGGGAGCCTTCTTGCCAGACGCCGCAAAGACAGGGGCTCCGGAGAATAAGCTCTGGATCTCATGTTGCGACAGCACTGTAGGTTCTCGGTTAAGGCTGTGATCCAAGGCTGTCCATGTTGGATTATTTTCTTCCCTTGTAGGCGAGGTTTGGTCTGGCCTGTCCCTTGTTATGGGTATTGAAGGACCACCCTTCTGGTTCAATTTGTTGTTGAGTGGTGTTGGATCCGGCCTCCCATCGTCTTGGTGAGTAGGCACATGCGGGACGGGTTTCTGGTTACCGATTAATTTCTCGTACGTTTGATAGAATTCGTCCATTCTGGAAAAAGCAGAAAAAGAAAGTATGAAATGGTGGAAAAGGGAGGTGCAGGAAGTAGGAATGGATTGTAGGTGTGTACGTGTATGTGTATGTGTGGTAGGGGGTTTTTAAAAAAGTGGCAGAGTGGGAAGACAAGAGATAAAGCTCAAAAACTTACAGTAAAAGGCGTTGGTACGCGTGAGTGAGTGCGGCTCGTGGAGGAGTACCGGTACTTCCCCAAGGTTTTGCGTATGGCACCTAGGAAGCTCGATTTCGATATTCTATGCCAACGACGATTATGTGCTGCCACTATCTCGTGCCCCTCCCCCTCCTCTCTCGACATGATAATTCGTTTGAAGGAAAAACGCATGTATGATGAGTTCTCAGGAAGGGGCAAGGCTATCTTCCTTTCCTTCAGAAGCACAGACACTCGTGAGAGAACCCGCCTGATTGTCCGTGTGCTTTTGTTGGGGGATGAGGTATTATTCTTTTTGAAGATGGACGGACAAGCTTTTGCCTGCTCTCCTCTTCATCTGATTTGTTCCAACCCACCCCTCCCATACCACGGTACTATTTTTACTGCGCGTTGCACACCCGCAGCAAAGCAAGTTTGCCGGCACGATAGTCTAACTGATGGACCGGCTAATTATCGATTTTCACCAGAGGGTGTTGTCGCTCAAGGTCTGGTTTGAACCTTTCGATAGCTCTCCGGCTGAGATTCTGGTCAAGTTCGGGGAAGCTTCTCTTATTTTATTTTATTTTTTCGAGGGAGAAATGAGGGCCCCTCTCGTCCCAGTTTCTGGCCAGCGATCATCGGGGCCATCATACTCGTGCTTGGGCAAGTATGATATCTTGGACCGATAATTGGTATGCGGCATGTGATATGTCACCGTAAGTGGCTGTCTTTATCGCACGCACAAATATTCCGAGCATTTGCCTTTTCAGCTGCGTTTACCTGACCTAGTTGGCTAGACCATTGAAATAGCTTATATGTCAGCTGCTCTCCTAGTGCTACCGGTACTGTACTGCAGTATCATACTTGTGTGACAAGTTACTGGTATGATATATGCAGTACGAGCACTGTACTCGACGAGCACTGTACCCGCACGGTGCCAAGTAACCGTTTTGCTCTCTCTGTGCGGAAATATCACAGAACGGTTCAATCCCCGATTCCCCATCATAATAACATAATTATTATCGTGCTTGCAGAAACAGAGCCTGGCTTTCTCCAAGGCAACTCTCCCAATCTTGAAAATAAGGAAGGTCTCACCTATGGCGCAACAAGCACTCCATCCCGTTCCATCATTCTTCTAGAAAGTACCGGTAGTCTTGTTAGAACTCTACAAGTACAGTACAAGTACAGTACTGGTGTGATACCAGTAATCAACGAATCAACAAACAGGAAGCCCAAACGTCAGTGGAAAAAATACCGTCATCATACCACTAGTATGGTATCGTGGAAGCAATCCCTAACCACCCGCGCGGAAGACAATCCCGGATTCGATCTCACTAGTGCTATCCAACGAGGAGCAAGTATCATAAGTCCTCCAAAATTATAACCACCACCTCCTCATCCTCATCAATCTATCCGTCCATCTCCCCCGTCTCATCCGAGATTAACTTATCGATAACTCAACACAAACGAACAAACAACCCGCAAATACCGGTACCGGTACTATGCTGTACCCTGTCCGGGACGGCAGGGATAAACAAATTGAATAAACTCTTGGCTGGCGCCACCATCTAACGGCGAAAAGGCCTCTGTGGCTCCCTCCTCCACTCTTCCACGACAGCTACGGCCCTGCGTCGGGCTCGAAAATTTCCGTAACTTACCATAGCACAAAGGCTCGGACGCAGAAGGTGCTGTGGCTTGCCGTAATCCACCAGCCGAAATCAGGAGAGACCTTTCTTGCCCTTTTGTCTTCCCTCGTAGCACAACAGTTTATCTACCGCACGACATGATCACCCACCTTCCCCCCCTCTTATCTACCGTTGGACAGAGCAGTGTAGAGTATAGTTGGGGATATTATCATACCCTGTCAGCTGCCACTATGCTACGCTAGGGTACCCGCAGCGTATGATACCGTGCGACAGTAGCCTGCCCACGTGGGTTAGAGTTGAAGGGAGTTGCTGTGTTTTACTTGACTGCTGCTTTGTGCAGTTAGAAATTTGGGGTAGTGTACGATACGTTTTGATGAACTTGAGTGTAAGTCGCTGAGTGTTCACTGATAGGCCAAACCCTTGCTCGGGTAGATTTGGATTATCTACTCGGTATACGGCAGGTATGATGGAGGACTACGTAGCTCTGGATTGGCACGACAGGGAGGTTGGGAGCGAGGGAAGGGTGGCGACAAGGTATGTTGGTCGGGAGACATTCCAGTCAGTCACCAGTCAGACAGGGAGGCCAGCTACGGAAAGAGCATCTTAGTGTAACGATCGGTGCTCAAGTATAATAATATTATCATACCAAGAACCAAGGGAGGCTTAACAATTTCACAGTACATCACTCGACGAACTCAAATTTCGAAGGAGGTTAAGGGGCTGTTTGGCCCCTAAGTAAATTGGCTGCAGCTCTCAGCCAAAGGACGAACATCAGAACAGAAAACCTAGAATAAAGCGAGCTATGGCCGCTAAGATTCTCTAACCTTCCTAGCCATCCATTTCCATTATCCAGCACTTTCAAGATAAAGATATGATGCGATAGGGGTCCATTATCCCCTCCCCATACTGCTGTACGTTTCTCCCGTGTAGCCGTGGGGAGTATCCCTAGCTCCTGATCCTCCCCCCACATCTCCTACGTGATATTATGATGGACCCCTTGCACGCCAGAACCATTCTCGGGATTATAACGAGGTTGGGCTAATGTATCTCCCACAGAACACAATGCCAGGCAGGAACAGGCAGGAACTATAATGTTATTTAGGGTAGTGTCTAATCCCTAAATACCAAAGCACTCAGTTCGAGCCTCTACTTGTCGGTTTCTTGGTCTCGGCTTTGACGCAGACCTACCAAGCTCGGATGTGGGCTCTCGGTTGGCGGGTGAACTTGAACTTGAAGGGTAGCAGGCTTGTACGCTGGTTGCGGGATGGTTGGTTAGAAGAGTTTGTAGTAGGAGGGGGCTTGGGTGATCTCTTGTCGGGAAGGTATTATCATATCGATGATGACAATATAGGTATGGGCCTGAGTGTTTGGAAGAGGGTGAAGGGATCGGCTTGTATCGTTGGGTTTAATAAATTATGCATACTATGGTTCGACCAGGCTCCGATAAAGCAATATTGTGTATGGTGACTACTTCCTAAGCCTTGAGATGTGATAAGGGGATGGAAGAAAGAGGGAGGGAGGGGTTGACAATTGCGGTCCTCACTCTTAAAAGGTTCCACTTCCTAGACCTATCATTGGCGCATCCGGGTGGGAATTTAGAACGCTGGTTCATCCTGAGAGCCATCACCACCTGCCATCACAGCAATACCACCCCTCCACCAAAACTCCACAGCTTTGCACAATAACTTTCACAACCTCACACACACTCAAAGGGGCCAAAGGAGGGAAAAAATCACCACAGATAATTCAAATTAACCTAAGCAATATATGCACCACCTGAGCCCCCACCTCAAGACCCCGACTGCGCTCCTAATTCATATGAATAGGAAACCTCAACGAGCTAGGATCATCGAACACGAAATACCCCCCAGCAAGCCCATTCCGCTCACACCTATGCGCAATAGTGCTCGCCGCAAAGCCAGCGCGAAAGCAATAAATGTAGTCCTTGTACGGACCGCAGACCGAGACGGCTGCACTACTCAAACCATCAGCCAACGAGCCCTTTTACAACTTCTGTTCTGTCTTCCCATGAGGTGGGAAAGGGGAGAATACATACTTCCCAAAGTGCATCATCTTGGTGCAGTGCGACCCTCTATAATTCTCCTGCACGCAGTGCTGGTAGCCCAGATTGTTGAGCCTGATAGCAGCGATGTCGACGTCTACGGCGCTCGGGGAGCCTCCGCTTGTCTCGCACTTGTACCAGCCGTCGAAGTCACCCATGCCCGTCACATTCCCGCTAGCGAAGTAACCCGAGACCCCGCCCCCGTCCTTAGTGTCGGTCGCGTAGGGGACGGTGGCCAGGGCGAGGTTGTCCAGTTCTTTGGTGACGTCGGAGGTTGCGTCCCCGGAGGGGTGGGCGAGGACGAGGAGGATCTGGGTGAGGAGGGTGAATAGTAGGGTGAGAAGAATATTGGTATGCATGGTTGTCTGTTTTGACCTGTTGTTCGAGGATAAGGAGAGTTTTTTTGTTTTTTTTGTTTTGTTTTGTCGGTTGGGCTTCCGTTCGTGGAGGGGATTTGGATTGTTCCCAGATGGGGGGAAACGGTGAGTGTGAAGGGGAGCCTTTTATAGAAGGGAGGAGATAGTAAGGTCTTGTCCTGAGGTTTGGTTTCGTGACAGTAGCATAATATGCTGAGCGCGAGAAGTTTAGTGACGATATCATCCCCCGAGTGATGTTATATGATGCCATCAAACACAAGGAATAGATCTGATGCAACAGAAGCGCACGCTATCTCGTGTACGACATACATTGAAAATACAAAAAGTGCTTAGAGGACTCTCTGGGAAGATCCATACATTTGAGAGAATTCCAATTTTTGCTTCTCCTAATAATGAATTTTTTGATACACCGTATAATACTCAAACTCTGGCATCAATCCACTTATATCTGCGATCCTACCTCAACCCCCGCCTATCATACGATGGAGACGACCCAACCAACACCTCTTTGCTACCAAACCACCAGCGGCACCCTAGAACAATGGACACCAATACTCTCCAAACAATGCACCTTCACTCAAGAAATATTCACCTCGGTTATGCACGAAATGATCCTCAATCCAAATTACAATTCCAGCTGGATTCTGCGAGCTGATATCTTGTCCGATAGCCCTGCACCCCCTCTCCAACTAGAAATGAGCATTCCTAGGCCAATGCTAATACCAAATTTTACGCCAAATCGGACCATCCTCCGCCGCTTCGTACCCAGGAACCCACAGCGTGACGCGGCGGCAGAACAAACATGCACATTTTACGAGGGGAGTCAAGATAGGCAAGCACTAGTAGTCTACCAATCCCACTCCGACACGCCCGAAGCGTTACCGTATTACCTACCAACGGTGCGGGCACTTGCATTCTGGTATTCGCAGGATGGGGAGGACGGGAAAAGTGTGTCCATATACTATCGCTTATTCCCAGACGTTCCTCTTAACAACCGGTTGGAAAGAACCGCCCTCCATCTCCTTACCAGGATCCATAAACTCGGCAACGGATTCACAGCGGGATATACCAAGCGAGTCTATCACGACCAGATAATCCCAAGAGAACACTTTCAAACTACATACCTCTCACTTCGCGAACGGCATGCAAAGCGGTTAATCGATAGATGGGTAGAAAATACTGATCCTGGGAAACATGTATTCGAAGACATCCTCATCGCCGCATTCCTAATCGAGTTATGGAAGGGCATGGATCGGGGTCTAGAAGCCGGTTTCGTAGATATTGGTTGCGGAAATGGTGTGTTGGTGGACATCTTGATCAGGGAGGGGTACACAGGCTGGGGCTTCGACGCCAGAAGGCGAAAAACCTGGGGTGTTTTGGGCTCAAGCACAGAACAAAACCTTCATGAGCTGGTCCTGGTACCACGATTGCTGGGTGGCAATGTAGATGATGGGATCCATGACGGTGTCTTCCCGGCCGGAACTTTCATCATCTCTAACCATGCCGATGAGTTGACTCCTTGGACACCGCTCCTAGCTATGGACTCTGAATGCCCGTTTTTGATGATTCCTTGTTGCTCGCACGACCTCTCTGGTCGACGGCATAGACAGCCGGGGAAGGGGAGTCAATATGCTTGCCTGGTGGAATGGGTAGCTAGATTGGCGGAGGATGTAGGATGGCAAGTTGAACGGGAGGTATTGAGGATACCGAGCACGAGAAATGTAGGGATCATTGGCAGGAAGATTGGAGAAGGTATGACGGTCGAATCGGTACTGGAGAGGGAAGGAGGTGGCAGTGGATGGAGCGAACGGGCGTTGGCATTGAAGGCTGGGGGGAATAAGGGGCACTAGACGGGTTGGGGATGGAAGGAGCGCTGTTCACAATTTAACGCGGCATTTAGAGATATATTGGTTGTAGAGTACAAACTCTGGTATGAATAGGAATTCGAGTTGCCATCAAATGCTGTTGAACGAGCTGTGGCATGGCTGTTGGACCGTGTGTCGTAGCAGCGAAAGCACTGTAAAGGCACAAATGATGTTGAGAATTGATTTAGAAAACTTATGATAATACAACTAGTAAATCCATCGATATCGCAGTACTGTTCGCACAAGCACAGGGTAGCGGAGGGGTCTCGATATAGAATTGATCTTACAGCGCAGCACTGTACAGGACATCATTTCCTAATTCAAGGAGATTCGCATCTCTCTCCCTCTCTCTGATGAAGTCGTATAATAACTCCAGTGGTTAGACCAGACACAGTCCAGTACCGTACCGTACTCGAGTTCCAGTGCCTTGCTGGTGGGGCCGCCCCACGCAGTGACAGGAACAGTGAATTGGATCCTTGACTATGTCTCTTTTCATACTGTATCATAGTTTACAAGGCACTCATCGTACGCTACTATGTTCCCATATACAGTAGAGTCTGGTCCAATATCAATTCCGGGATTAAGCTTCTCGGATCGGCGAGAGAGACGCAACGTCTAGGAGGCAGGCACGGGACTTCTGGGATCCGAAAAACAGTTGGATAATTTTGACAGAAAATCCAGTCCCCGGATTTTCTTTTGACGGGGATGATTTGGAAGATCTTGGCTGGGCAATCCAAGACAGTCATAGAGTGGATGAATTATAGGTCTAAGGCGTGGTTGAGCCTCGAGGCTTGATTTTTCTATGGATAAACCATACACACACTGGGATGCGGCCCCGTCATATCTCACGCCTTTCACCGTAACAGCGCCGTAGAAAAGAAAGAGAAGGTAGAGTTCGACCATCGTTTCTGTGCCCCCTCCTGTAGCTGTCCTAAGGCCAACCCTCCGTCCCTCTCAGTTCGTAGCTCTCTGCCCTTTCGTTTTTGCCGCCTTCTGAACACGCGTCCTTAATTGTTAGGCATTCCTCTTCTCCTGGACTACTTCTACTTCTTTGTCCCCCCTCCCACTCTCTCATCATCATCGCCTCCCCACAATAATAAACGATCCGACCCTGCATTCCTTTCCCCCTTCTTGGCCCGCAAACAACGAAAGAACAATACAACAAAGGACACCATCTGCATACTAATACTCATGCCGGGCGGTCCACTCACTCACGTTATAGCTTCGGCTCTATTCTACTGGGGGCAAGCTCTCCCATTTATTCCCACATACATCCATCTCATCACCACTGCACTCTTACCCATCGTTACCGGCTCATTTGCATCCCTCAAGCGTCCCGGAAACGCCGCCCGTCCTCGACATGGGAATCAAAACTTTGACCAGGACGATGCCGAAAAAGAAGATCAACCATCTCAAATGGAGAACTTGACAGCTTCCGACGCCCTTTGGTTCCCCGTGACCGCTGGCTTTTTTCTCGGATCTCTCTACTTGATCATTAAATACCTCGATGATCCCTCCATAATCAACAAGATCCTCACCTGGTACTTCTGTGGGATGGGGGCGTTTGCTATCGCAAAAGGGTTCTCGGATTCTCTTGGCGTGCTTGTGACTTACCTTTTTCCAAGACGCTACCGTTCAAAGAGGGACGGGAAGCTTTACATTGCTGGTTATAACTCCTACAAGGCCAAGGGAGATGAGAATATTAAGGGTGAGAACTCATCAGTATCTTCCATGCCCCAATTCATGGCCAGGTCAATGTGGTCGCTTCGTAGGGCTCTCTACGCGAGATTTACCTTAATAAGCGGTGGCACGAAGAATCCGTCGTTCAAGGCAACATTCTGGGTGGGAGATCTTGCTGGCTTGGCGGCCGGGATCCTTGCTGTCGGGACTTATGCACTCGGAGGAAAGCACTGGTTATTGACTAATATCATGGGCACTAGCTTTGCGTATGGAGCCATGCAGGTTGGTGCACTCCTTCCTAGCCTCCCGAAACTCGATACTCACAACCGCTCGCCACAGTTGCTATCCCCAACTACATTCACAACGGCATCTATCTTGCTTGGTGCTCTTTTCTTCTATGACATCTTTTTCGTTTTCTTTACCCCCATGATGGTTACCGTTGCTACAACTCTCGACGTCCCCATAAAGCTTCTTTTCCCTCGCCCAAGCACGTCGCCCGGTGGTCCACAGGCTTTGGCGATGCTCGGTTTGGGCGATGTTGTAATTCCAGGCCTTGTCATTGCCATGGCGCTGCGATATGATTTATGGAGATTCTACGAAAAGAAGCGTCTTTTAAACCTAGCCAATGCCGAAAAGGAGCAATCCACACTCACCGATGCTGATGGACACGACCTAAAACGAAGGAAGAAGGATCTCGCGGAAAAAGCCAAGGAGACTTATGTGAAAGTAACCGGTAATTGGGGGGAGAGGTATTGGACCGGGGACGAAGACGGAGCGGAGTTCAGCAAATTCTATTTTTACATGTCTCTGGGAGGATACTTTGTGGGTATTCTCACAACACTTATAGTCATGCATGTGTTTAAACATGCCCAGCCGGCCTTGTTGTACCTGGTCCCAGGAGTGTTGGGCAGTGTTTGGCTGGGTGCTTTGATTAAAGGAGAACTTGGGGTAATGTGGAATTACAGCGAGGAAGGAGAAGAAACCCCCGGCCCGAAAACTCCTACCGACGGAGGCTCAAAGAAGGGCGAGGGGAAGGAGAAAAAGCCTGCCACGGAGTCGACTACGAAGGAACAGAAAGCGGGGAGCTCGGAGGAAGATGCCTCGACAGAACTGGTTGAAATTGTGCAGGATGAAGAATGGATGAGGATTATCCTCACGAAGAGATCAACAAAATTGCAGCCATTGGCGAAATCTGGTGCTTGTTCTGAAGATAGCGATTTCTCTGGTGCTGCAATGTCCATCTCCGCTGTGAGCTCTATTTCTGAAGACGAACGATAGACCGCGGTTAAATAGATTGGATAATTTTTGCTACTCTCACACTTGGTTGTCTCTTTCATTTTCTCTTGTGTCTAAAGACTATAGATGGGATAGGGTTGGGGGGGCAGGATCTTTGTTTTTTCTCCTTTTTAATTGCTGTTTGCTGTTCTCTTCTAATGTATATAATATGACAGAAGGAGTTCCTTTCATATTGCCCATGAAGGATCCAGAAACATGTCCACGGGATCATACAAGCATAAGACGCGGGGGTGGTCGAAAAGATATCCCGGTCACAACTAGCTACAAGGGTTCAAATCGACGAAGGCTGGGAGGCCTGTTAGCATTAAATTTCTACCCATGGTAATACACAGATGGTGTCAAGCTTTAGCCGCATCGTGTCTGGGTTGCGAAGGTATCAGGTAATGATTCCGAGCCAACCACTGAGGTGGTACTGTACTGTACTAGTACAGTACAGTAGACTTTAATCATGTCGAGAAGAGGAGAGGAGAACTGGAGTAGAGCCACGTCCGCAAAGTCCTCATACCCCTCCAACCCCTTGAAAATGCTTCGCTAGCACTCTTCTTCTGTTGTTCAGTTAGAAACAAGTTGTGATATGTGATAAAGGCCGACAGTGTTCCGAGGGGGATATGCGAAAACGGTCACCTCAAAATGCTCTTGTTAACGGGTATTGTTCTTGTGGTACTGTAAGAATACAATGAAGGGTATCTATCATACGAGAACTTTCCGGACGCGGCCGCATTCCTGGTCCTCCCTTTTTTATATTTAATTTATTTTTATTTTAAAAAATTCCCACCCCTCTCTTCTTAAAGGAGACTTCTCACTCGTCCTCCACAAACGTCTTGAGTTTCGTGCGCAGGCACAGCTGTCCCTCAACCACACACGTGCAGTCTGACAATCCAATCGATAAACACTCGCGCCAAGTCACCCACAATGGTTGATCACGTAATGACAGAGGAGTTTCCTCCGCCTCGACCACTCTATCCCGACTACGTTGCAACACCTCTCACACGAGAACCGACAACACCTACGACCACAATGCCACGACCAAACAAGCGAACCTTAGCCTGTCGGCGAGCATCAGGGATTGGGCGTGCAAAGAGGCTACGACAAGAGAGAGTAGTTGGCGCACTAGCGCCCATAACTTCACAAGCAATGATCGCAACCAACACAGAGGACGAGGAAGAAGAAGATGATGTTGGACCATCAGCGCGTAGGAGAGGAGAAGAGGAGGAGCACAGCGTTCCTGAGCAGGAGGACGAGGAGGAAGAGGAGGACAAAGATCGAGAGCAGGGAGATGCAGAGCAGAATGGACATGAATTGGAAGCGCACGTCGGGGAAGCGGGAGGAGGACCGGAACTCTATTCTAGTTTCTCGCCGCTGGCTTATCGGCCTACTCCCATTCAAACACCCATGCCAATACCTATGTCCCCACCGGCACCCACCGCAACCTCACCAACCGCTCCCGTGGCCCCTGTAGCCCCCGTAGCACCAATCGAGAATCCAGCGCCCGATACACAAAACGGTGATGACAATGAGAATGGACATGAGCAAGCTGAAGGAACTGAAGAGCCAACTGTCACACCATTTACGCCCGTCAACCCCCTCAACAAACCCATTCCAATCCCGTCATCCAGTGCTGCGGCCGTCACAAAAACTCCCTGTCGGCAGACCCTCTGGCGTCGCCGTAAGAGGGCAGAAGCTGCTGCTGCGGCAGCCGCCGCAGTAGCCATCACCGCTGCCGCACCCGAAGCACCTCCCCCACCAGATACCCCGCCTGCCATATCGCTCACGCATGCGCAGGAGCTGAATGCGGCGCTGGCTCGCTGGCCGAGGGCTGTTCCCCAGAATATCAAACGTGAGATCCTACTGGCTGCGGCCAACGATATGGAGAAATTGCTCAAATCGAAGACGCTCACTCCCACTGGTCAGGACCTCGTTCGTCATCAGCAGGTTTTACAATTCATCAATGCTCAACTGAAGAACTCGCGGAACGCTCCCAGAATGGAGATCGCGGAGTTGGTGGCAAGCACTTATCGTAAGGGCAGGGATGTTGCGGAGAGGATCGTCAAAACTGAAAAGGAGTGGGTCAAGAATAGGGTTGTGCCGTCTGGGAAGCAAGGGAGGACCGCAAAAGTTCCCAGTATGATCGAGGATCAAGCGACCAGGAGGGTTGTGGAGCAGTACATTGAAAGGGCGGTCCGGGAAGAGGGTATGTCTGTTGTTTTGGTCCCCGCTTTCTCTTTGCTCGGGGATGCTTACCAGGAATAGGTATCTCGTCGCAGGGCTTGGTAAAAGCTGTGACGGACTACTGGCAGTCGTTAGAGTCCCAGGACTCCATTCGGAATAGAATCCGAGATGAGGAAGATGAAGGGGAAGATGACGATCAAGCCGAAGCCCCGGCGCAGGGCCCCGCTGCACCGAAGAAGCTCTCTATTACTACTAAGACTGCCACAAGGTGGTTGCAGTTAATGGGGTACACCTTCAAGGATGGAAAATATCACTTGAAGGGCGAGACAGTTACCAAGACACCAAAGTCGTCTGAGAATCACGACCTCCAGCAGCAACAAATTCAACAGATGCAGCAAGAGCTCCAGGCGCATGCTGCGGCGTCAAGCGTACAACCATCAACTCCCGGACCTTCCCAACACTCCCAGCACCCACAAGCGCCAGGACCGCCACCACCACCAGGACAGTTGCCGCCTTCATCGAGCGAGTTTTCGGGATTTAATTGGCAGGGACCTGAGTAGTATATTTTTGTTAGGAAGCTTTTCCGTTCTTTTCCTTTGCTCTACTTGCTCTACTCTTCTTTGCTTCACTTGGTCTCTGGGGTGTTCTGGCTTTATTCACTATGTAACTCTACTTTATCTGATGACTTGACGTTCTCCTTTGTCCTATGGACCACAGACCTTGTTGCTGAGTCTAGTGTTTCCATATATATATATATATATATAGCTAATGTAAGGTCGGGTCTCTCCTACATATGTTGTACGAGCTATCCAGAAAGAGCCAATCGCAAGTGCAAGCGCAACACTAAAATCAAACGTCCTTGCTTTCATTATGATATGACCAAATTATTACCCCCTCCCCTTTGATGCATCGCGCATCGCAACCCTAACTTGCCCTACCTGCAATCAATTCCAAGGCCCCCTCAGGAACTCCTGCAATACTCCCCAACCTCCTGCCATAAAACTCCATGACAGGCAACAACTCGTCCCGTGTCTGCATCATCCCATCCTCTTTCCTCCCCTTCCACCTAACGACCTTGGCATCCACAAACAGTTCCTCCAACCTCCCCTCCCCAGCCTCAGAAACCACACTCCCCTTCTCCGCGGCACAAACAAGCACGGGAGTCCTACACTTTCCCCCCTCCCCTTCCACCTCCACCTTGGCCGGCGCGCCCGCGCCAACACTAACAACCCCACCAAACTCCACCCCGGGCCGCGAGAGCACGAAATCCAACGCGGCCAAGCCTCCCTGCCCGTACCCGAAGAAGAATATCCCGCGTGCGCGCCACCCGCACCGCCCGGCAAGCGCATCGTCGACGATTCCGGCGAGCAGCGCGCGGGTCCTCGTGAAGCCCGCATCAGAATCCAGCCCGCCGGTGGAGTTGTCGAAAATGACGTCGTCGCCCCAGTGGTAGGCTTCCTCCGGGATGGGTAGGGAGTTGGGAGCTTGGATTGCGAGGACGGCGGTCTCGGGCAGGGCGAGTTGGGTGCCGAGGGTTGCGAAGGAGTTGTGTAGATCGCCTAGACCGTGCATGAGGATTAGGATGTTGGTTGGTGGAGTGGGAGTGGTGGGGGGTGGGAGGGTGTAGACGAGAGACTTTGGAAAGTCATCTTTTTGGGGGATTGAAGGAGTGGTTGCCATCTTTTCTTTTTTTTCTCCCCCCCCCCTCTGTGCTGTATCTGCTCTGGATAGTTGGTGGTGGTGGGGGATCTTGGAGACACTGGTAAGTTAGACGATGGCGGGGTTGGAGTCCAAGGGAGGCTCTGCGGAGGGGGGAGAGGACTTAGCGCATGTTACGGCTTGGCGGAAGTTGGTTTAGGCTCTGAGCTTGGGGAAGGTGTCAGTTTCATTTTGGTGTTAAGATTTGATCTAGCGTTTTTTTTCTTCCTTTCCAAGCATGGGTTGTTCACTTGCGGTTTATAGGCCCCAAAAAAGAGTGATAAAGGTTGTAATTAATTTTGAGATAATTAAATTTTTTATAACCCTCAATCTCACGACTAAAAGAATATTTCCACGTTGGTTTGAGATGCGTTGGATGTCACAGAAGCATCACAACCCGCCGCTGATATGAATGCCACGCCTCCTTCCTTTTCCTCCTTCTACATATTATGTACTGCAGCGGATAACCTTCTAGACATTGTCCATAGCTGCCACATTTAAAACTCTATATATCCTCCATCCCCCGCTCACTCATTCTCTCTTCTTCTCTCCTTGCCCTCTCCAACATCAGGCCTACCTCAGCGGTAATCACGGTTTGAGCCTCAATAAATAGATCCCATGAGAAGAGTCTTGGCGGCGGTATACCTGGCCTAATAAGGAAAGACAGGCGAGAAAGCAGCCAGCAGCAGCCAACACCCTGTCCTGCCCTGCCTTGTCCTTCTCAACAACAGCCCTCAAGCTTACCACATTGTACAGAAAATTCTTTCGTTCAGTATCATACACTCTCTCAGCCTCGAGCTCGCCCTGCAGGAAATCATCGGCTCCCACGACCATTCATTGACGGACGAGGAAAGGGGAAGCTCCGACGGTCGCTAACAAGCGCGTGTCATGACTTCCTCATACGAAGGGATCGAGGGCCCTTCCCCGAATTCTATCGCGGGATTGGTACCCACCAGCCCCATCCCCCACTAACCCACGCATTTTGCTAATGTACGGGTCTCTCTAGTCATTATCCATATTCTCCGACATCCTCTCAAACCTGACGCACGACCTGGTCCTCCAATCGCACCGCCAGGAGAAACTACGTAGCAGAGCACATCCTGCCGATTCCTCGTCCTCCTCGTTAACCTCGCTATCGGAGACGACATGCCCACGGTGCAACCTCCCCCAGCACACAGCTCAGACACTACAATCCGCGGACGCGGCTGACAAGAAGAAGTTCTGCTCGAGGCTTCCATTCCAGAACACTCCCTACCACGACATCTACGGCAATCCCTTCCCAACAAACAACTCCAGTGCGAAGGAGAAAAAGGCCGCCGCTGCCTCGGCTGCTGCAGCTGCAGCGGCGGACTCGCCGACCCCAGATCCATCGGATACTGCGGCGCCGGCTCCAAAGGGGAAGAACTCGGCTATCGTCTATTTTAGGTGCACGTCATGTGACAACGACAAGGTCGCGTCGTCGCGGTACGCCGCACACCTGGAGAAGTGTTTGGGGCTTAGTGGGAGGAAGAGTAGCAGGGCTGCTATGGCGAAGATGAATAGTAGCTCTGGTGGAGGGAGTCCTATGCTTGCTCCGGCGGATGCGCCGGGTGGTGGGAATGGCGGGAATGGTAATGGCAATGGCAATGGTGGGGGTAATGGTAAACAGGGGGGTAGTCGGAAACCTAGCCCGGAGAAGAAGTCGCCTGTTCCGCCTCTAGCGATACTCAACGGAGCAGAGGAGACTAAGACCCTCCTTCCGCCGCCAATCCCCGCACCGCTTGCCACCGTCGTCGTCGGTGTCCCCAGCAGTATACCGCCAATCACTACCACAACTGCAACCGCCACTGCCACCCCAAAAAAGAAAAAAAAGAAGGCCGCAGTAGGTGCAAACGTCCCGGTTCCCCTCCCGGCCGCAATCTCTCATGGCGACCATGACAAAGACCCCCAGGACAAAACCCGAGATACCTCAATATCCCAACCAACAAAAGACGCCCCCGCGCCTCCCAAAAAGCGTAAACGAAAAGCCGAGGCTGATGGCACAATCAACGTCTCTGCAATACCTGCAGCATCACCACTGTCGATAGGGGGGATACCACTTCCCGCGGGCAGCGAGATTCCGAAACCCCCGCCCATTAAGAAGCAAAAAGTCACGCCCAATGCAGGAGGCTCGGAAACTCCGATTTCCACCAAAAAGTCTCAATTGAATAAATTTAATAAGAATAGACAAAGCCCCACTCCGGGGAACTTACCCAAGAAGCCGCCTGTTTCGGCTGCGGCTGGCATTGGCGGTGCTGATAGGGTTTGTTCCCCTACTTCCTGCTCATTTATTATCACTCGATTAACCCACTAACTATCTACGCGCGCACAGATATCTACCCTCCCTCCACCCCCACCCCCAATATCCGCCCCCAAACCCACGAAACCGAAGACAGTAAAGGCGAAGATTGTCGCTGCAGCGTCTGTGGGCGCAGCAGCAGCGGGAGGAATAGCCAGCAACGCAGTTCCAAAACCCGTTAAGAAGCTGGATGGGGTTAAGAAAATTAAGGGCCCAGGAAAAGCTAAAGTTGGAAAAGCTGCCGGGAAGGGAATCGGAGCTGGGAAGGGAGTTGCGGGGAGTAATAGTGCCGCCACTGCTGCTACTTCTGCTAGCAGTAATGTTGGTGGTAGTAATGCTGTTAATGTTACGCCGGTGTCGGGGGTAGTAGGGGGCACGACGGGCACAACGGGTGCAGCACCGGGACAGGTTGCGGGAAAGGGGGTGGCTAGGAAGGGGACTTAGATTGGCCCCTGCGGCATTGATGTGGGGGTGGGTAGTATCGCATGTGCATGAGGAGGAAGGCATGAATTTTTTATGGAAATTGGGATAGGCGTTAGCTTTTCTTTTATCTGTTATTTTTTTTTTGCAGTGAGCTACTATTATTTGTCTGTCGATTGGTTGGTTGATTGGTCACTTGGTGCCTTTTTTTTGTAAGATGGTGGTGTGGCGTGGTTAGTTAGGTATGTAGACTGAGATCATTACGCATTCATAAAAACTCACTCGCGGGATCTAGGTGGTTGATTGATTGATTGAGAATGGAGTCAGTGGTTGGGCGATTGGGTGATATAGTTGAAAGGGAATAAACTACTCTTCAACCGCTTCTCCCCCGTCTCCCCCGTGATGTTTCGGTCCACTCCCCTCTTGCGCTTCTCCATTCCCATCCGGCTCACTTTTTTCGTCCCTTGCACTCTCCCCATCCCCAAACTTTTCCTCTCCCTCCCGCCCCTCCTCCTCCTCTTCTTGCACCTCCTCCTCTTCCTCATCTCCGCTCTCCTCCCCTTCATCCTCCTCAACAACCCCCTCCTTTCCCACCCACTCCACAACCCCCACCCGACGCCTAACAACCCGTGCACCATCCGGCCTCAGCCGTCGATAATATCCACCGGCCACAGCCCCCACCTCGAACCCGCGCCGCGCGTACCATCCAATCCCCTCAACATTCATCTCCCAAACGTGTGCGTAAACTTCTCTGACCCCGCTTCCTACCACCGCCTCCAGCAGCCTCCCCGCCACGCCGAGCCCACGATACGGGCTCAGGGTGCAGAGCGTCATCACGTAAAGTTTGCCATGGGGTTCCAATCTGCAACGGATGGCGCCGATGCATATCGGTTGTGCGGAGGGGGGGGAGGACGGCGGGGGGTTGTAGAATGCCAGACGGGTCAGACGCGTTAGGAGGGGGGAAGGGAGGATCTCGCTGTAGAAGGTTTGCGGATACGGGATCGGTAGGAGGAGGGTGTTTAGCCGTTTCAGCAGTGGGATGGTTAGGGGTGTTGGCGGGGCTATTGTTATGTTTGGGTGGGGGGTGTGGGAGGGTTGTGGCATCTGCTAGTGGTTGGGCGTGGTGGTGGTGGTGGTGGTAGTGGTGGATGGAAGGTATGATATTTTATTTATTTGGTGCTGATCGCAGCGTTGCGAGAAACGAAATGGTGGCTAGTGGTGGAGTTTGTTACCGTTCTTCGGATGAAAATATCGTGTCCGTCCTGCCCTGTGTTTTGTTTTGTTTTTTGTCGTGTCGACCATTAAGTTGTGATACTTCCTCCGCGTAGTACTTATTCGCGTTGCACGATATCGAACTTCGCGAACCCCCCCCGGAAAGAATGCGGGGCAACACGTGACCAGGAGATCATAGGGTGTTTATCCCTCCTCTCTCAATCGACAACCCCCAACCCAACCATCTCTAACCCACCGCCCCGTGCATGACGAACAAGAACCCCTGCCCCATTTTTCCCTCGTTCTCTTTTCCTTCCCCCTTTCCTTCCTCCGTGACCAACTTCTGCACCGCGGTGGATTTGCGGTGGATAAAGTATACCACCACAGAGCCAAGCAAGTACCGGTACTGTACTGTACCGCGCACAAGCAACCGTGCTTAGAAGTCCAATTAAGCTTCGGAGCTGCATGTCTTATCATACCCAGGTCTAAATATAGAAAAATTCGTTTTGCGGAAAATCCTTTATCCTGGGAGAAGAAAGAGGGGGGTTTGAAATTGTACTCGTACGATACCGTATTTGAGGGTCATCATAACGTTAGGGGCGGGGCGCGGTAAGGGGTGTATGATAGGCTGCAGGGCGAAGAATGGTTGGAAGGTATGGTACGGTAATGGACCACGGTAACTGATAGAATGGTATCATATCATAGATGGGGGGAAGGTGAATTCCGATGATTCGGTCTTTTTTCTTTCTGTGATGTGTGATATGATTCATGAGCTTGTATTCATTCCTATCATAATATTATCATGCCTGGAAAACTTATATGATACCGCAATACCCATGCCCTCAGGCAGTCCTCACGATATGACTACGGTAGCACAGTACCCGTATGATGGAAAGACTTATTATGCCATGGTATCATATGATACAGTTAAAACACATCACATCACATCGCACCTTCTGAAGAAGACTCACTCACTCACTTACTCCTCCCTCTCCAACTTCCGAATCTTTCCCTCCAATTCGAATTTCCTCCTCTCGAGTCCATCCCTATACTCCACCAACCTAATTTAAATGTTTAGCAATCACGAAAGGTGGGAAAGAAAGAAAGGAAAGAAAGGAAAGAAAGGAAAGAAAAAACTTACCTTCGAATCCTCCCATCCACACCCTCCTTCAACACCTCATTCCGCCCCCTAGCTTGCAAATCGCTCTTCAGCTGCGCACCCGTATACGCTCCAACCGCTGTGATCGCCACAGCCCCGACGGTCAGGATTATAGTCCTCCGGCGGAGAAGTGGTGTGGACATTTTTTTTTTTTACTTTTTTTTACTTTTTTTGTTTTTTGTTTTTGAATGATGACGTAGTGCGGGGAAGGGAAGAGAGAGATAAGGGTTTTTGTGATAATTGTGATGATTCTGAGTTGGGTCGAGGAAGGGGGGGGGGGGAAAGGGGGAACTGTTTTCGTTGCCGTTCGGGGGTGCCGTTCGGGGGTGCCGTGGGTGGGTGGGTGGGTTGGTGTGAAGTTACCGTACCGGTTGTGATATTGTGATACACTTATTGGAAATCGGACTGACGAGATTAAATTGCGGGGAACCGTTTGTTGGGCTTTGTGCGATTATGATGGTGCGGTGGAAGTTGGGTTTGTCATAATACGAGTATCACTCATCGCTCACATATATGGGATTACACACAGCTGTGCTCGAGTATACGAGTAGTAGCGTGAGGGGGGGTTGGCAGAGAGATGTGGAACTTTTTTGGGGGAGAAAAAACAAAAAAATTAGTACTTATATCATAGGATCTCTTGAGTGCGCTTTCGTTGTTTTTTCTTCATCCTTTTCTCTTTGCCCCCCCCCCGGTTTCCTTATTTTCCCAGGGTTAAGGCGTCTTCCACATCACATCACATCTCGCATACCATACCGTACCATACCATACCCGTATCGTAATCACTCGAAGCACCGGTGTCGTGCGTCCTGAACATGTCCAAACACACTCCGAGGGTTTTTATCATTCGCCATGGTGAGTTAGTGAGAATGTGTGTGTGTGTGTGTAGATCATGCCGCGATGCTAACGAGTATTATCATGCCACAGGTGAGACGGAATGGTAGCTACAACACCCTGAACCCCAGATCTGCTTTCAAACCCATACTGTTTACGAGCATTATACAAGTAGAATGTTATATGCATTCATTGGGCACCACGTGTTGATGCAATTGGGCGCAACACCCACAGGTCGCTCAACGGTCGACACACCAGCACGACAGACCTCCCTTTAACGCCTGATGGTGAGAGGCGCATAAAAGCAACCGGGGAAGCTCTCATCGGGGAGGGGAAGCTGATCTGCCCGAGCCTATTGGCATACGTGTATCCCTCACCCAATAATATTGATGACCATTCCATCTCAGACGGTGGCAATGAGCGCCACATAACAGTGCTAACCTCAGGAAGCTACGTCTCCCCACGCCTCCGCGCAAAGCGCACCCTGGAGCTGCTCGGGCTCTTTGAGAAATGCCCACACCTATGCGGACAATCTGCAGAGACTGACCAATTGGTGGAATGGGATTACGGAGACTACGAGGGCCTCACGAGCCCGGAGATCCGTGAGCGTCGCCGCATAAACGAGGTGCTCGGCGACGGGCCGTGGGACATTTGGCGGGACGGGTGCGTGGGGGGTGAGTCGCCGGAGGATGTGGAGAGGAGGTGCGATGCGCTCATCAAGACGATTAGAGAGCAATGGCATAGCCCTGCTATGCGGGACGGAAACATCCGCGGGGATGTAGTGTGTGTTGCGCATGGACACTTGTTGAGGGCTTTCGCGATGAGGTGGGTTGGGAAGAGCATTAGCAGTAATACGGTGCTGTTGATATTGGAGGCCGGAGGGGTTGGGGTCCTCAGGTTTGTTCCTTGCCCGCCCTGTGCTGTTGCTGTCTATGATAGTAGAGTTGGAGAATATTGATGGGGCGGCAGCTATGAACACCACTCGATCGATGAGCCTGCAATATTGCTCGGGGGTTCATTTGTGGTTAAGGCTGAGAGCCCCAAAGATTGAGAGGGCAACCCGAAGACAGTGCCGCAGACCAAGGCGGCCATCATACGAGCTGATGGCACGCAGACTAGTAGTGCGCGCAGGAGGCCGGGCGGCCACAGTGATACCAGTGCTGGTAGTTTATACCTAGTTAGACTCCAAATGGATTCATTCAGTTCGTGATCTCGTACAAACCCTCGAGTGTCAGACAGCGGGTAAGTTTGAAGACCAACTCCAGGTGCTATTCAATCCAGAGACATAACCCCAGTCATAAATCATAGTTCCAAAAATAGTACAAAAGACGAGACATCCAACTCACCTTTTACAAAGTGGCCCCCTAATGACCCACAATCGAGCTCAATATCACAACCTAGACCACCCCACCTCTGATGCATAAGCCAAATCCCATACATCCCGAAGCAGTCAGTGAGCATTAGTTTAATGTCCGTCTTGATGATCGTACCATCCTTCAGCTCTCAGACCAGTCACCCAGCCGCCTGGCCCCCGCACGCCAGGATTGCACATAAATGAGAATCCTATCATCCCATGAACACGACGAGTAAGCATACTATACAAATCGCTCTAGAACAGACCCCCCCCCCTCCCCTTTTTTTTCCGCCAATCCGGGAGCCAATATATCGAGACTAACAACACAATCGTATATATTCTACCGTGTACACGGGTTCTCGGCGTAATCCTCGCTCGTCATTGTTCTCGGGCTCTAGTCTAGAGGTGGCTACCGCGATAGGCACTATATCCGGCCTGATCGGCATAAACTAGCAAGAACTTAGCCTCCACAACCAGGGGTCAGTCGTACGAGTGTTTGCATGGTACTCGAGTATGCGTCTAGCCCGCCTGCATCTTTCTGGTGTACTCGAGTATTGAGCCAACCATACCCAATCATGGAGAGTCACCTCTCCCCTCCTTCCCCCGATACAGCATGGTGCCCAGGCATTGCGGCATCCCCGTCCACCACCACCACCACCACCACCACCACTGTCACGGATCCAACCTGAAATGCCCGATAAGACCCTTGGCATTCCCGAGTAACGACGGGCTCGCGCCGGCCCCCGCATATCTAATCCATTCCACTACGAGTACCCAATACCGCGCCAAGGTCTGCAATGTTATATTATCTCTGAGGAATTATGGGTACAGTATATGTTATACCGACCCCGGTTATCACAAGCTTAATTTTTCCGGCAGAAAGTTGCCGGAATCCAGCGCACGAAGGTAGGACTCGCGGGATTCCTCGGTGTCCCAAATACCCGGTAGGGTAGTTCTACAAGAAGCAAAACTGAGGGATATCGCAGGTGCCTCGCTCGCCTTGTGAGGTTTGCGTTAGGGTAAAAATAGGTGTGGGTGGTTTTTTCGCCATGCTTTAGACCCCACTGGAAGAGAGAGAAAAGCAGAAAAAGAAAATAAAGAAAAAAGGTAACGATGGCCACTAAAGCGGAAACCCCGGTCAGGTGTCTTTCTGATTTTCTTTCCTTTTTCCTTTTTCTCTCCTTTCACCCTCTCTTCCTCCTGTTCCCAGATCGATAAACCCACGCGGGAAATGGAGCGGAGAGACGGGGCTAAACACCGAGTTCTCCAATCGGGCGACCGACTAGGCTCAGGTTCGGACATCTTAAGCCCTTCCTCACAATTCCCAGGCATGCGAGGTCACTGCTGTGTAGCTGTTAGTCCGTCTATGTCACAGACTCAAAGGTAGCTACTATCATACCTCTAATATTCAGCGGCGCCAACTGCCCGGCGGCTGAGCAAACTGATTTACAGCATGCACTTGACACCACGAAAAAAAAACCGAATACAGTGTAGCAGTGACAATAGGGGCATATAATTTCCCCAGGATCTATTTTGCATAAACCCGCTCTCCCCTCTCGCCCTTCACCCCCGTGTGAGGTCTTCTAATACGAGTGATGGCATATGACCTCACGCATCGAATGGTGTGATCTTGTGTGATCCCGGTCAGTTTATATTAAAAGGAACCGGTGAGGGCAATAATACTATGGGTTGGAGACAGGTGCACCAACCCATTTTTGATGGCAAAGCACGGATAGTAGCACTTCGGGGCTGCTTAGAGCTTGGAAGCGGGGTGCCGGCTACCCCGGATCTCCCGGTGTTAGCGATTTAGGAGCAGTGTGGTTGATCGGTAGGTATGTGTATCGGTGACAGGTGGGTAAGGAGGTATGCGAGCTGCTGAAAGATGGCGCGTAGCGGCATGCTATTACGCGTTGGAAATTGATCAACCTCTAACGAGCCAGATACAGGTTCCTAATACGTAACCTGCAGTCGCAGTATGATCTGTGAAAATCAATAGAAACTTTGCGAAAAGGCTCCAGGTGTGAAGCAAATGCAGACCAACCAGTGCTCCCAGTTGTCCCGTCCAGTCCGTCCAAAGACGAGACATTGTCGTCCTCCGTCGTCCTGACCTCGTCTAGGACGGACTGGACGACTGGAAGCACTGACTGACCAACCAGATCGCTAGGATCTGACTTGGGATGCGAAATCGAAAAGTCCTCGAAATTCTCCCAGCGATTATTGATAGAGCGCCCTTTCCGAAGACATAGGATTGCTCACTACATCACAGGTTTGGGAAAAAGAGTAGTCGAAGTTGCACTAATAAACTACATTACAATAGCAAATGCAGTATGCGGGATTCAGCAGCCTAGTTCATAGAACCCTCCTTGACCTCTCAGCCAAATAATGCAGAAACTAAGAAGCATGGAGCTAAGCATACTGCATCGCCTTCACGGCCAGTGTGTCGTGAATTACAGCAGGGATTCAATATAAATTTATGGGAGCATTGCCGTAGAGAAAAATATTACCTGCCGCTTATCGATTGGAAGTCGCAGCCGTTTCCGGTCTAGTTTCCAACGCAAAATCGCGGACGCGAGATCGATGCATCAGATATGCCTTAATCACGCACTGGAGTTCAGTAGGAAAAAACAGCTCCCATCAACCAAGTTACCGGTAACGGTAATTCGATAGGATGAATATTCCCACACCCACCGTCGGTACCGAGTGGGGAAAAAGTATAAAACCGCCACCAAAAAACAATCCCCGAACATATCCGGGATTCAAGCTAACATTTGGATAAAACGCGCCGGATAATTAATATATATCCCCTCCCGGGAACTTTCCCTCAGTCAACAATCATTTCCACGGCTGTTGATGTAGAAGTGCAATTCCGTTTGAAAAAAGTGCAAAATTCATCTCTAGCTTCTTCGGAGGAAACACCATGAAGGGTAAATCCCTGCCAAGATTAATCCCTGATCCCGTCCAAAACGCCTTAGTGTTTCCCTTCAGTTTGGTAAAGGAGGGAGAGCCTATATTACTTGTCCCAGGCAAGAAGCATCCGGTAACAGGTTTTCGTAAAATATATAGCAAAGCCTGTGCGTATATGACGCCCAGACAAACTCACGACTGGTTATTTCCGGATACTTCTCGCTTGGGACAAGTGCCGGTAGGAATAATTCCACGTGGGGCGGATACACGAGTGGCATGGTGGTAATGTAACGGCGACGGGTTGTGTGACTGCAGCCATGCCCGGCGGCCAATAAATAGACCACACTCCCTCACGCTGCCAGGGGCAATGAACAGGAATGGGGCGAGTGATTCCCCATGACTGCAAATGCTTATCATTGCGACGTTGGGCAACATTCCGTAACCGGTGACAGGAGTAAGGCATTTGACCAAGAAGACAAAATGTGACCGCCTAAAGAGCTGTGGGTGGGTGGCCGGGAGGAGGGACCGCCCCTGCTATTAGGCTGGCAATCCTGGTCCCAAAACACTCTTTCAGGCATACGTATGCATAGTAATTGTCATGATAATATCGCGACTACTACTCCTAATGGAACTACTCGGGTAGAAAAAGTACTTCCTCCCGATAAGCAGGTTGTCGGTAATTGAGAAGACTCTGCATATCACAAACACGGTGTCATGTCATCCATTGGCCCTAGTGGCGGGAGGGCGGGAGCAACGGGATCGGTAACTAAGCTGAAACCTGGCTTCAATACCCTCGTTCCATGTTTTTGCTTTCATTGGATGAGTGCTTCTAGGAGTCCTCGGGATCAATTCCCTCCCCCCCCCAAGGTAGGCTAGTCCTACATTACCCATCACAATCTAATTAGCAGTGGATGCTCACTTTCCCGTCGTGGCCTGCAGGTATGAGGCTGCGCTACTTGCAGTTCATCGCAAGGCGCGCGAAGCACCGAGTAGAGTCGTTTCTCAAGAGCCAGCAACAGAATAGGTCTTATTTACCGCAAGAGCAGAATTTTTCAGTGATCACCGTACATTTGTGAAACCCAATCGTGCGTGCGAAGGCTGGTCGTCGGATCATCGCACCCACAACGCACAAAGCCTATGGAGGGAGGGAGCTCCAACATGGAGCTAATTTATCATAGTTCCTGGTTTGCTAGCCGGTCTGCATCAAATCCTAGGCAATTAGCTGTCTTAGTTTCGCATCAAAGAAGCCAAATTCGTAGGTTGCTATTCGAAATGAGTAGCTTTTTATCTAGCCAGCAAATCAACCTCAAGCAGAGGGATCGACGTCGGGCCGCTCCGGCAGCTACCGGCATTTCTCACGGTGGGTAAATACGGTAATGGTGTCAGCTGAGAGTTCTGGAAGCAATTCAATCAGGTGATATTATCAATCTGACGTCTTCACCTCTGGGGCTTTATTCGAATCTCAGCTGCCTATTGGATTACCCGTTGTGAAGGAGAGTCTGCCGGCAGTCTCCACTGCCGTATCTGTTGGTTAACAGCTCCTTCACCCAATGTACGAGTACGAGTAGTGACGCGGCGCGAAAGCAGCACTTCGGGGTAGGGAGGGAGAGCCAACCGGTGCGAAGAAGATTCCTGCAGGTTGTGTGATGTAACCTGGTCAGCACCGACAGCTATTGACCATGTGCCCACTAACTGTGACGAGTCACAAGTACTCGAGCAACGCTTTGTATATTGCGGCCATGCGGTGATTGGTGTGTAATATCGGATTTCCAGGGTTTTCTATGCTGTGACTTGTGACATATGAAAGGAGGGCTCTTTTTTTTTTGCCCGCGGCTACAGCGTGAATGGCAAGAAAAATTTTGCTATTCTCGATTGACCCAGTTGTGCAACGTCGGCCGGTCAGCGCAACGACCTTTTTTTTGCCCAGGGCGAACGTACCGGTACAGTACCGGTACGAGTATTAGGATTGTGTCACACAGGGTAAGGAGCAGGGATATGGGGGGTCGGAAAAGACGAAAGCGGATGCCGATGTGCAACCACCGACAACGGGAGATCTTCCACGCGGGTCCCGGAACGGCCCGGCCCGCCGCAGATGTGTAGTCCGGGCGGGAAAGAGTACCTTGGCCCATAAATTACCTTTCTAGGTATCCCAGCTTAATTCAAGCCTGCCCGTACATCAAGACCACGGCAACTGTGCATTAACTGCAGAGCATCCAAACATAAACCAGCCAAGCAGAAGCAATGGATTTAGCAATTAATCCATCATAATCAACGAAGGTAAAGTGTTCGGGAATTCTGGTAGCCAGGGTGATGCAGGTTGATCCGAACACATGTACTCAGTAGTCACGAAGCACTAGTAAGCTCAAGTAAACTGGTAAAAGGTTAGGGGAAAATGGGCTACGTCAAAAATAAATAACAGGGCCGCTTGCACCATGGTACTAGCTAAGGCCCACTGAGGTAAGAATTTAAGTTGGAGAAAACTCTTCAAGAACTTTCTCATGGAATAAATGCTTCCTAAAATAAATTAGCACCAGGAGAAGGAAAAGGGGGGGAACTAGAGCACCGTAGATTCTGGGCAAACTCGGCCCCCCGCGATACTTCTTAAGGTAGCTACCGGCTCCCTTAAGGCCTAACCCCGTGGCAAATGCGCTTTTCTGGAAATAGTAACTGCTAGGCAGGGGGCAATGAGTTTGCCCAGAGAATTGAACGCGGATCCCACTTTATGCTATCCGGATAGGGTATAAAGCCAAGTTTTATAGTACCCCATAGCGGCGACCAGCATCCCTGGAAGATTGGATCTCAGTATCCTGCTATCATTTTCCTTTTTCTCAGTTGGGGGGGGGGCAGCAACCTACTTCAGTGTCATGCAACTTGGCTTTTAGGTTTCGGAAGAGAAAGGCCTTTGAGGCCAGACTTCGATTTGACCTGCACCATTAGCTCTTTTCTCACAATGCCCCTGTAGGGTAGACATAGGGTTACTGGTTTAACTACTTACAGGGCCTAGATTACATTATACCTCTCTAGTATCTAGGTATGACACTTTAGGTATTAGCTACAAATTCCATGGTGGGTAGGCACCTACCCTTTCATTTGACCACTCTCCGTAGTAGATGGCTTTGCATTTGTGTTCTCCCGTTCTAGTGACCTACAAGTCCCTGATAATTCGATCCCTCACAAATACTCACGAACCTCAAAGATATTCGGGCATCCCGGCGCCAAGGGTCTGTGCTTTGACATAAAGGTGTCCAGACACTTGTGAAGTTCAAGGGCGCCATACTGCGGTAATTCCCCCAAACAAGGAGGGCAAGAGAACTTATCTCGGCCTCAAATACGGCTTTTAACCTCGATGTCCCATTTGATCGCTTGCCGGTTCTTGGATGCACTTATCCCGTAGAGGTTCACTCGCGCTGAAATCAATGAGGAAATGGCGAGTTGATTTTATGGACTATCTATTTTAGCAGGGATTTTGCTCTTGACATGCGGACAAGGAAAGCTAGGTCCCACTTTATTGTGCTTTGTCGCTGAGAAGCGGGAATAGCCACGGTCACCATAATATTATTGAGATTTTTAAATTGCGATCGTCCATCCGCGCAACACACAGGATTATGAACATGGACGCGCGAGGTTTCAAACGACTTCAAAGAGGCCTCCCCAACGAAACCAATCTAGATTCCCATTGGCTTTCATTTCTTTCGCACGAAGATTGGATATGTCTTTAGTGCTGTGCCGGCTCCGCGTCAACGAAGTGTCTAGAGTTGGCTTTCGCCGTGTGCCTGAGCGGCTCTTAAAATCCTCTGTCTCCTTAACCCTTCCTCTCGTTTTCGTATCTTCCGCTCTCCCTTGCTCTCCTTCGATGGAGCTTGTCCTTGATTAAACAGGACCTGCTCGATTTTGCCACTGAATGCATCAATCCTCCTCTTGTTATCTCCAAACCTCAATGATGAAACAAGCATCATTGTTTTCAAATAGTTTTCATCAACTATCATCTTGATACCGGGATGGGATGCATTCATAACGCCGATTATCGAGTCCACCGCTAATCCATTACAGCGTATGGCAATCATGGGAAACGAATGTTCAGTGAGTCCTGGATTCATGATTCCGGATTCACGAAAACCGGCCGATAAGGCCGCAGTGAGGATAATACGAGCGGTCTGAAGATCGAGGGTCTGTATATGGAGTATCTTGTCTTGCAAGTTAGCACAAAGTTAGTCTATGGGATTTCGAGCGTATGTGCCATACCATAGGTTCGAACTTCATGTGGACTAGCCGAGTGGAGCTTGAGACACCAGTTCTCGCTTCAGAAAGCACTGGCTCGGTAAGAACTTGATTGTTCATAGAACCTAAACCGAGAACATGCCCTCCAAGCAACGTTTGACACACTTCTCTTGGAGTCATATCATTGCAGTCCACAGGGTCATGGGAAACAAACAGCCACTTTCCCCCACCTTTTCCACCCATGCCCGCATTACCCGAGGGAAATTCAGCTTTCTCGTCTGGTTCAGGGGTTTCCCCGATCGCTTGAGAACCCTCCCCAGCTAGCTTTTTCGAGCCCTCCAGGAAAACGCTTATTCTCCCACTGCAGCTACTCGTGGTAATGATATTACGATGCTCGTTTAACCGATTAATCAAGGGAAGGATGTGAATGTCGATGGATCCTTTCGGGGATGCGTCTGGCACTGGAGACAAAATTTCGGCTAAGATCTGTGTTTTGTGAGCCGCAAAGCGTGCGTGTAGTTGCTGAGACATTTCCCCTTTGGTTTGTTGAATGGAGTGGGATGTTTGGAATTATGGAGGGGTATGAGGCGTTTAATCCTTCGAATTACCGTAGCCGACTTCTGATCTGATAAGATAAAAAAAAAACCCATATCCGGGGCACGAGAATAGCCCATTTCGATTCGACTTCACTTCCAGGAGTAAACGCATTTCTTTTCGTGGACAACACATCTAAGAACCTTCAGCACAGTATTTCTTCAATTCTACTAGTGCACTGCGCTATGCCACTAGGGAAGGTAGTATCTGGAGAGACTACCTCGCAGCCCAATCAATTGATAGGTTAGCTGCCTAAGCGCTGGAGTTAAGGCTTCTGCAACTAATTTAATGGTCCTTGCTTTGAATATACATCAGACGATGATAAAATTGGAGGCAGACCTGAAGACGGCTTTTCCAAGGAAGGATCCGGGCAACATTATAGGGAAGAATGTCCTGCAGTAAAAAAGAAGCACAGCGGGAAAAGGGCTTCAGTGGCGATACAAAATCGCTATAATTACTGAGTTAACAATCCTTGGAAATAGAGGAACAAAAGAAATTGCGCGAAATATTCGCCCTGCATAGACTCCTGGCCTCGAGGACATCCATCGATGTTAGCGCCCCTGAAAGGTATTACATTTACCCTTTCCAGCTTATCTGTCGCTAGATTGCTCCCTGGATTACTTTCATGTATGCTCTAGAATAGTGATATTTATCGAGGCAATGTTAATGCATTTAGTTTCCTCCTACCTCCCAAGGAAGACAATGTCTGTCCTTAGTCTAGTGATATGTCTCCGAAACAATCACCACCTTGTCACCAGCGCCAAGCTTGCACAATTCCTTGTGTTCCATCAGTCCATAAGAATTAGGTGTGGTATGAATGGGGGAAATACGCTGAAACGTATCTATGATTGATCCGGAGAATGAAGGTTTATATCGTACTGCGATTGCGAACATCGAGTCTTCGTGGAAAGGACGAATAGAGGGACCACCGAAAACACCGACAACACGACTCCTGGGCTACTTGTGGAGGATCCCGTAAGTCTGCTTTCCTGAAGTCATTTGATATATTGCCTACCTGCATATTCATAACCATCCTCGCGATCAGTATATTTGTACCGATATAAGACGCAATTCCCTTGTGAGAGGACAACAGATACATATTTATATCATATGTTGCCCTTCTCTGTCGCCCGACCTCCCACGATAAGTGATCAGCTCTTAAGCTGCTACAGTATCAGAGCCAGCCGTTGAGGCATATTTGATCATGGGGCTTTGGTGTCTGTAGCTCTGTTATAGGTGTTTGGAGACAACTAGATGCTCCGATCAAATGCTCGAAAAAAAATCTCATCGGAGGCTAATTTAGCTTGTACGTGGGCCAAATTCTCAGAATATACAGAGATATTAGGTTTCGCAATGATCGAACACCTCACAAGGTAAGGTTTATCACTTAAGTGCTTAAGCAAACTAGGAGGCTTGTTGCCCGTTTATGGTGCGGATGGAGCCCACGAGCTCGCCTTCTGTGAAAACTTGATTTACTGATTACACACAAACACGCTTTTCCACTGCATGGTAATTAATTGCACTCCCTCTGTTGCTAACGTTGTCTCCACTCTCAACGTGGCCTGTCGGTTTCTTTACGAGAACTGGTTTATCCAATAGAATTGGATTACATGAAGAGCCCTGAGCCTACCATATTAACACGAAACTGTGTTCAGAAAAAACTCCCCTCTGACTGATATTTCTAGGTCGCGCACGGGAATAAAGGGGCCTTATGCGTGTTACTACCTTTATGTGCAACCGGGCCGGCCTTTGCGGGTAGGTGATCGCCTGCTCTTGCAGTTTATTTCTTTTATTGAGCGATTTTTGGAGGGATTGTCTCCTCCAGGCCATTGCGACCCTTTTTTCATGTTGCTCTCGGATGCCTCGTCAGAGGGTCCATTATTCTCCCCCAAACCCCGCCGGGTCAAAGCTTCTGGGTGAGTTTCTTGGAGTGAATGGCTCTGCTTTTGTGGTGCACTGTACTTTACACCGACACCTAAATTTCGTAGCAATCTTCCAAAATCATGTATACAATGACTCGATAGGCTCCCTTTCACTTCGATGCGTGTTTGTAGCTCTTTTGGAAGCTTATTGGACACGCAGAACTGAGAACCAAAAGGCTAACGTGGACTGTGTGTGACAATGTACAAGAAGTAGTCTTTAGCAACCAGGAGCCCAACCGCCGAGCCCACTTTGCGGAGCCTTCGATGGGAGACCAGGGCGTCTCAAACGTGTACGAGTACTTGCGGGAGCTGAGTTTCGTGAGGATTTTTGGGCGTTGGCGTCAGTGGGGATGAGGGCGAGGCGTTGGAGCGTTTGCCGAAAAGAAAAAAAAATGGAGGATGCTTTGAAAACTGCTCCAAAGGTCAATTCTTGTCTTATTTGCAGTTCTGTCATGATTTCTGTTCGGTCAATCTTGGTTTGCATATCCTAGATGACCTTTCCCGCTTCTCAGAGCGGGGGGTCAACACTTATCTGCTTTCTCCCATAGGGCTTTGGGAACTGCAAAGCAGTCACCACTATGGCACTATCAGGTTGAATTCATTATTTCACCCGATACGATTTTAGCTTGCTTGTCTAGAATCTCTCGCTGTGTTGATCGGTCCGAGCACCAAATCCCCCTCGCATACCCAATCGATCGTGTGTTCTTGGATGGGGTTGCTCTCTGTTTCCGTTTCCACGTCCCCTACACCCATCCCGCGTTTGCGCCAATGGTATTTTCGTTATCAATTTCTTTGCCGGTATTATATCTCCTGCCCACATGGTAAGGATGTTTATATTTCCCCGCTCCACATGACTGGTACTTGGGTGTACCAATGGCACCCCTCGAGATTTGTCACCCGCAAGAGTTCTTTTTCTTTCAATTCATCCGCTTGATGACAAGCACATTGCTGACGATGATCGTGGGAGAGCGGCACCCCTTACCAGAGCTTGCTTCCCCAAGAGCCATGCAGATACCGAGCTCCTGAGGCTCTGTGGTTTCACAGTTGGGAAACGTCTTGCCGATGTGGAAGTGACTGCGGATAATGCATCCGAGAGCCATGAATATTCAGTAGGACATAGCCCCTTATAAGTCTACCTGCCGTTCAGGAAGATACTTCGGCTTTCGGCCCTGCTATTCCTTTTTCACACTCTCCTCTTCTATTTTCTACTGATCAGTGGGGAGGATTCCTTCCTTGCGGTTCATGATCAGACAATTTCTTTGCTTTTTTACCTGTACTTCACTCTTTTCTTTTTTCTTTTCAGTTCAGTTCGGCAGGCTAAATGACAACTGTACCCCTGTTGTGGATCAGCTATCTCAATTGTGTAGTTATGCCTGGCATCAACACGGAATCCATAAGCGGGGAAGATGATACTTCCGTTAAAACTTGAATAATTGGACGGTGTGATATGTAGTCCAAAATTCCCTTCTCTGGAAAGGGGGCAAAAAAACACAGCAAAAATACAGCCCCTTCCCCCTTCCGAGACAGAAAAAAACAAAAACTCTTGACCTTACCGGTACTGAATGAGGAAAGCCCAACGGCATAGCACGCCGTCCAATTGTTCAAGCTTTTACGGCAGTGGTGAAGTGGATAGCGATGATAACTAGCGGAAATGGTTATCGATTGCGGCTGTCGGTTGTTATCGGATGCTGCCGGTCGCAGGGTCCAACTTCCTCAATTTTGTCAATAGGTACAGTACTACAGCACCCCCCTCGCAAAAGACGCACAGACTCTTCGGCGGCTTGCTCTGCCCAAGACCCGCAATTACATTTCGTCCCATCTTTCAAACCGTCCGCCCTTCTTTTTCTAATACAACATCCTGCACTGTGTTTGGACCAAGCCCAGCTCAGCTGATAACTTTCCGTTAAAACATTTCTTGCGGAGACCCAGAATCGGGTTCGCGGCATTCCCTCCCGTCAACTAGAGGACCGCTTTACCACCTCTCTCTTTTTATTTGTGCTGTGCGATAAATCTAGTGTTTAGTCGCAGTTGTGAGCATACCGGTGTTTGTCGATGAGAATTTTTCTGGGCTGCTGGTGCTGGCGTTGGCGACACCATTACCGCCGAGCTATCCCCCCTATATCCAATACGGTGTGAAAAGATGGATGACGCACATGCATACCGTATCTGAAGAGAAACATCCGGGTGGGTTGGGGGCGATGAAACTTGGTACTGTGGTCTTCACCGAGCATGAAATACAGGGGGGTTGTAAGGCTCACATTGAGAAAGCCAGGTTCTTCAAAAGCCTAGCGCAGATGTCCTGCTGACTCAGTACAAATTTTCTGAGGCATAAGAAATGGAGTGGAGACACTGATACGGCATTCATGGGCAGGGCCAATTGAGGAGCACAATTTGGCTGCGGGGGGCTCGGGGCGGGCCGCCACCTTGCTACCGTAGCTGAGCTTATGGGGAAGTGTTGTGTGTGTGACACAAGCCGCTAACGGAAGAATGGAACCAGCATCCAAACACCCTTAAAAAAAAATAATCCTGCCTCCAGTTGCTGATGACCTGAATGTTTCAAAGTTGACCGAATCGGCGCTCGAGAAAATTGCGGCAACAGAAGAGAGGTACTAGTACCCCGCTGTGACATGGCTCGCTTACCGGTACTCTACTCGAGTAGAGTTGAGGCTGTAAACAGCCTCATCCCCGCCCTCAAACATGGTTGGGATCAGAGAACCGTTCCGGGCAACTGAGACATTCGCGTGTGATACGGTATGATACAGCACACACTTTCCCTTCTTGACCCACGGGACCTGAAAAGACATAACATTCGGCATGGGAGAAGATAACTGCCAGACGTGTCGATACACCATCCCCAGAATGGAATCTTCCCGGTCTGGTCTGTTCAGGTATCAGAATATTTGTGAATTATGATCCCCTCTCATTCCGTCGCTACTCCTCGCCCATTTGCAAAAGATTGTCTGAGGAATACCTTATGGCAAAACTGGATTGGAACTCGGGGCTGCGGTAGAGCACAAATCGCCGGAACATTCAGCAGTCTGGTGTTGGGCTTGGCATGACGATACCATATTTATTCCAGCACAACCCAATTTCATCTGTTGGAGCTTTAACCAGTGGTATTGGTCTTTCAGATGTCGCTGGGCCAAAACGATGCAAATATTTGGCATCGGCATCACAGGGAAATCGGACTAGCATGGCTTAAAGTTTCAATGTTGTCCGAATAAGGTGGTAAGCAGTGGGAATCGAAAGGGAAAGAAAGAGAGAAATGAAATAAAATAAAAGGGTAAACATGCTGACCATGAGCCCATGCACCGTTTGCTAGTACCATAGAACCCAAAGTGTGGAGATAGTCGCTGTCTCGGACGATGGGGCGGTTGATGGATTCGGGATTTTGGTGCCAAATAAGTTTAAAAGGAAAACAGGGGGTTTTCGTGGAAGTCAATATAGTCGGACACGAGGCTAGGAGCCGTCACCAGCATTTTGCCACCCTTATTGATGTCACCAGTCATGTGGAGCTCTCGTCGCGCACGTAGTTTCTGACCATCACGTTCCCGAAAGTGCAAGATCGTTGATACATGCAATCGAAGGTTGCACACAAGGTCAGGAATGCTGGTGTCCCTTATTGGTGCGATCATACGTTTAACCAGAGACTGGTACAGGACTCGTACTGTACATTCCTCCTGTGCTGCAACGGACAACTCACATCACCACGACGTACTCGGGGCATTGCTCAGCGAGCGAAGAGGGGCGGTACGGTACGGTAGTTATGGTATACTCCTAGTAGGGGACACTATGAAACCTAGCGAACCCAGTTGCGTGAGGTCAGATAATTTGTCTGTGCCCGTTCACTGCCGTGCGAGCCTTTGCAGCTTGGCTCCACTGCACTGGAGAAGTGTCGCGGAAAGCAAGGCCGGCATGGAGGCACAGTACGAGTAGAGAGAGATACAGTCCCGCACGATTAAGAGAAGGAAATGGAATTAGGGAATATGATGTCTAGACTTTGTACTGAGCCCTATGTTCTATGATGCTCGGATATGGCTGTCAATCGCCCTCATCTGTTCTACGCCAGTCAAAACGCTGAATATCAATCTGCAGGTTGCCGAGATTAAAGAATAGAAAATGTGTGCTATCCATGAAATCCGGTCCCTCTAGTCAATGTTTCCCATCATACTGAAAACCATCTACATTTGATTCGGAGGGGCCGGCCATATCAACGCGACCCTCCTCCTCTTCTGTATCTTCTGTAACCGCTTGGTCCGTTAGTTAATCTCCCTCTATTCGCCGGTTGTTTTTCATATTTCTGTACGGCTGCACCGGAATTTGAGGGCCTGTCTTAGTGCTCCACTACAGCATGTATGTACCGGTACTATATTTTGAATTACGACATTCTCGCACTGTACTAGTACCGTACTCGTACAGTGCCACAAAGGACACCATGCCCAGGTCCAAGAACTAGCTCCCGCTCTGCTGCGGACCTGTCGTTGATCAGGTGTGATGGTACGGAAACGATACCTTGCCTCTCCAGCTCCTCCCGTACCGTGCCCTACCCTGGTTGCGCGAATCCTTCCGTGCTCTCTATCATATCATACCATACTTACCTGCCTCCCTCCTCACCCCTTCTACCGTGTTCTCTCTCTCCGGTGGTTGCGTGGAGCTTCCTTCTTCACTTGTTTTCCATCCTCGCACCAATTTTGGTTCTCGCGTGGTTCCCCGCTTTGCATTTGTGTTTTCTTACCTCGATCGGATCGTTGGTTGGCCAATAGCTGAGTGGATAGCTCAATTTGCATACCCGCCAGCAAGCCCGGCTACGTACGAGGTAGTTGAGAACTCCATTCGACCCTTAGTGCATATATTTTCTGCCCACCTGGTTGATCAAACCTCTTTCCTGGTTTTCTTTGGTGCTCTCATTGTTGCCGCACCAGGGTACTCTATTCCCCCTTTCCGCTCGAATACGTCCAACACTTGGAGATCAATTGCCCTTGCTCACTACCATCAGGGGACGCCAGGGCAGTCCTAGAAATTGTAGCCGCCCGGTAGCTCCAGGGTTGACCGAACACAGACTCGATAGCATCGGCGGGGGGGCGAGGTATGATATAACAGAGACAAGAGCCTTGACTAGCTGGTTGGAAGGCTGTTCCCGGTAACATTAGGGAGACAGACTGGCTCCATTAGTGTATGATTGCCGGCTGTTGTTGTCTCTTACAGTTTTTGGTTCTCGCTGCCCGGGAACCCAAGACATCTCCGGTCTGTTCTTTGCTGGCCGCCGGCCGCTTCGCTTTTTTTTTTTTTTTCCTTCTTCTCTTCCTCTCTCGCAACGCGCTTTCAAACAGGCAGTCACCACTGCTTCCTGTTGCCTGAGCACACGCAAGTTAGTACTGGCGCGCGCCCCTCGCGCGTGGTGCCGCAACAAGGGCGCATATAGTACAAGTAGCACCGGTAGACAAAAAGTCCTCCGAACCTCATCTACTGTGACCAAGTCATATCTCATCTGGAAAACAATCAACTCGCCTGCGGTAGAGCCAAGTGAGCACACCACGAAGATAAAGTCTGCGACGATAGCCGTGCAATAATCGACTGGCGTTCTTTCTCCCTCTTTGCTTTGTTTTCCATTTCTCTTCTATTTTTTTTTTAAAAAAATATTCGAGTGGTAGTGGTGGGAGCCCGTTGTTGTGTTACGAGTACAGTACCGGTACCAAGTAGGATAGGCATTTTGGAATCAAGTGCCAGCAAGACGGCCTTCTCATTCAACACCGCTATTTGATATTTACCCCCCTTCTCTCCCACTTTATTATTATTCTGTCTTCTATTATCATTACTTGCGAGGGAGGGATTCATATTTCTGAAAACTATTCTATCATCTATTATTAAATTCCTTCGGTTTTGTTCATCCTGGGGGGAATTTGGCTTTAGATACACAGGCGGCTACGCCAGCAAGCCAACAGGCACACAAGCAACATTAATCCCCCTTCCCCCCTTCCCCTCTCCTTCTTCTTCCCTCCGCTACCCGCACAAGGTCACAAACTGCTTCTTTCGCGCTCGAATCTCAACCGACTAGCAACAATCAGGAGCACCCCCCACCGCCCCGCGGGTTACTCGCTCGCCCGTTTTTTTCCTTCTTTAATTAAACTATTATTCATCATCACCCCATCAATTCCATCACTTTGAATCCCCATCGCAGAGGCTGGCGGAGCTGATCCGTCCACCTGCAACCAGCCTCTGTCTCTCTCCTGCGATCTGCGACCCGCTGCACACCTTGACGGCCCCGCCGCCCGCCATCTTCCCGCACTCTCCCCCATTCGAAAGGAAAAAGCTGATAAAGCAACCAGTATCCGACCCGGCACTCTGGTTCCAGACAATCAGATCCACCACATTCGGCCACCCACACCTCTGTTCATTTCCCTGCCCTAACTTCCTTACCACCCTCCCGATCCCTCGCTCACTCCCTCCCTTTCCCTGGCACCGCGGGCCCTTACATTTATCACCCATCCCGCACCGTACTATACGTGCTTGAGATCACCTGCCCCCTTCCCGAAGCCTTTCGGTTCGACAAGTCTTACCTCTGCATACATACATACATACCATGCCCCGGAAATCTTCTATCTCTTGACACTTAAAGCTCATCCTCCTCCCTGTCCCTGCCTCGTCTTCTTTCGTACCCGCAAATGTCCTGGAACTCCCCGCCTAACGGACGTCACCCGCATCAAAAAGAGTGGGAGAAAACAACGGAAGACAAAGAGCAGCACCCTGGCAGGAGCAACTCTCCATCTCAAACCGAATTGCATTATTCTGAGCATCACGTAGGCCCTTTCCACCTTTCTTGATTTCGTGTGTGATGGCTGACATTTTATTTCATTTAAAAAAGGTAAACCCAATTCATCCCCACCAGTCCCAAGCCCAACACCCACTTCCCCCCCATTCGCATCACTCACAGCATCATCACCCCCACCCTCCTCCACCTGCCCAAACTCCTCATCTCCCTCCCATACAGCAGGAACGCCTCGCAATTGAGCAGCCCGAAATGTATGCAGCCTCTGAGCAACCGTATCCGTACCGCATTCCACCCCACCAGTTGCCTGGCTTCCAACAACCGGCCAATTTCCAGCAGCCTGCCCCCAGACAACGAACCGCAATTGCTTGCAGGTACTGTCGGCGACGCAAGGTAAAAAATCGTGATCCTTGGGGTGTATGAAACCTTTGGCTAAAACACCGGTAGATTCGATGCTCAGGATTCGAGTCTTCTCCAGATGGACGATGCGCCAATTGCCTCAGGTTCAACCAGGAGTGTGTTTTCACACCAGTATCATCGCAAACGCAAGCGTTCGTTCCCGCCCATGCGCTATATAATACTGCTCGTAGTGTTGGAGGACGGGCTGGTCCTTTGTACGGAGCCCATGGCCAGCCCCTCTCTTCTGGCTATATTCCGATGCCTTCGCAGGCGCCTGCGTCATCGGCGCAATCCCCCATGGAGTCCCGCGCACCCCAACAATATCCCCGACCCCCAAGTCCTGGAGTTGGGTCTGGTCGACAACCGCCTCCACCTCCGGCACAACCACCTTATGGAAGCTACGAGGAGCTAGTGACCTGTGAACCAGAGAGAAATAGGAGTCAAGAGCCGCACCCACCGCTTTTGCCCCCTCCGGTGCCCGGTAATCAGCCGCAACAGCACCATCTGCAGAGGAGAAGTTCAGCAAGTGAATATCAAAGTCACTATGCGCGCAACGACCCTCCCTCCCCTTCGTCCCATCTTCTACATGCGCAGCATGCATATTCTCCTCCGCCGGTTTCTGGGCCGCCATCCTCGTCATTTCAAGCTTCTAGCTATGGTCAGGGCCCACCACCGTCGGCAGCGAGTAATTATTACCCGCCGGGCCCTGGCGCAAGCCAGCAGCGAACAAGGTCACCTGTGGGATTTCATCCGCCGGATCGCTCAAGCGGATCGCCACATCCGTTTCATCCTCCCATGCAGTATCCTCCGCCTCCGAGGCCGACCTCGTCAGGCCCGAGCCCATCCAGCCCCAATACGCATCCGATTCCCTCCATGCAGATGGCGAATCTGATTGATCCGAGTCAGCCCCATGGCCAGGGAAGGAATCAGCGGACTGCTGCGGATGGAGATATGCTAGATCGTCTTATGCCGAGGTCAGGGCTTTGATCTGTACGAGTACAAACAAAGCCTGAGTTGGGGTTGATGGTATTTCCTCTAGGCTCTATTTTGTGGGGATCAACGACAAATTTCTCGAACGTACAAATTGAATCACGAAGCGGCTTTAGTCTCAGTTCGGTGATTTGCATTGGCTTTTTCCGATTCTCTTTCTTTGCAAATTGATTCTGGTTTGGTGGAATTTGAAACTTTTTCATGATGTCATTGGGATTTTTTGCTGCAAAGGATGAAGTGCCTGATGCCTCACGAAAAACAAAAAAACACAACCATGCCTTATTTTTTTCTCATCGCATTTGGAGTTTTTTCTTCTTTCTTGCCTTGATGTCCCAGTCCTAGTTTATTTTTTTATCTTTTATTGCGCGGTTTTCATACCAGTCGTTTCATGGGTGGAAGATTTTTTTTTTTTTTTAACTCTTGTTTTATCATTATTTACTGCTATCCGGCGGCTTTTTGTTGTCTTTTCCTATCGTCGCCTTTGGCTGGCTTTGCCGGTTTGCATATCCCTTAGCGATGATGACTCCAGTATATACATAGAACGAGATCATGGTCATCAGGTTATTTTCTTTTGAAGGACAGCATTAGTTGTGTTGATGGCGTAAATGTTCTTTTATACCTTTTCTTAAACCCCCCTTTTTGTTTCTTTTGAGCATCTTTGCGTTGCCTCTTTTTGTTGTCAAACCATTTTTGTTCCACCTTCCCTCGATTAACTGTTAAATCATGGCAAAACAGTCGTTTCTCGAAATTTTCTGGCATGTTTTAATAAGCCTGTTCATACCTTCTCTAGATGTTCTAGATGTTTATAGCTGTCACTCGTTTATACCCCCTCCCCCACCGCTCTCTTCCTCACACAAAAACTAAAAAAAAACATCACACTCTTTTGACCTCGTGGAGTCCTAAGGATATTGTAATGATTTGCTTCTCTCAAGAATCTTCTATAGGCTCTGCTATCTTCTCTCTAGGTTTGGGAAGTGGGGCAGACGCTTTAACTATTGTCAAACAATCCCACTGCATCCCTTCCTTCCTACCTTCCTTCCTTCCCCCCGCATCTTCCCTCCCTCCACCCTCTCCCCCCCGATTCGACTCATCCACCCACCCACCCATCCACCCATCAAACCAGCCACCCACCTGCACACCATCCCCAAGTTTCAACCAATGTTGCGATCCTCTATCCTCAGGGATCACAATCCACCGGTCGGTTTGAACGAGAGGAGAAAAAAACAAAAACGGAAATGATTGTGACACAATTACTATAATTTCACACATCCAATCTCTTATCCCCCGCCACCCTCTCCTTCGTTCGGGCAGCGGAAGTACCGTAGACCAGTGATCCGCTTCTCGTGGTACCGGTACGTACGGGAAGCAGCCGATCAAGCCATTTGCTCGTGTTACATATATATCAATTTGTGATGTGATGTACGGTAGCGGTAGAGGAAAAAAAAAAAGATCAGACGAGAGCCCTTTTTTTTTTTTTTTGTAAATTACTGTGTTAAATAAGCGGTAGCGTAGGCACAGTTTTTAGTTTCAGGGAAAGAGAAGCAAAGGAAGACAGTACGAGTAACTAACTAAGAAAAGACATCGTAGGTGGTGGTGGAAAAGGGTGTTCGATTTCCCCATAAAGAACTTAAAACCCATTGGACGAATATCACGACTGCTGAAATGAAGTAAGGGCATATTCAGCCTCCCCTCCCCTCCCCTCCCCCCAGAGTCAAAAAAAATAAAAATAAAAATAACGTTTTTATCGTAGTTTAGTTTATGCAAGCCTTTTCCTTCTGGGGTTGAAGGAGCTTTTTATCACGAGTGCAAGTATGTGTGTGTGTGCGTACTCGAGTAGCTTACTGTAACTGGGGGGATTTTCTTTCCTTATTATTTACTCGAGTATTCATTCCCGAGGCTGACCGACTACGAGTATGATGCTGCCTGCCTAAGGAATTGGGTCGGGAAGGCTGCTTACGAGTGCCGTATAGTAAAAAATAAAAATAAACTGTGATACTGTATGTATGTAGCACATGCCATTATTATCATAGCTAACTTGAAGCTTTTTTTCCTTCTTTTCTTCTGCAGCATCCATCAGCAAGCTTCGCGAATCGCAGTTGGTATAATAAAAGTTAAAGTTAAAGTTTCCCATGATATCGTGACTTAATTTAATATTGCCTATTCCGGATTACTACTCCCCACGGGGCGGGCGATCTTTCCATCTTCCTTTCCTCCTCCTGGGAGATTTTTCTGTGAGTGGGAAAAGCTACAATTGCCAAAAAAAAAAAAACTACTGTCCGTTTTTCGTCCTCTACGAGTTATTATTTATTGGTCGGTTTAAGTTTATAGTCTATAGTGAAAGTTTATAATTTTATTGCGACTGGTAGCTTACTGTATTCTGTGCCTTGAAGGAACCGGAACCGGTTATGTTGGCCGGGATGGGTGGGGGGGGATGTATATATTATCTTGGGAACTTCCGTTTTGTCGTTTTGTAAATCTTCTTGTGAGGGGGGGGGGGGATTGTGCGCTGTACTTACTTTGACTGCTTGCCGTGGTGAAAAATGGGGAGAAATGGAAAGTTAAGAGGTCTTGCTTAACATTTGGGAAAACTTTTCCTTAGTGATGGGGGGGGGGTGGTTGCGATGGAATATAGCATTATCAGGTAATATACAATACAGTATGCGGTATCGTGTTTACTCGAAAAAAGCCAGTTTTTCTTTGTTTGTTTTATGATACTTTGTTTTCATGCTGGTCTATGCCCACCTGCAGATTCGAGTACGACATCACCTCCCTCCTCTCCACTTCCCGCCCCTAGTGTGTAGTAAGTATCCTTGGTGCCTGGCATTTCTCCCGGCTGGAGCATACCAACATCGGTCAAGTCCATCTCTGCAGCGGTAAGGGACCCTCCTTCTCTCCCTTCTCATACTTCTCTCCCTGCTCTCATCCCGTTTGCCTTCCCCTCCTCATGTCGGTGCTGTAGGGGCTTGTCCCTCTTGAGCTTGACGTATATCGGTAGGTGGGAGAGGATCTCCGCCCCTTCTCCAGTTTTGGCAGGGGCAGTCGAGCGTGCACCAGTGGAAGTGAGGGAGGAAGTGTTGTGGGTTTTTGTCCTGGGGGGTTGTTTGTTTCGTCCGTTCCGATGGGCTACTGGTGGTGGTATGATTGCTGATCCCGGCCTCGATGGTGACGGCGGTGGTGGTGGTGATGGTGAGACGAGACGTAGCGGGTATGCGGTGGGTTGGTGCTCGCCAACCTGGTGTTCGGGATCATTGCTCAATCCTCCTAATGGACTTTTTGTTTTCCTGTCGCGAAAGAGGACCCAGATAGCCAATAGGCTTAGAGGGACTAGAATCCCGATAATGAGTAAAAGTGCCGTATGAGTACTAAAAAAGTGCATGGTCCCATATGGTCCCATCCGTTCCATAGATTAGCCATTGCGCCCGCCGTGGGTAAAACTGTATGTCACCATCGCTTTTTCCTTTTTTTTTAAAAAAAATACTTATACCCCGTATGGTAGCAATGATGGGGGAAGTTTATCCCCCCGAATAAGCAAATATACACGCACAAGCATGATTTCCCTTTGCTGCAAGTACCATGATGCTATCTTTTTTTTCCCCATGACCCGCCCTACGAGTAATACAGTACTGTACATGCCGGAGTAAAAGGGGTGGAAAGCAAAGAAAAAAGAAAAACAATACCAAAACGAAGGAGTACCGGTAGATAAGGTGATTGAAAACAGATATGCGGAGGAACCCGGGGTCGGAGGGGGGGGGGGGACGACGAATGATGAGCAACGCATAATCGGCAGGGGGAGGGGAAGAAGAAGAAGAAAAAGAAGAACTTACCCATCGTTATTGCTCAGATGTCCCACCACCTCACTAAGATCTTTGTTTCGTGCACCGCTCGTGGTGTTTGCTCGGACCTCCCCCCTAGGGACGAGAAGAAGTAGAGGGTTGCTGTTGCGCTCGCCGCGGGGGTCTGATCCATACGACATCACTCGGCCGACATGTTCGCCCCTGTCCCGACCAATGAGCTCTGCTTCGACTGCTGCCGCCCGGACCGGGGCGTGGAGTGCAAGTAGCACGAGTAGCAGTAGTAGGACCGGCCAAGCCATAAAAGCGTGCGAATGAGAGCTAGTAGTAGTGGACATGGGAAATAATAATAATTGATGAGATAAACGCGCTAGCAGCGGGAGTGTACAGTAGTACTCGTAGTGGTGAGGAAACGAAAAGGGGAAGAAAGAAAAAGTAAAAAAAAAAAAAAGGAAGTAAAAGAACTGCCGGTGAGAGAAAGTAGAAAGAAGGATGGGGGATCAGGTGGGTACCGGTACAGTAGAATGTGAAGAAGGTGCGGTAACCATTCAAAGAGTGTCACGAATATGTTTAATATTTCAGATCCTTTTTTATTTTTTTTTATTTTTTTTATTCCCAATATGCTCTGCATGTCCAAGTCTATGGATTGGAAGGACCATTGAGTTCGTTCACCCAGGACTGTTGAGTCAGAGGGGGGGGGGAACATCGTGGTCAGGTCAATGGTTGGAGGTATAAGGAAGTTGTCGTGGGAGGTAAACGTTGCTTGCTACGTGAGTTCCCTCCCTCCCTTCCTTCCTCCCTCCCTCCCTCCCTCCCTCTATCGATCCCACCGACCGACCGAGTAAAAAAAAAAGAGGCACCCCAACCAATAGACTTTGGGACCGGGGAAAAAGACACCGCACGAGTATAAAAAATAATAATATCACAGGTTAAAAGTTAAAAAGAAAACTGCACGGATACGTGAGAGAATAAGACTGGTGCGAGAAAAAAGCGACCAACCGGCCGGCCAACCGATCCTTGAAATTTTTTTTTTATTTTTTACCAAGCATTGAACAACGGTCCGACCCCAAGCCAGGTTCACGCCAATTACCAACGAGCAAGATGGTGCTACGGTAATCGAGAGTTTCCGAAAACCAGGTTTTGAGTAGTTGTCATTCCCCCCAGTCGGGTACAGTAAAAAGGAGTCCGTTTTGGCTTTGGAGGGGGGTTTTTTTTTTTCTTCCTCTCCCTTTCATCCCTTCTATCTTCCCTCCCTCCCTCCCTCCCTTCCCCTAGCCTCCTACCACGCCTGTGCTGGTGCGACCGGATTGGGGTTGGACATTTTGTATGGGAATATTGTCCAACTTCAACTCGGTCGCGCGAGTACTTTCTTGTCGTGGTTACTGCGAATGCTGCTAGTTACTGACCGGAATTGTTTCGGGCTGTAGACTAGTGAGTTACTTCGCCTCGGGCTCTAGTCGGGCTCCTGTTGATAGGGTTGGTAGGAATATCATAGTATGAAAAGTTTTGGAGGGAGTGTTTGGCACGACGTGGTTTTTATGGCAACACTTGTAAGCAGTGGTTTGTAATTTAAGGTTTGGAGTGTTTGGCAGAGTGCGGTTTGTAAGGTAGAGTTTGCTAACCTTATAAACTGCGGTTTGAAAAATACAATACTCGTAGTTTCCTGCATATGATATATTCTCTCTTTCTCAGGGCAATCTCGAAAGCCACTCGGGGGGGGGTTTTTTTCCGTTACTCTGTAGAAGTTCTCTATTATAAGGCGGTTGGCAATGCACACCTTACAAACCACAGCTTGGGAAACCTTATACAAATAGATATCATACACAACTACAGTATGATATTATTTATTTTTTTCGATCCAGTATCACACTACGGTGCTGTATCTTTGGATGACTCTAGCGCACAACCACCCACCACCACCCTTAGTGAAAACTGCGAAATCAAACAAAGGGATACCGGTAAACCACGGTGTGCCAAACACCCCCCTAGTTGTGGGTGGGGGGGAAGAGGGGGAGAAGGGAAAGCCTTTGGTATCGCGTTTTCTGGAATGCCAAGATCACAGCAGAAGTTGCTCTGGTGAACGGGTCGGGGGTGAATCGTGCCTTGGAGGGCTCGAGTACACACATATTAGTCTACACCATTATCGTCAATTTTTTATTGTATCGCGACGACTTTATTCGGAATGTCAGCTAGCTATCATAGTTAGCTTCCCAATCAGTGAAGTTGCGTGTGAGTTGGGAGATCAGAACTCGGGAAATCACCATGTCTCAGAATGTTTCCTCATTTAGCCAGCACTTAGCACAACCAGCACCCGCTTACCAAATCCCCCGAACTATGGCTCGAAACCACGCAACCCACTAGGTTAGGGAAGGGCCAATAAATGATGGGCGCTCCTTATGCCGGGCGCTCGCCTGGTAGGGAAACATTGTACCGGTACTCGTACTGTGCCTTATTATTATTACCCGTGCGAATGGTAATTTGTGCTACCGGTATTTCGCCACTTGAGGGCTAACTTGTCCACAAGTATCAGTCTCACGCTGGCCCCCTTTACTACGAGTATTCGCGGGTCTATCCGTCCAATTCGCTTTCCCGAACTGCAATTGAGCGCCTTTTCATCCATTTTGTCCTCTTGATTTCATTCCTGTTTTTGCCTATCTGTGTAGTCTCAATATATATGAAATTGCCCTTGGCACGTTTAACCCCCCTCCCAATTTGTGGTGCAGGTAGTCTGGGGGTAAGCACACCAAGCCTAGTCTTCATTTCTGCTTTTTTTCGTCTTTTTGCGCTTCCATCTCATGGGCTTCCTCGGGGGAGACGAATGCCAGAAGGGTTCACAATGGTATGAGTTTGGCACCGCCCCTACGGTGCCGGTTCTAGACAGCCCGCACTCTGTTCTTTTTCTTTCTCTTTCTTTTTCCTTTTCAACCTTATAATTTTCCCGGAATTATTATTGAGAGAACAGCAATACGACAGGGGGCACGTGGACAATGTACTCTAGTTACTCTTGAAGGCGGCCGCATCCGATAGAAATGCCGTACAGTTTGCTCGTGGAAAAAAGCCTGTACTCGAGTAAGGTGAGTTTCTCTTAAGCTTACTGCAATAGCTCTAGCTTTTTTTTTTCCCTTTCAATTTTTTCTGTTCTCCGCGGTGAAAATTTTTAGCATTTGTTTGGTTTTTCCTATCCGGTAAGAGTGAATGGAAGAGAAGGGAAGGGAAGAGCAGCGCGGGAGAGAAGCAAGCAAGCAAGGGAGGGAGGGAGGGACGGACGGACGGACGGAAGGAGAAGAGAGAATTAGCTATCATTCCAGATCCGTTAATATTATGTAGCAAAGTTCCCCGATTGTCATTCCTTTTCTGCACGGAAGCGCAAGATGCGGTGCCGGAAAAATAGACTGCTCTCTGGTGACGATGCTGCTGCTTCCTGCTGATGATGGTAAACTATTGGCTCTCGCGGCGGGTACGACATTAAGTCACCAATGCAGTGTATAGTACTCGTGTAGTACCGTTTTTGATAGCTAGTCTCGCGATACGTGTACCGGGTTCATATGCGGGGGAATTGTCTTGTAACCGGTGACTCCAGGCTGATTGATACGTCGCGGTCAGGAAAGAAGAGGCTTCATGAATGCATAGATTGAACTGGGGGACGACGGTGACTGGGGATCTGGGGGGGGGGAACACTAGCCAATGCCCTCCTCTCACCTCCTTGCGTTCCCCTCTTTCCCTCCCTCCTTCGTCATAGCATTGTGGATATCCATAAACCTTCCCCCCATGCATTTCGTTTGATACAGTGCTCAGCACACTGCATAAATGCCGGCAGTGATAGCCTGCCCATTACCGGTCAAAGAGGGGTGCAAACGCACGTCCCCCCCAGACTTCCCCACTCAAATCAACCATGTACTTGTCCCAGGAAAGAAAGTATCCGAGAACAGGGGGGGTATGTTTTGTGTTGGCACTCAGATACACGCAGATTCTTTTACCACATCTCTTTACTCGAGTACTCGAGCACTGTGACCCCTGTTCGGGTACCGTGCTTCTTGTCTGGGACAAACAATAACGTCATATGTTAGCCAGCAGCGAGAGAAGGGGGTTTGAGAGGGAAGGGTACCGGTAAGTCCCTGGAGAGGGAGAACTGAGTGTTTGGTGTTTTAAGTTTTAAGTACAAGCATGATACTCGAGTAACTACGAGTATCGTACCGTCACAACATTTAGCTAGGACGAAAACAAAAAAAACCGAAAAAAACAAAACAGCCATCGTTACAGTACGAGTACGAGTAGAAGAAGGGGTTAGAAGAAGGAAAAAAGAAAAGGTGGTCAAAAAAAACACTTGGAAAAAACAAATACAATGACGGGGGTGGCCGGCCGGAGCAGGTGGTGGCCATGGCGTAACAAACGCTAGTCTACCGAATCGGGGGAAGCGCATATTGCGCCAGACCCCGGGAAATCACGGGGATGGCGAAATTGAGGAGTTGTTGAAGAATTTGGGTTTGGTGGAACTTTCTGGTTCGGTGCAATGTTTCCCTAATATAGCAAGCCCCCGGCATAGCGTGCGCTCATATTGCATTTATTGGCTAGTCGTTTGGTGGGGTTGTGTGGCTTCGAACGGTAGTTGAAAGAAATTTTTGCAAGACAGTCGTTGTGCTGGTGCTGGCCGACCAGAACCTGCCCTCAACTGAGCGAAAACAAGAATTCAGGCCAAGCCCTAATTTATTATTTAGACAACTCTACCAGAGGAAGTCGTATTATACCTTTTCAAGAAGCGGCCATCATCAATGCAGAAGAAATTTGTATCAAGTTGGCAACAAGTGCAGGTTTTTGTTGTTCGGGACTATCAGCGGTACTGTACTGTACTGTACAGCTCTAGTATGATACAGTGACAACATCGGCCGGTACCGCAGTTCACCGCAGTCCAGGAAAAGGGCACCCAGATACTCGAGTGACACACCGAAAAGGCTGCGCTGTAAGTTACAGCGTCGGGGGTGAGCGTATATCCAATCAAGCCGCGAGAATGCTATTTTTTTTTTTTTTTTTTCTGCCTTCTTTCCTTTCAGTTTTGCATTTATCCTTTTCCCTGTCCGCGACAGCTTACTGGTTGAAGGTTTCGAGGGTAAGGGTGCGGGTAGTCCTGCACGGCATAGGCAAGTTAGACAACAATAGTTCATGGGGAGGCGGAGCGTCACACTTGCATGCATTTTTTCACTTTATTTCTGCAGAAGACTATCACTATAAGGAGTGAGGTTAAGTCAAAGAGAGGAGAAACAAGAACTAAGGCATACAGCACCCACGGTCCACAATGGCACAATCAGCTAGCTGGCAGGAGGATAGAAGAGGTCACAGCTCCCCCCCCCCTATCCCCCGACCTCAATGCGCCCTGACGACATATTGTCTTGTCAAGAGCGAGTGAACTAAATACTTCTCAATTACCTTGTGGCTTTCTGCAAGAGAGAGAGCAGAGATTGGGAGCAAATTTTACCATAGCCAATGAAAGTCCAGACCCTTTTCCCCATCTTTTACTATCTCATACTCTCTCACAGCACTCTTTGCACCCCCCCCCCCGGCATACTGCCATTATGATACCCTAGAGTCCGGGGTTTGTAGGAGAAGCGCCGAAACAGTCCTACCATACTGCGTATCCTACGGCTCCGCTTCCCGGATCCGGGAAAAACACCAGGACGTCCAACTGTGTGCAATGAAAAGTTTCCGAAGCTCTAGATCCTCTTTATTGTCGATAAATCTCCGCTATTGCTAGCCTCTAACGTGGTCAGATCAACTAAGCCACTGTAGAAAGGAGATACGAGTGTCCGCGAAGAAAAGAATTGTACTCGTACTTGAATCCTCTACTCCTGTATTTTGGGTATGTGGGACTATGGCGCACGCAATCCCTTAGTTACAGCAACGCACTGCCGCCTATGATACGGCGATGCCTACGCGAGCACATTAGCATCCTGCTATGTTCTACTCGTACATAGTGCCAATACGGCATGAGAAAGAGAGAGAGAAAAAGGAAACAAAACCATCGACCAAAGAGCTGAACGAATACTAACCTAGCACTTATTACCGATACGACACTTAGCCCGCTCAACTACCGCAGGTGTTACAAGTACTATCGCAAGGGGGCGTGCACATCCTGTTTGAAAAAACGAAAAAAACAAACAAACAAGGACAACCAGATGCGCACAGATATGTGCACAATTAACAAGTACCCGAGTAGTACTTGGACAAACTATAGATTATTAGCTTCACCACCCCCTCCAACCAATCACCGGGATAACCCTCAAACAGTCATACTGTACTCAAAAAGACATGTGCGAGCACCGCCAGCAGCGGCAAAATGGAAAATGCGAAATTGGAAAATTGGAAAAAATCCGCGGGAAAAAAGCAAATAGAGAAGAAGGGATGGGAGGGAGGGAGGGAGGGAAAGGGAAAGGAAAGGAAGGAAGGAAGGAAACAAGGTTTCTCCGGCAGAGCGGCTGCGTGGTGTGCGATGAGCATGTCGAGTGATCGATTGATTGCCTGCTTGCGACGACCGAGTGAGTGGTGTACTGTACTCGAGTACGATAGGGTGCGTGTACTCGAGTAATAACAACGGAAGCACATGCTTGAGCACATAAATCACATGTGCCACAACAGTTTATCAACCCCCCCCCCATTTTATCCAGTGGGCACCCTCCTGTTCCTCCTGCTTGTGAGTGAGTGCAGGACCTTCACACACACCCCTCCCTTCCCGCACCGCCAGCCTGGGTACCGCCTCCGCCGCCATTGATCCCCGCCCCCGCGGCTGCTGCGCCGTCACCCTCCCACTCTATTCCAACTCAACTTTTCATCCCCCGTTTGAATCCGATCTACTGCCCAGAGCAAATCTTACCCCACCAGTCCACCTGCAACCAACTACGATACTGTAACCAACCATTACACTCCTTACCGCCGTGCCCCCAGGCGCCATCACCTCCACCGTTCTGGCGGCGCACCGATATACGAGCAAGAGAGAAAAGCACACCACACCGACCCCCCAATTGATTTGTTGGCAGATTGATGGCGGGCGGGAAAGAGGTGAAGCAAGGGGATAAAGCAAGGCAGGCAGGCAAGGTAGTCTAAGGTAAAGTGGCTGCCAGAATACGGCGAAGTGGGGGCACTGAGCTGAGCGAACGGGGGGCGGGGAAATCAAGATTAGAATAAAAGAGGGAGGGAGGGAGGGAGGGAAGATGCTTACCGTAGAAGCAAATTGCCGCACCTATCGGCCGTGCACTAGCGGGGTATGCGTGTTTGGGCTGGCTTTGCCTCTTGGACGTGGTGCCGTCGGGGCCGCAGACACGATCGGCGGCAATCTACTCTTTCGGCCCGCTATGAAAAATAAATTGATTTTATCTATTGAAGACTATAACGAGAGAGAATTCCCAAGTGCTGTACTCGAGTACAGTGCTGCACAAACCGAAGCTCCGCTGAAGCGGTACCTTAGCCTAGGCAGAAGCCCGAGAAGGAGAGGGGAAGAAAAAAAAAAGAGAGGTATGATAGAGGACTGTGGGGTGCGTGTGTGTGCTTATGTGTGTTCATGTGTGTTCATGTGCGATTTCCGCATATAGTTTAACCCAGCAAACCTGGCCCTCCCTCCCCTGCCTCTGACTGGACTATGAAGCAAATGTGCGCGATCCTACAAGCCATCACCACACGAAATGTGCGGTTGTGATCCTGGCTGTTTGAGAAATCCGTTTGACCCCCCTTTTTTCTTTTCTTTTCCTTTTCACACATCTGACTTGGGAAACATACGGCATCGCCTACCGGGAAATCTCGTGAGGTCTGCCCCGTCGGCCCGGGGTTGGGTACCGTAGGTTTACGGAGTAAGGGGATTGCGAAACACAGTTGACGTGATCCACCACGTCTAAGGGCTGATCTTGTGCGAGTATGTAATACTATCATACTACGAGTAGTCTTACCGTCTTGGGAAAACGCCAACTTTTTCTCTCCGAATCCGAGGAGATTCCAGTGCTGACGGGGACAGTGCTGTACAGTACTATATGGCATCACACTTATATAAAATTTTCATGGTGCCAAACACTGAAAATCGACATTTAAGTTTTGTTACTTCAAAGTCGCACAATAAGCAGTCAATCACTTTTTCCCCCCCTCCCTCCGGGTTGAGAAGCCGGTTTGTCTGGGAGCAAAGATCTGCAAAACATTACCTCATTGGGTGTAGCGTTGCCAAGATATCACTCGATGTAGTTAGCTTTTTTTCTGAAATTGTAGACGGGCATAAAGTAAAACACTTTCAAAGAAGCTCTCGAGCTTACTGCAAGCCTTGCGGCTGTTCTAGGGAAGTTTGCTCATGTTCGAAGTTTGTTTGGGGAGGGTCAATCCGTTCTGCGTTTTCCGACACTGTACAAGCACTGTACTCGAGCATTTGTGCTTGCACGCGAGTGAGTAAGGAGTTATCATGGGAACGCCATCGAGCTCAGGTTCAGGTATCGTAGTGGCACAATCAAGCAAGAAATCAGACAATCGGTTGATCCCGCAATTTCCCCCCCCACCACTTCCCACATCAGACAATACCGTACCGTACCATGTCCATCTAAAATTCGTGCGTGCAAGCAAACAAGCAGGCAAACAAGCAGGGAGGGAAGGGAATGGAAGGGAATGGAAGGGAAGGGAGGCTGAACTGGACATCAATCCATACTGCATGCATCACGCTGTTCCTTCCCAAAATCCCAGAACCGGACGGACGGATGGATGGATGGATGGTCGAAGTAGATACCAGATGCCCAGCCCAGCACAACAAACCACACTGGTACTCTGCAGCACGGTACGCTAACACCCAAACACCTCGGGCAGCGCACCGGACCGCGCCCAGCCCATTCGTGATTCATCCGACAACAATCCACTTCAGCCAGCCAGCCAAGTTAAATCAGCCTTCTCTGTAGAGTAGAATACCGGTAGCAGTCATGATCAAGACCCAACCCCTAAGGACAAAACTCTACACCCACAGCCATAATATCAAACGGGGCTCAGATATCGTTATTGTCCGCTCTTGTCGACATGATTGAAGTAGGGGGGATTAGAGTGTTAGTCAGGACACGCAATTCCCGCCCGAGATCCCTACCCAATACTATTCTACAGTAGGTGTGCTAAATAGCCATGTAGCAAAGTCCTTACTGTGCTTGCATGAGGAGGAAAGAAGGAAGGAAGGAAGGAAGGAAGGAAGGAAGGGAGGAAGGAGGAAGGGAGGGAGGGAGGGAACTGGAAGCGGGGAGATCGACAAAGCGCTATTGCGCAGTTGGGGGCTTACATCTCGTGTACAGTATGTAAGGGGGGTTATATCTAACTGTATTTACTTAGAGTATCTACCTAGGTTTGGTGGTGGCGGTGGCAGTGGCAGTGGTGGTGGTGGTGGTGGTGAGGGAAAGCCGAGGTCAAAGTTTGTTCAGGGTTCGGAAAGGGCGCGAAATTGGGAAATTGAGATTCCCCAGCCCCTCCTCATACCTTCATCCCTCCTCCATCCATTCCAACCTAGAACATTATGATGTTTGACGGTAGATGTGTAAATTTATAATATGCATATGCATATGGGTGAGAGACTAAGGTAGTGTTATACAGTAGCTCACGAGTACTCGAGTATAGTGCTAATTTTACACATAGCCACCCACTAACAAAGAGGAGGAGGAGGAGATGAGGAGGTCAAAAATCAAGATGAAAAGAAAAAAAAAGACGCATACCTCGATAACGGTAGAGTAGACATACAGTAACACTCAAAACAAAAACAACGCCAATACCGTCCCGCACAGTACTCTATCTATGATACTTATAGAAGAGGGGTGGGTGGGTATGCAGACGCTACAAGTGCAGTACGAGTACAGAGTGAGAGCCTAGATAATACAGTATCATACAACACAGCCTTCGGTCGGACGGACGGACGCATGATACGGACCGTGCTCGACACAGAACTTCGACCCATGACCTACACTAGACTGCAGTACTCCCCAACACAGGTCATAATCTAGCTATCAAGATGAAAAATGAAAGGGGAAAAGTCCGGCAGGTCCACAAATGTCCACCAAAGTCCATAGATGTCCGTCCACCCTGCCCCTCCCCCGTTCCATTCCCGCCCTGCCCGACGATAGTCTAGAGCAAAACCGAACCAAACCGAACCAAAACTGAACGCCCGCTCACGTATCACGTTTTCTACATATAAAACTCCCCCGACGGCAAAACAAAAAGAAACCACTCTGCCGGATTGCCTTCAATTCAACCTATCCCCTAGGTTAGAACAGAACCAAGGGCACAGCACTCGAGTTAACGTAAACCCATCTCCCAATATTACTTGTAGGTACTGTACTCGTGCAAGTGCACTGCGATACTGCTCGCGCATGTAGACCCCCCAGTTACGATACGGGACTGTAAATATCATAGGCTTGGACATCCGAGCCCAGCTTGATCTGGTGCCTTGCGTTTGGCTAACTTCAATCACTAATTTATGATAATAATATTATTATTATGATAATATCATACTATGGGGACCGGCTTTCCCTTAGCCTCACCATTGCCCTATCTGTTTTGCCTACAGGGTACGGTAGTATAGTGCAGTTAGTGGGGGGTGGGGACCAACACGATATCGCAAACTACAGAGTTCTTGAGATTCGGAGTATAGTACGGTATGTGATAGAGAAGTATAGTACCGTAGGCATTGGAGTCACAGCGGAAGCTTTGCTCAGTGGAGTTTCTGTACTCGAGTAATGACTGTGCTCGACCGGTGCTTCAACGGTTAAGCTTCAACGGGTAAGCCTAGGGCTTGCCCGCCTGCTCGCTCAATGCTTAGGCTAGCCCGCCGCTCAGGGGTTAGAATACCTTGTAAACCAGACCGACCAGCCCAGACTAGGGCCGAACGAAAAAAACGACACCATAAGACCGCAGCAGCACCCATCAAAGAAAGGAAAGTGGCAGAAAATTGTCAAAAACAGTATTTGAATTCCCTTTCGAAAGTTTAGTCTCTCGTACATATAAAACCACACTTTAGAGCAAGCAGTTTTTACTAGGATACAGTAATCGAAAGGGATGAGGACATTAGCGTATGACTCGAATCTGAAAAGAAGAGTCCAGTAAGCTTTTGTAGAGACCGGACGTGCCCTGAAAGCTAAAGCGGATGTTACGGGTACAGAAGGAAGGGCTGCTGTTGTGAAGGGGTTGTGAAAAATGGAAAATACTTTTGTACAGAGAATCTAGTAAAGGGTTAGAAAAGAAAGGAAATTTAGAAGCCCTCTTCGCTGTACATCCTACCATTACATCCGGGAAGGCCACGGGCCTAGTCCTCTGGGAGGATTATCCGTTTCTCAGAGAACTTCTTCGTCATCTCTCCAATGACACGGTTGAAGGAAGACGCAGCACCTCTCTCCTGGGTGAACCTCACCACACCAGATCCAGTCTTTCTAGATCCTCCGTAAGCACGAATTTCGCCCACAAAAGAAACCTCCTTAATATTAAGACCTATACAACACCCTCGTGAGCATTTTTTTTACTTGAAAGCACCCTCTAGAGAAAGGGTCACGACTAAACTCGGAAGGCAATCTTACTGTTAGGAGTTCCGACTCTAGCCCTCATAACCAAAGACTTGCGATCATCCTCAACAATCACCAGTCCATATTTGACCCATTCCTTCCAAAGCTTCATAATCTCTTTACGCGCAGCCATGGGTGAGATGTTGAAGCAGATCACTCGACTAGCCGGCTTGACGTTAAGGAATTTCATGAACCAATTGCGTTGGGACATGACCTTAGTGAATTGATCCTCCTCGAAGCCTCCAAAGCTATCACTCCCCTCATTTGAGCCCTGAGGAACCGTAAAGCAAGATGTGAGCCCGTTTCCAATGCTCTGGGTGTCGCCACGATCTAGTAGTACTGGTTAGCACAATGGAAAACACGAAAAAAACCTCACTGTTCAACAGTAGATGTCAAATGAGCTATACAGCCATACCATTAGAAGTCCCAAAAGCCAACAAGCCCCCAGCATCACGACTAGCCCACCTCTTAAGAAGATTTCCAGAACGACGCCCAAAAGTGCCCTTGATCCCGCCTGAGACAATCTCTTCAACCACAGGATCCTTAGACTCAGGTGCGATTTTGCTCTTTCCCTTCAAAACATCAAAAATGGAACGCTTCTTCTTGACCCCCTTTACCAGAGGTTCCATAACCGCTGTCGCGAGGGCACCGGACATGACCGGATTCACCTTTGTAGCGATGGTGCGAGTTTCGTCATTCGCCAACCTTAGGGATTGTCTCTCGTCCCCGTGTGTTGAGGGCAGAATTAGCTCTGGATTGAATCCGGCAGACTCATCTTTGACAGCTGGTAACTGGCTCAAACGTTTCGAATTCCTACTCCCATCCCCAGCTATGTCGATAGGCACATGGCGATTCACGACACTCTTCGGACGTATCCTCAACGGGGCCGGCTCGAACTTATCAACACGAGTCGGATTATCGGATTGCCTGTTCGGATGACGGCTTGCTAACGAGACATTCCGATTTGGCTGTGGTGCAGAAACCACCCTCGACTTGCTGCCAACGCCCCCACGAGTAATACCCAAGCCTTGATTCTGCGCTTCGAGTTTTGCAATTTTCTCCTTCTCAAAGATATGAGGCATGGGAATAGTGTTATTAGTGCTAGCCAAATTGAGCGGCCTCCCGCCTTGAGAAATAGCACGAAGTTGATTAGAGGGCGGCCCAAAGGAAATCGGACGTTCCATGAGTTTATCAAAGTGCTCAAGAACATCGTCCAGACAACCTTTATCGGGGTCAGGTTCGTCATCATCAAAGATTCTAAGCGTGCTACGACCATTCGAGCATTTTCTAATAAGCGCTTCTGGAGGTAAAGTCGGTAGTGGCCTATCATCGCCATCCCTACGAGATTGCTGAGCTCTAATAGTAGCCGGAGAATCAACCGTATAAGAGCTTGTATCGCCAGTCTCGCAAACACTTCTCACGGTACTAAGCGTCTTGAGTGACCCTAGAGAGCCGAAAGCCCTGTCACAAGCTGCTTCAAGCTCTTCACTGGCTATCCGCCGCCTCTCTGCATCTATTTGCTCGCTGGCATGGTATGCTCTTCGACCGGGCTTGCCCGCGCGGACACCCTTCCCATCCGTAGCCATTCCATCATTAACAGAGGTTGAGAGTCTCTTGGTGGTATCAATACTCTCCTTTCGTCCTTTAGGTATAAATATTCCCGGACTGATCTCAAATCTTGGTGTATCCTCTCGACCAAATCCAACAGCATGAGTACGTGTACCGCGCTCATCGTCGATCCAAACAGGGTCTTGTGGTGGATTCCTTGAGGCAGCTGACCCACCAGCTCTTGCATGGCGATTATTGAGACTGGTATTGCGTTTAAAGCTAACACGACGTTTGGAATGGCCGTTTGATCTGAAAAGTGATGGAGACGTGCTTGTATGGCTTGCCAATGAGGACCGAGAGCGATACCGACCACCAGTACTATTCGTGTTAACAGCATGAAGGTGATGATAGTGGCGGATGGAGCCCGTTGCAGACACTCGGGAGGATACTCCCCTTGATCGGAGCACAGAATTTTGGCTGCGATTATCTGCAATACTATGTCTACCCCTCACGGACCGTAGGCGATCACCTGCTTTTTCTCGTGCATTGTAGTTCACGCGGCCGCCGCCATTGATTGATTCGGCTTGTGGCTTTCCTCTAGCGGGAGGGCGATAGTCAACAACCTCGCCACCAGCTGCAGAGGCACCAGGGTTTTCTCTATGTCTACCACGCCGTGCTACAGTCCCGGCACGTCTCCCCTGCCGACTGCCGATCCGGTGTTGAGGTAGATGGGTGGATGTTGAGCTGCCAGATGTCTGAGAGCTTTTACGCTCTTCGGAGATTCCGGGATAATTTTCCAAATGTTCATATCGATATTTCATCAATAGGAAATAGAATACCTTTTCTTGGTTGTGTCTGTAATTGCAAACAAGATGTTACAGTTAGTTTTGCTTTCACGCCATCATTCGCGAAATCCAAACATTTACATTATCGAAACAACCCCCCGCCCGCAAGGGCCACGACTCACAACATCCACTCGAATCCCAGATGACATGCTTCAGGCCGGAGTCCAAGGGTAAGGCAATCACTTACACATTATTCAACAACCTCTCGATCAGGGCATTTTCTTCAACACCTTGCCAAAGAGTCTGCAAATTCTTTAATATCTCACCATCGATATCTCTTCCATGCTTTACTGGTCGTCCGATATCTTTCGAGCGCGGAGGCTTCGGACCCCTATCGGCCTCCTCGCCTGTGACCGGGTCCAAAGGGGCGTACATCCGCACAAGAGGGTGTTCCCAGATCTCTTCCATGGATATGCGCTCTTCAGGGTCGATGGTCAGCATTCTGGTTATTAGGTCCTGTGCTTCTATCGAGAGTTCAACTGGCATAACAAATCGTCCCTTCATAACCTTTTGCAACAGCTTCCGAATATTGTCGTCATCGAACGGGAGGTACCCAGCCAAAAGAGCGAACAGAATGATACCACAAGACCAAATATCAGACTTCGCCCCATCATAATGCTTTCCCGAAACAATCTCAGGGGACGCATAGTGAGGAGATCCACAAGGAGTGTCTAGGAGAGATCCATGAGGCTGTAGAGCAGCCATACCAAAATCAGCAATCTTGATATTTCCATTGGAATCGAGTAAAAGATTCTCTGGCTTTAAATCGCGATGGCAGATATTAAAATGCTGGCAGTAATCGATCCCAGAAAGAATTTGACGGAAGTACATAAGAGCCTCGGGCTCCGGCAGACGGCCACGGCGAGTCAAGTAATCAAAGAGTTCGCCACCTTCGATGTATTCCAGAACAAGATATCTACCGATTGTATCCGTTTTTAGCATGATGGAACCACACTCGCGCAGCAGGCTGACTTACAGCTCTCCACGATTCTCCCAAACATCCCACAGACCCATAACATTCGGATGGCAAATCAACTTCATAATAACCACCTCTCGCTCCAAGCCCGGTGGTAGAGGTCTCTCCTGCCCATTTTCACCAACCATCTCATCATTCCCCTTTCCAACGATCTTAATGGCGGCGAATTGGCCGGTCTCGACATGCTTAGCCAGTCTAACTCTTCCGCTACTTCCCTTCCCTAGAGTACGTCCAAGGAGCCACGGGCCAACCTGTGCCTTGACTCTAGCACGGTGTGCGTTCGGCTTCGGGGGTGGGGGGGACGAAGGGGGGGGGTCGACAGGACTCGAGGAGGTATCCCCAACATACTCTCCAGTGCCATGAGACTCGTAGGAGTCGGCCTGCTTGTATGATCTGTTCGCTGTTTGCTGAGTGGTCTTCTGCTGCTCCTGATTATCGAATGCTCGGGGCTTGGAATAGTTGGGTGGAGCCGGTGCTCTAGTTGATGACGAATAAGCTACATTAACGGGTGTATCCTGCAAAGGTCTCCGAGAACCTCTATACGAAGTCCGATCGCCTTTGCCACGAGACTCCATGGCAGGTATTAGTCTATAAGGATATTACAACAGGGCTTGACCTATGGCCCTGCGTTAGGATCACCCCTGTGAGAAATCAAGCTAAGATGGTGATTGACAGAAGCAGTGCTTGCTGGATAAAGGAAATACGTACTGCCGGCAAATAAAATTAATCTATTTGATAAGGAATGAATGGTGGGTGTTTGTGTGAATGAACAGAGGGTGTCGTGGAGGAAGGAGGGAAGTTGTTCTGGAAGTTTGTTATGATACCTGAGCTCAGGCACGGAAGGCCAGTCGCCGAAATTATGGTATAGCCCGCAAAACCTGCGCCAACGTAAATGTGCAAGCGTAGTACGGTTACTACAGGATGGGGTGACGACGAAGGAAAAAATTAGGAAAGGCTAAGAAAATGGAGGTGAAAATGCAATTGTTGAGAGAACCAAAGAGAAATATTAAAGATCGACAGCAATGCCCTAGGGCAAAACTCAATTCAACACAAATGAGTGTAGTGGATGAATAAAAGACAAGATAAGGATAAAGAAAGGAAGGAAGGAAAAAGCAGAAGTGTCAACCCTCCACGGATTATCCGGTGAAGAGAGTCCCCCCACGATAGAGGTCAGATATCACCAAGTGAGTGGATAGACCAAAGGGGGAAGGGTAAACCAGAAAAAAAAGGAACGGATGCTGTTCACAATCATTTCATAAGCAAAGTATCATGTTAGCTGAAAGCCCTCACAAAAGGAGGGCTATACACACACACACACACATCTTTTGCATACTTGCTATGTGAATTCTTCATGACAGGAATGCCTTCAAATATTCCACCTTCAATGTCACAAAATGAATTGCGTCGATCACCCGACGTCCAGCGCCTCAGCCAGGGATGTGCACAGACTCCCGTTGTCCAAACCTGGTAAAGTTGGCATTTCTTTGCGCAGATCTTCCCCCACACAGAGCCTCATTCACACTTAAACGAGAGAACAACCGGGAAAACAACACAGCACATCTCTAACCCCCCTCTCTACGAGCGGGAATCAAACATTCCATTGTGTGCTAGGATTTCCGGTGGATAACAACACAACAGCATGCCACAGGCGCCCACTTTCTTCGCCTCATGTCACCCATCACACAGCGTATAGATATGTTGCATTGCACAAAGGTAACGCATCACCTGATCCCATCACCCACAAGTCCTAACCAAATCAACACCCTAACGTCGGCAAATTCTTCAGCGACGTTTACTTCTTCAATAGTATAATACGGTAACCTAATCACAACAATAATTCGAAGCCCAGGATATGATATGATATCGCAATGACAGAATCACCGAAAGGGTTATCCTTCCTCCCTGCCGCCGATGAACACTGGGATATATCGCCACCGCAAGCAATCAGGACAAACCCCTGCCAATGTTGCTACCATCAATTAAAATTCAACCACCCCCCCCCGGCACCAGATACAAAGCACACAACACCGCTAAATATTTTCCCTCCTGCCGTTTGCCTCACCCAACAGTAGAAAGAAAGCAAGATATGGACCAATCGAACGAACAGAACAGATGATATATCGACAGCAAAGCCAAAGATTACGCGGCTTTACCAGCCCCCATAGGAAAGCAAAATCCAAAAGCCCGAGGAATTATAAGAGGAGAAGAAAATACTAAAAATCAATCGCCGCCCACACCAAACAAGAAGCGCCTTTTGCATACACGTAAAGAAAGAAAGACAGAAAATCATGCTAGGTATTCCGTCGAGAAAAGCACAAAATCCTCCAGCCCCCCATAATATTTTGACACGAAACAGATATATAAAAAAACACTACTCCCATATTGAGCAAAGAGTCGCACCATAAACACATAACAAATGCCGAGAAGAATGCGAAGAATGGACATGTGGTAAGAGAACCGAAAGAATAAGGTCTTTATAACGACAATAGACGAAAGGTATCGAGGGTATCCACCAAGAAAATATTATAGCTTACAAGTCTCGAAGAGCCGAGAGATAGATGACAAGCTGTCAAGGTACTATATTATCGGTCATGCTTTATCATACCACCAGCGCTCCCTGGTGGACTGGCGTTTCGTTCCGGGCCAGGATTTCTAGCACTAACCGGTGAGACGCTAGGTGATTGTTTCGAATCCTGTCCAGTAGTAGCAGGCGAAGGTTGTCCTTGAAGATGGTCGTTCTTTCCGCATCCCTTAACAAGGCGATGCCTCTGCAACACGTTATTAGTTCAATACTCTCAAAAACTTTTGCCACTGCAGGACTTGGTTCTCACCTTTAGAGCGTCCTTCCTACTGAAGCTCTTCTCGCAGTTATTGCAAGGGAAGGGCTTAACAGCCAGATGTATCCTCTTGTGTCGCTTCAGGTCGTGGTTTCGGTTGAAGCTTTGAGGGCACTGGTCACACTTGAAGGGTCGCTCGGTTTGTTGCTGCTGATGGTGGGCACCGGGATGGTGATGGGTCATCATGCCTGGGTGTCCGTGTAAGATCCCACCCATAACTGGCCCGCCTACTCCAGGAAGAGGGTACTGAGGCTTGTAATTCGGCTGCAACGGGACTAGCGGCGGGTACTGGGGCCCAGAGTTCATCTGTCTACCCATAACGCTCGAGGGCGACATTTGAAGGCCTTGTTGCTGCTGCCCATAATAGGGCTGCGAGGGGGTTGGAGGAGGTAACGAACCTTGAGGGGAATACGGATCGTGATTTTGTTGTGATTGGCTGTTCATTGGAGGGTGGGGCTGGTTAGGGTGCTGATTTGGTTGAAGGTAGGCAGCAGCGTAGTTACCATGGACATTCGACCCCGGCCCTATCGAAGGTAAACCTGATCCAGCTACCGCAGCGATTGGGTGGCCCCCAGCACTGGTCGAGATGGGTATCCCGCCTGTATAGGGCGACGGATTTTCAAAATTGGGGGGGTGAACTAACTCCCCAGTGGCAGGGCTTGAGGGTCTGCTGTTTCCTCTGTTTAACGTTACGCCAGGCGAGGTAAACCCTCTAACCCCAAAGTTTGAGTTTGTGGAACTCTGGATCCCTCCTGACGTATACGAAGCATTTGCTGAGGCTGAGCCGTAACCATAGGGCGAACTATTCGAGGTAGCAGGCCAATAACCAACCGGGGAAAACTGTCCCATGGCAGATACCGTTCCAGCACTACTACCACCACTGCTCAATGGACTGGTTATCTCGTTGGGTCCCATTGGTGGGGGAGTAAGTACACTATTGCCGCCAAAGCTCGAGTAGGGTGCTCTTGTGGTGTTGAGATGGAACTGGGGAAGCGGATGTTGCTGCCTCCGCGCAGCAAGGCCCGAAGACATGTCGTGGGTGCTCATCAAAGAGGAGCTCTGTGCTAATGTGGCAGCCAGGTTGGAGATCTCTTCACGGACTGGAGGAGGGAAAGGTCTTGTTTCCGTGTCGCTAGTGGTGGGCGGTGTGGGAAGGGTCCTAGCGACCGAGGATTGGTAGTTAAATGGCGCAGATTGCAAGTACGATAGCGAAGGTGGCGAAGTACCTGAGCCCAGGGAAGGTGTCAAAATCGAGGGAGAAGAGGCAGTAGTAGAGGAAGCCCCCGAGGAGCTTCCTCCCCAATAGTGGGCTTGCTGGCCCTGGGAGGGATCCAGGGAGGGCAGTGGATACTTGTCTGCCGCGCTTAGGGTCGGCGACGGATAGGAAGACTGCGGTGTTGGTGGAATAAAGAGTTGGAGAGGCGAAACTGTTTCCCGTGAGAACGGGGGGTAGCTGAGGGCCGCCGTGGTGAAGACTTTGACGGAAAATGCCCCTAGGAGGGAAGGGGGTATATAGCGCAGCCGCCTTGGAGGCTGGGATCTCGTAGCGAAGGTTGGGACAGCTCAACGAGAGGCGCAACAGGCTGCTAGATCACTTGAGTCAGTGACATGAAGCTCAGGTGGATGACAGCGGCAAAGGAAGAACCAACAGCAGCAGGATAGGCACAAAAGGGGAGGGGAAAGGATGAAATAAAAATAAAAAAGTTGTGACGAACTATGAAGGTGGGTAAAGGTAGGGGATAGGGCTGGATGCACTAAGGATGGATTGGAAGCCGGGAGAAGTGCAATACAATACACACCTCAGTTACTTCAGTTACTGGCTGTTGGGTAGTTGTTGGAGGCGGAGATGTTAGGTGGAGTGGTAGTGGAGGAGAAAAGATTTGTTGTGTGAAGATGGGTGCAGGTGTCTGATGCTGTTAAAGGGGAAGACGGGCAGCGGGCAAGGACGCAGTATGAATATGCGGGGAGTGCGTGGATGGGAACAGTAATGATACAAGTGGGAGGGGGTGTGGCAGACGGTGCAGAGGTGATAATAGTTGATGTCCGGTCCAAAGAGAGCAAGGAGCGGGCGATCACCACGTTTTTTAGATGTTGCCGAACAAGCCTTCTGGTGAGGGATCTACCGAGAAGAAGCGACAACCCGAAGGAATGGTATCGAGACAGGAACCGGTTTGGTAAACGACAAAAAAAGGCACCGCTATATCAAGAGCCAGACAGCTGGGTAGAGTTGGAATTGGAGGTCGTCCCAAGTTCCTGATTGCTGGCAGAAATGGCTGGCAGGCTTCTCGCAGGATGGATGCGCCTCTGAAGATATACTAGCGTCTTCGAGTATGGGTATGTGAAGGAAAGAAGGGAAAGATAGGAGAGGAAGACGCAGGAGATAATAAGGAGGAGAATTAAAGGCAGGTGATGGGATACAACCAAAACGTGTGGGCCTAGAAAGTGTGTGAGGGTTTTCCGAACCGCAATTGAATCGTGAAAAAGGCAAGCTCAGTGATGCTAAAATTTCCCCAGCTGGTTGCTTGCTTCTTGCTTGCTTGCTCCTCCTCCTCCTACCTTACTCCTCAGAGACTGAAGATAAATGTCTTACTGTAGCTTGTGCGTGCGTGCGGGCTGGAACCGGGGGGGGGGGAGTGGTAATAGTGAGGTGAATCCTGCAGGTATGTAGAGACAGGGGCGAACACTGGAATCTCTCAGGGGATTGAAAATCGGAGAGACCGGGGTGGGGAGAGAGGAGGGAGAGGAGTACAAAATGCTGCGCTATAGGGACGGCCTGGAATCTGACCCCCTTGTCACTCTTGCCTCTCTGTTGGTCTCGGTTTTGATTGACTTTTTGTGAGGTGAGACAATAAGGCCTGAATGGAGCGGTATTGGGTTCACGGGTGGTGTTGGCGCGCCCGGGATGGGATGGATATATGTGATTGATGGAATTGACCTCTTGTATGGCAGTAGCCGAGCGTACGACGGCCTAATCGATATCTGAGTGTAACTATCCCAGCAGAGGATCAATTGATTGAATGCCAGGCTATCCCCAGCGGAAAGATCTGGGTAATCTGACTGGATGCGTACGGTACCGTACTAAATGTAGGGATGAGGGATGGGGTTGGCGTGATAAGTGCAACTGAGGCGGGGGTGGGGGGAGGCAAGTTAAATCTGATCCTTCAGGAAGACTTGTACGAGTACTGTATGCTTTGCTATGTTACGATACACCATAAATTCAAAAACAGGAACCATTGATGCGTGAGAATTTTAAGTTAAAAAACAAAAAAGAAAGGGTAAATAAGAAAGAGAGCGTGGAGGGAGGTCCGGAAAAAAAGACCCCCCCCCCCTTCGAAAAAACCGAAAAAAAAAGAAAAAAGAAAACCTCGTGAGGCAAAGACAATACGGTAGGTTTTGCACAACCGAGCAAGACCGCGCCCACATCTTCACCCATGTGCAGGCACACCCCAGATGGCGAGTACGGTACACTGTTACCTCATTCATTATCACCGGATAGTATGGATCTGGAAGAGATGGGACGAAACAACCAGCCGGCATTATGAAAATGGTTGATTGGAAAGGGAAAAAAAAAAAAAAAAAACTCGAGAGAGAGACCAAATTAGGACGGTCTCCTCCAAGACTTATTAGTATGGAGAAGATTGGAGGGGAGAGGAAGAAAGGAGGGGAGAGTAAAAAATCCCCCCGAGGAATAGGCAAAGCAATGTAATGTCATCGATACTGCACTCGTATCGATAGGATACGATACCAAATCCGTATTCGAACGACCGAGATGGGCAGAAAGGGGGGAGAAGGGCGGGAGGCAAAATGCTTCTGCGGTCGGGTTCGCAGTGTTCGTGCAGAATTCGGAATACAGTATGTCACCGGTATTTTGGCCCTGAATTGCCCCTAGAGACCCACCTTGCATCTGGAGAAACAGAAATCTAGGCCAAGGTTGAGGTCTACTCGTAGTTGAACACCATTATCATTTAGTAAGGGCCGGATTGGAGCTAAGCCAACGAGGGGGCAGTATGACCCCAAAATCGCCACACTTTAAAGCAAATGCGAACGGGAACCGAGCAGAAACCCCCCCCCCCCGTGTAAATCCGACTTTTACAATTACAAAAATACACGGTAGCCTCGATGCGAAGGCGCAAGGTGCTGGAGAAGTAAATCCTTTGCAGGGAACGCTCGCGGTGGGCGTCCTTGGCTATGCGAGATTGGGTATGGTCTCTTGAGCGATGGGTCTGGATAGAGAGAATTAGGTTACTGGGACTCGATCTTATTGGCCGGCTCGCACAGATGGTGGGTGGCCACTGCTTGCGATGGCTGTATGAGAAACACTTCCCATAATGCATGTCTCAGACATGGGTTCAATTTCTCTTAGACGAGCTCACAACAACGTGGAGTCTCTCCTTTCTCCGGAATTATACGTCGTACAGGAATTGGTGTGATTGTACCTTTTGGTCATCGCATACAGCACCGCGCAGCAGGAGCACAAGGACGGTAAGGGAAGAGTGAGGGAGAGACTGGGAAACTGAGAGACCAGGAAAGCAAGTGGGAGTGGGAGCGAGAAAATGGAGATGAGAATAGGAATGAGCGATGGTCGTACACATGCTCATCGCCCGTAACCCAGCTGGTAATCCTACTGCTCCTCGTCTCCTCCGCTCCCTGGCCCTCCTCCAAAGGGACAACACAAAGGTACGAAAAAAAGTAGCTGTATGGTAACACCAAAAAAAAGACTGGATATACTTGTAATATGAACAACCAACGCCTCAAAGGGGCTGGGGGGACAGGAGGGAGAAAAGTATCAATTGGTCTTCCTCTCGGTTAATCACATTCTGCTACCAGTTCTATCCGTACAGGAAGAAGTTATAGTTGCAAGCATTGCGTTCTATCATACCTGGTCTACTGAATTCACCTTATCCTGATCGCGTCCGTCAGGTGTGCAGCACACTCCTTCAGTTTTGGTAAGCAGCGAACAAAGTAAGGGAGAAAAAAAACCCCCCCTTTGTTTCTTTATTTCTTTATTTCTCTATTTCTTTCTTTGTGCCCCGTGCCTCATCATAGCCCTGTGCTTTTTCGGCCTCCTTTTAAATTCAGATGTAGCACAAAGCTTCTGCAGCATGCATATCCTTTAAACAAAAGCAGTAAGGTCTCTCACCAACAATTAAGACATATTTGAACCCTCTAATTGGTGTCTCTGATTGCTTTTGCCCGTTTCTTTTTTTCCATTTCAACTGAGACCTGGACTCATTGGCCAAGGAGCCGAACATTTGTTTTGCCTGGATTCTCCCGGCCTCCCCGGCCATCAAATGGAGAGAATCCATGAAAATTTCTGCGAGACCATGGAAATGATACGCGCTGACCATGCCAGGGATCAAATACTTTTCACCACAGATTCGAATCCAGATCCTCCCCCTCCTCAAATCCTCCCCCCCCTCAAACCGCAGGTGGGCCTCTACCGTAGGGAAACGGGTTTGGCTGCCACGCAGCGACCACGCGATGTCAGTGTCAAAAATTGTTGCCGGTACTGTGCTAAATTCAAGTGTGGCTCACTGGGATGGGAATAACTTTCGGGTTGGAAATAGGAGAGAAAAAAAGCAATAGTAGCTTGCAGAGAGGAAGCCTATGAGACAGGGCGAGAGACATTGCACGAAATTAGATGGAAAACCAAGTTTGGTAATACAGATATCTCTGGGCAACACAATTCAGACTACGACCAATGTAGGGAAATTCTCAGACACTCAATAGCGGAACTTACCACCGAGAGAACGCTTATCCTAATCTCTTTGACATATCAAACGACTTGGGCGAAGCTCGAAGGAAAATCGCGCGAGTGAAATCGTCGATGCGAAATAAACAAATTTCCCACGACGGAAAAGCGACAGGTAACTATTTGAACAAAGTTCTCTAACAAACGGGTTAGAAACTTCTTTCGTTTCAGGATTCAAGACAATTCTACCCTTTGATGCCAGCAACAATTGAACGGGAACGATAGAAAAGCTTGCCACAAAAAAGCAAAATTCCTACAATTCCTGCGATAGGTGCCCTATATTCGGTCTAACCCGAACAGGAAGCCAGACCAACGATAGTGCGGCAGTCCGGCGGTCGAAGACCGCTTGGCTGCAGTTTATCTTGCTTTTTTTTGTTTTTTCTCCCCAGCTTTTGCACAAGCGACTCGCCCCGACGGCCACAATGAAGCACCCGCCGGCCATCTCTCCCAAAGAGCTGACTGGATTGGATGATGGGATAAGGGTAAGTGGGTGTGTGAGAGAGGTGAGGGGAAAGTTGTGCGACGAAACAAACAAACGAGTACGACCACAGAAAATCACATCCACGTGTATGATATTACATCGAACGGTACTCGAGTGGAAGAGGATGTTAACGGTGGGTAACACACCTGAAGGGGAATCCGCATTCGAGCCATCTACTTACCTTGGCGTAATATGAACAAGCTACAGTTAGTGCCGGTATGCGGCTCCCAAGCGAGGAGAGACATCAGAGAGAGGTTGTGGTTTTTTGATTTCCGAGGAGGTTAGAATTGTTCGATGCCGACACAAAACCCACCCGCACACCCCTACGCCGCCTGAAGAATTTGATGTATTGGTACATCCGTGGTATTGGTTATTGTTCGCACCCACTTTGTTATACGCTGGGTACATGCATGGCTCATGTGACGGAAAGGGCTGAACAAGCGTGCTGAAGAGAAATCTAGATTCTGTTTGGGTTTTGGTTTTGTCGCTGGAATTGAATGGGATAACGAAAGAGCAGGTAAGGGAGCCACGCAAGTCATGTAAGAATAACGACATCTAAGACATCGTCTTAGATACTTTACCAAAGATTGATGGCAGTGCCCTCCTTTCCCATGGCGGACGTGAGCGAACTTTTCAGCCTGGAGCACCGGACGAGTACTCGAGTACCGTACCGGTACTCCGCTGTAGTAGGGGCAGTCCCACGATGCCAGAAATTAGGTCATAGCGCCAATGGAACCGGGGTGGTAGTTGAAGCAATTTTAATAGCGATCTATCATACTGGAGTATTGGATCAATTGAAGGCGCTATTGTGGCAATGGCTAATGAATGAACGGACGGTCGGATGGTGGGTGCAGTACTCGTGCTCGATTTTACCGAGCCCCCCATCCCGGATACCTGGTGCAGGGAAAAAGGGCGAACGCCTCTTCAAAGATTTTGGTTGGCCGGCAGCGAATACAGGTGCCAGCGAGAAAGTAGGAGGAGTACCGTACAAGTACTGTACGAGTGCGCTTCGCGATCCAACATGGCCCTTCCATTCAGGCATTAACCATGCCCTCTAGCTACCCGCACGCGCACTTGTGTACTGTACTGTACGGGTGGTACTGTGCCCATACCAGGGCGTTGCCAGAAAACAAGGAAGGGAAAGTAGCGATGATACCGTACCGGCAATCTACATCATCCCCTCCCCCGGAATTCCGCAGTCTGACATCCTTCGCCGGTGCTTGTCTCGTTAATCTTCGGATCATCGCTGGATGTCGAGAACCTGTTCACGCCACCAATCCCAATATTCCGGCTCGCAAGCCCTTTTCCCGACTGTACCTACCCCAACTAAGCTTCAAGGAACCTCCCCATCTTCCACCGGTAGCCCACCGCGTGCTTCTTACCGGTATCGTGTCGCCGATAAGTATCCCCCCATGCGAATGTTTGGGGCGAATGCAAGGGCCCTGAATCGTCTCGGGGTTTGAAGGGAATACCGTACGGTATCATAGAGCGAACACTTTTTTTCTCCACTCTGGGAATGTAGTTTCTCGGGTGGAATATCGCCTCCTTTCACGAGCTACAGGTAGGGTTTTGTAGTACAAGGTCGCAAGTGATCCACATGCTTAAACCTTCCGATTTTGAGAGCGGTACGTGACCCCGATACCGGTAAGTCTTTGGGTGTCTCTCCAGTTGAGTCGAGAGTTAAATAGTCTATCAGCAACCATGGGCCCACTTTCTCGTCCACGAATGGACGAATGCTGATATCGTGCTTGCGTTTATACTAGCACGGCCATGCAACGTGATGCAGCTGAGTCTTTATGGGTTTCAGTCTATCACAAATGGCTACAGGTATTTCTCTGCAAAGGCATGTCTAGTATGCGAACTGTTTGTTACCCTTTGGTGCGTATCGTGCTCTACGGCAGCCAGGAGCAACGACTCACTGCTTGATCGTAAGGTTTGGCACGAACGACGCAGCCCACGTAACTTCGCACCCTCAGCGCTTCCAGCCCACGGTAATACCCTTTCGTAATGCGCCGTCAGACAACAGTTAGCCATCTGTAACTATCTCTAAAGAAATTATTTCCTCCCCCTTCTCGAGCGAGACCTCCAACTCTCGTTTTCGTTCGTATACCCTCCGTATAACTCCCCACACGATTAGCCACCCGATTGCCCAAGTTTCTACTACTGGCCTATTATATTATCTCATCCTTCACATAACGAATACCGGTATGATAGCAATGCTTCCAACCAAACGGCCCTCAAAGGTGAGCAAATACAACTCATTCGTCGGGCCATGTTTGGGTTCGCACCCAAGACCGCTCTGGCAGTCGCACATGCCCCCGCAGGGTGCAGAACCACCGGCCCTCCGATTTCGTGTCAAACTAGAGGGGAGACCTCTGGGTAGGCTATCGGGTGATCAGTGTCCCTGTTCGAGAGGCCAATCCCCTGCAACCCGGTGTTGGGCGGTCCCATTCTCACAATCGGCAACGGACACTACTGTACGTACGAGTACTGTACTGTACAGACTGGGTGCCAGGGGGGGTTATATGGCATGCATGCTCATTGTTCGGATAACCCCGCAGTCCAAACAGAGCTCCCCGTTTGCCGATGACCACAGATATATATTAGTTTTTCAAGAGGTTTGCTCGGACCCTCAATTGATATGTCATTGCTTTAATGGACAAATTGCTACATTAGCAGCCAAAGATGCATCACTTTTCTAGCATCAGTAGATCGTGGATTGAGATTATCGGCTCCAATTCCCCAAGAAGTGCCCATGCTCGAGTACTCGGTTCTCAGTTGCCCGTGACCGGAGTTAGAGGCGAGACCTGTTCGACTGATGCTCGAGCGGCCCGCAATACTTAGCTGTTAACTGCCCGAGTTGGCGTTGAGCCCTTTAAAGATTTGCCACACAACAACCATGGGCCCTGTCGTCGCCTTCGCCGATCAAATTGGGTAACTGGCGTTCTGTGCATCAGTGCGGTGCGCCAACCGGAGAACAAGAGTTTCGTAATATGATCGCAATCGCTCTGGTATTGGAAGGTACAAAGTGCAAACCCTATCATGTCATACCGCACTCTAAAGAATAAAGATGGTAACAAGGAAACATGAATTCCAAAGCACCCGGTTTACCGAACTAACAAACTTCAGCCTGGAGATGTCAGTGGCAGTTTATACTTTTTTTACCGACAGAAGTTAAAGTTACATCTGAAGATTAAGAGCTCTTTTCATTTTTTCCCCTTTCCTCTCTAGAGCTAAGAGCCCAGGTTTTCTTCGATAACCCATTTTCTCTTCTGATCAGACTCTGGAGGTTCCTATTTGTCCTGAGGTGAAGACCTTTCCACCATTGGATCTAAGACGTTGCGGGGCCGACACCATCTGAGACACAGCCAACCAGGTCCCTCTTGAAGGCAGGGAAAACTTTGGTCCGCACCACACGATTGTCTTTTTTTTTTTTTTTTTTCAGCCGCTGACCCAGAGTTGTCCAAAAGCGCCGTTCGCCCTTCCGAGGCTATGCCCGGCCCTATTTGGACGTCAACGAACTTCCGGCCCCACAATTGATGGAAAGGCGGTGCAAAAGGGTCGAGATCCGAACGATTTTCTTTCTTTTTCTGCCATCCGATAGGTAATGAAAATAGATTGGTGTCGAGCGACCAACTCGCTCGAGATGGTTTGCGGAGAGCAAACGACTGATCGCAATTCACTACCGTACCGACACTCGCTCGATGGGAAGATGTCGGTAGACTGCGCATCTCTAAAGATATTTTTAGTAGCAAATGCTTCCCTTTAATGTAATAAGGCTCCAGACAGGTACCGAATGGAACGTGAATGCGTGAGATCTCCGCTCACATCTTATCCGTCACTGCACCGTAGGCGAACGCTGGCACATAAGGTATGGCGAAGACTGTGAACCTTTTCCGGGAGAAACATACCGTACTTGTAACCTGCGTATCCGATCCCACATTTGGAAGAGCAAAATTTTCGCCCTTCCCGGCCTTACCCACCACATTTCTGAGACATGGACCGGCAGAACAATTCCGCAGCTCCCCCCAACCGCAACAACAGCAATAACACCCCAATTGCAACAACCAGAGGTACGAGTACAGTACATACCTAACTCACACTGTGATCGTCGCAACAAAGGAAGGAACAAATAAGCCAGGTCTAGCCAGGCCAAGATTGTGATAATAGTAACTCCAGAGCTATAAGAGCGCGCGGCAATTTCGCATGGTCTTGCAAGAAGGGCGAAAAAACAATAACGACAAGAGAGTGAGAGTGCCAGCTGGTTCGGTTTGCAGTGTTAATGTCGATGATTTGTTTCGCCTTTGGGAGACTTTGGAACGGGTGGGTTTTTCCCCTCTTACCCCCCCCCTCGTTTTGGGGGCGATGAGATAGGACATCATCTCAGCAGCGACCGGCCTGCCCTCCGTAGAATCTCCTGATCAGACAGACATCAGACAGAATTCTTTGGTTCGCCATCCAGGGCTCTGACCAGTGGAGTGGGAAAACTACCCCCCTACCGGTAGGGGCTAACCGGGAAAATCACGAGATGGTTACATTCGCACAGTACCAGCTAGCAGGCGAGGACCGGCAGCCTTAACTCGGCCGATTCTTACTCAAGTCGCCGACTTGCAGTGGCCTTTTTTTTTTGTGGTGACCTACCAAAAGAGGAGAGATTTCGATCCAGCAACATGAGTGCCGGTACCACTCGCAGACTACCGGCACAGAGTGATTCTGGCAAGTTCATTGTCCACCACTCCTCGCCTAAACACTGCAGGACGACTCAAGGACGGTAAGAGTTTAATATCACTACCTTGTGACACGACTACCTGAACGCAATAAAAGACTTTTCACGAAAACCCTTTTTGCTGTTCAGTAGGGGATGTCCGAGTAACTCCAAGCAAGTAACAAGTACAAGTAGAGGCATGAAACTTGTGAGAGACCCACTCTCACCACTATTCGTGTTCAAGCGTTCGCTAGAAAAAAAGAATGACGATCAAGATTTTTGTCCTCTTTCATTCCCCCTTTACCGTAATGGATATTCCGGCCGGAGTGGCAAACTCCTTCCCGGCAGGCCTCTTGTGGGAACTCGCGTTTAGGGGTTTTCACGATCATCAAATATCCCTCGCAATTTGTAGTTTTTTATTCTTTTTTTTTTCTTTTCCTCGCAACCCCCACAAAAGTGCAGGAAGAAAGAAACCCCGCTCAAAGGGGGTGTTGATAGAGCGCGGTATGCAGGCAAGCAGGGAAAGAAAAACCCAACGACTGGCCACCATCATTTTTGCACTTCACGGTATCTTCCCCCCCGCTTCTACTTCCGCTTCCGCTTCTATTTCTTCTTGTGCTTCGTTAGATTTGGTAATGGGATTTTTACCATTCTCACGTTCCCAAATCGTGCTGGTTACGCTTGCCGGCCCGTTAATTACAAGTAGCACTCATGTCGCCGATATGAGTGCGGGTACAGTGCCCGTGCGTACTTGATTGCTGGTGTTGGTGGACGGGGTCGTAAGGATGAAAAGTGGGAATGCGGTGGTTCACAAGGGTACTTACTGTTGTAGCCTCAAGTATTTGGCACGTCTTTCCCGTGCCTCTTCGGAAGGTTAACATTTTTGGGAATTGTGTCTGGATAGCTTCATGTGCGCTGTGCGATTTTCGATAACTTAAGTTGGAGTAATCCCCAAGTTTTCGGGGGAAAGGTTTACAATAATATTACCGTACCGTACTTGTAGCAGTGGTAATTTGCTGTGTTGCGACAAGCCTACAGGAATGTAATACGGGTATTGCACTCCGGTATATTCCGCTACGCACTTGCTCGATGGTAGAAAAGAAAAATAAGCAAAGGTAGAGAGACAAGAGAAGTCCGGGACTTATTAAGGAACCCGGGACCAAGCCGAAACCCGCCCTGCCTTCGATTCTGCTCTGACCAACCGATTGTCCCGACGCCGAGCTCCGAATAAGGGGGTGATCGTGAGAGCACAGTTTCTGGGCCGCTGGCCCCAAGATTGTTTCCAGTCGATTCGACTCGACGTTTCTCCTCGAGAGTATATTAACGACGCTGCATGAGATCACTAATTCTCGTGCTTATCCTTATTCTGCCACCTCCGCATGGACGGATATATTTCTCCCCTCATTCAACACACGGGTACGGAGGGAGGTCAGTTCAGGTCTCATCCGCGCTCACGATGCTGCCTTACCATGTGGTATTTGGAGGGCCCAGACCACGATGACACCATCTAAGTCTCCTTCTCTGCCTCCTTGGAAGTTGCTGTGAATGGTCCTCGGATGCCGGTATGAGAATGTGAGAGCCCTGTCATTGCGGGGTTGGCTGGGATGACGGAAGAGATTGGCGCGCTGAAGGGGGAGGAACAGCCTGGATTAGAGTTTGGTAGATGTGACATGGTGGTTATCTGCATGGTATTGGAATGGCGGGATCGGTATAATCTGGTTTTTGGTTCGGATCCTGTTGGGCGGTGGAAGTGGAGAGTTGTGATTTTATAAAAATATGATGGGGTGAATCCGGTAGCACTACTTTTTCTACAAGGGAGAGATAAAGAGGTAGTACTCAGATAATACCGTATGGAAGTAAAAATGAAGGATGATGGGAGTTAAAATCGTGAGTTCCTCTGAGCTTATATACTATTGAGTAGGAATTCGGAAAAATGGTGATACTATGCAATATTATGGCTCGACTATCAATATTTTGTGACTAGCAATGATATATACAAGTACTCCTTTATTACACTATGCTAATGTAAGTAGTAGTCAAGCTATTAAGACCTTAACCATCTTATAGGACTAAGTATCAGAATTTGAATGGAAATATTGTATTAAAAGGTGCTAAAATAATAAGGGTGTAAAGATTTTAGCTATATAGTTATAGATAGTAAAAGAAATAAAAATAAAAATAGATAATTGTATAAGGAACTATCCTACTGTTCAACTGATTGGTTGCATACAAACCTCATCCTATAATTCTAACAAATGCAATTAGCTAACTGCTTATTACATAATATGTATACTAATCTTATTAATTACTTGACTTTATAGTCTTTTAATTGATTATATATATGAAATAAGATAATTAGAGGACTTTAAACTAGTATTAGAAGAACAGGTACTTGATAATAATATTATACTAATATTGTAACGTGTTCACTAGGTGCTAATCACATTTTGAGAGGTATACGATAGTTGACAGGTGGCCTGCTCTTTCAGAGAGGAGGCAAGAGCTGTATGAACTAAAGGAGGCTTCGGAGGTGTACTGGAGAAACTAAAGAGTAACCGTTCAACCAAGTATATTGAAATGCTGTCTGTCAAAGTCTGTCCTTTCCATTGTAGAATAGGAGGGTCCTTAAATACACAATTCTGTTCATGTCTAGCATGAATGAAACAAAACAAAGGTATCAAGCGATACACTTTGGTAAAACATCATAAGTATCAAATCAATACTTAAAACAAAATATAAAACAAACTAAGTCTCGAAACGATACTTCAAACAAGTCAAGTATTAAAGCGATACTTAAAACAAAACGTAAAACAAACTAAGTATCAAAACGATACTTCAAACAAGTCAAGTATTAAAGTGATACTTAAAACAAAACGTAAAACAAACTAAGTATCAAAACGATACTTCAAACAAGTCAAGTATTAAAGTGATACTTAAAACAAAACATAAAAAAACAAAATCCTGTAACCAAGTACCTGTACCAGTTACAGTATCAAAATGATACTTCAAACAAATCAAGTATCAAAGCGATACTTAAAACAAAACATAAAACAAGCTAAGTATCAAAACAATACTTCAAACAAACTAAGTATCAAAGCGATACTTAAAGTAAAACATAAAACAAGCTAAGTATCAAAATGATACTTCAAACAAACCAAGTATTAAAGTGATACTTAAAACAAAACATAAAACAAAATCCTTAATCGAGTATCTGTACTGGTTACAAATATACTAGTAAAAAGTTAGTAAGACTACAAGGTAAGGGGTTAACATGTTATACTTAATCATTATGATTTAGGTTTTACTAAAAGTTGTGTATCTAGTGAATAACTGTACATTTGGTGAGTAGTTATTATATTGTAATGTTTATAAAATATAATGGCCTTATATGAAGGTACATATTAGTATTAAAGTATATCTCAGAGCTTTATACTGGTAAGATACTTAATTGGGGAATATGTTAGGCAGAAACAACTGGTATAAACTTAGAATTATCTAGGCCAATTGAGATTTATTTTAATGAACGGAGGTTTGTTTAGGAATACTTGGAAGCAACTCGTTTCGTTTATGACTACTAGGAGTGCAAGAAAGTAGAAATAGAATTGTAAGAACAATATTATGTTGTTAAGGTCTCTTCTCCATCGCTTGATGATGTCTAAAGCTTGGGAGGTACTTCATGTTAGGCGGAAGCCGACTCTAAATAATTGTCGAGAAGACTTAGGCCTGAATCTTTTGCAATAGACGGAGATTTGTCTAGGAAGGCTCGGTGTCGTTCTGTTCGTTTATGACTACTAAGAACTCGCTTATTCAATAGGGGAAATGTTTTTATAAAGATTCGTAGGTAAAACAATGTTATATTGTTAAGGTCTCTTCTTTGTTGCTTGATGATGTCTAAAAGCTTGGGAGGCACTTCGATATTTATATCCCGCGTCTGAGTGTTCGCGGACTACATCTAATCCTCCTATAACTAAGTACTTTATCCAAGATTGTACGCTAACGTCTCATAGTCTTAACAAGTGCGAACACTGTTTGACCCTGAACTCTCACACACCATCTTCGTTCTCATAAACTCTTTTCCGTCTACTCGTAGGATGCGTGATTATCCTCGAATGACCGGTCTTCGATTTATAGAGACGAGTAGACTTCTGTCTGAAACTGCAGTCGCTTTGACTATCGTCCCAGTAGTCTATTCTGATTCCACATAGTGGCCAGCGTATGTGTCGGGTACCTATGCGTGATGCAGGCTACGTAGACGGTGTGCCAACACTTCTTAAGTCTACCGCCTATTAGGTCTTCTGAGTCTGAGCAGCTTCCCCTCGGTCCGCCTCGCCTCAAAGAGAATCACCTCTCGAGGGATCCTGTTTCCAGGACCAACCAACATACAGCGGCCTTCAGATAGGTATTGGTGTCATATCTAACCCCTATGGCCTCTGGGGCACTGTAGGAGTAGTTGCGGATTTTCGAACCGAAAACGTCCTGTTACTTTCGGCCTATAGTTAGGATGCCTAACTTTGAAGCCTAGTAACTCAATGCGCCTCTGACGGATTTCCTCCGTTCCACTTCTCAGAGGTACCCAGAGGTGCCCTCTTATATATCCTGCGAACAGCTTCCGGTCAGATGGACGGCAGTGACGTATATGGTGTTATGAAGTGGGCTTCATTGAGATGACATTTTAGTCATGGGACGCAACTCTTCAAAATCTCGCTAAGGACGTGCGGGCCCCAGAACGGGGCCGGAGGGGGGTGTTAGGCTCTCGATAAATGAGGGTCTGTGCGCAGTTACCCTACCGAGAGGTCTGTGCATTTTCTTTATGCCTAACACTTCAATATTTATATTCTGTGTCTGAGTGTTCGCAGACTACATCTATCTAATATACAAAATATGTACTTCTCCAAATAACACTTGCAATGTCGGGTATTCATCAAAGGTGCGAACATCGGAAGATCCTGAAAACTATAACACCCTCTTTAGTAACGACTATTTCTTTTCTGGGAGACCTATTTGTCTCTAGTAGTAAATATTCAATTATCAGAGTTTTTAGACCTGTAGCTGAGTTCTCAAGTCGAACTATGCTAGCTTCAATAGTCTATTCCATTGTCGAGAGGATCAGTCTCAGTTCGAAGTTGCATATGCATATGTGCTGGAGTCAAAGACTTCTAGTTATGATAACTTAACAACTAACCTATGAAATTTATTTGGATAACTTCCTCCTTGTAGAGAAGAAGCTATTCTATTGAATATATTTATAATTCCAAGGTTGGCAACTCCTGGTTGTCCTACGTGATAGGGGTTGGTCGTTGAGTAGTATTGGTGATAATTTCTGCAACTGTGACACTACCCCTAACATAGTTGCGACACTTCGTGGGACCTATTAATTCCATCAGTAATGCCTCCTAGGAGTCTTAATGTTAGGAATATAAGACCTAGCATATGTTATGAGGCCCTGTTCCTATATTAGTACACGCGACAGGCAACGATACTTCTCTTATAGTATCTATGACACTATATCTTTAGTACTTATAGTGTGCGTTCACACTATTACTTTTCTTCGTCGTCTTCTGATAGTATGCGTTTACACTATTCTCTTTTCTCTTGTTACACCTAGTAGTCGTAGAGGCGTTCCTCTTCTACTAAGTTCATGTAACTATCATGAGGTAGATAGAATAAAGTAAATTCGTTCTTAAAATAATAAGTAGGAAAATAACTTAGATGGTTGCGTGAAGAACTAACTAACTCGCCTCCGAGGACTCCTTATATAGTCCTTCCCTCAACCCGCTTACAAATCAACCCATAGGCAGTCTGCCTTGCCAGTCAGCCTTGCGCAGCCCCCTCGCTCAGCCCCATGACCTCTGAGTAGATCATGTGTGTGAAACATAACATAAAACATAACATAAACCTAACGAGTCTGCCTTGCGCACAGCCTCATTGCATAGCCTCCTTATGCAGCCCCGTGACTTCTAAATAAGTCTCGTGCGTGAAACATAACAAGTAAAACCCCAACGAGTCTGCCTTGCAGTCAACCTCGTTGCATAGCCTCTTCATAATCTCATACCTCTATAGAGGTCATGTGCGTGAAAGTAAATCATAACATAAAACAAACTACGTAAATCAAACTACGTAACAAAGGAAACTCATAAATCAATTTCGTAACAAAAGAAACTTACTATGTCAGATTAGAATCGTGACAGCATAGTGGTAATGTCACACATCTGACCATTAAGGCCAAGTGACTTGATAAGATGGTTGCAGCAAAAATATATGGAAATTGAAATAATAATTTCTAATTTATAACTCCCTGACCACAAACCATATAAAACCACTCGCATTAGTGAATAGCCGACCAAGAGATTTTCTATCAATTAGATACGAGACATCTGGCGCTATCAGACTACTTCAGAAGTCACCAATACTCATTCAAGGCAGGTGTATGTCAGACGACTTCAGTAGGAGTCCCTCTTAGAGGCAGGAGGTCTGAGGGGAACCACACTTGGATTGGAAGACTGGAGATGCTTGAGTCTTTCTATGATGCTGGCACATCAAGACTCATGCATGCATATATTAATTATACACCAGTTCCTGATGATGAACTTAGCTAGTTCTTGATCAGAAGGGACGATTGGAATGATAGCCATTCGGACTATATTTACATACTTAGTCTATTCAAGCCTAGAGATCGCAAAGAGATCATTGGGGGATAGGACGCTATTTTCTCAAGATAAATATCTCGTCTCAATTAAGGTTGAAGTGGTGTACGAACTTTCAGGGTCAAACGGTATTCGCACTTACTAGAAACTAAAGTTAAAAGCTCCTCGGTACAAGTTAGTATAGGGATACTAAGTACTAATAAATTAGTATAAATAGGTTTAAGGTCTCCAGGTTAGTTAGAGGAATCAAGCAATGGAGAAGAGACCTTAACAATATAATAAGTTTATATTTACGAATCTTTACCTTTATTCTTTTACTTTAACGAGTCTTCCTAGACAATCTCCGATCAAAGATTCAGGCCCTAGTCCGACCGCTAAGATTAACCTCGACTACCGCCTAACACTTAGACTCTTTTAATTTATCAAAAAGTGGATGTGAATGCGTTAGTTCTTGTCTTGAACCTTTTAACATTCGACATCATAACCTTGTATGAAAATGTCCTGTTACTTGTGGCCCATGTTACAGACATTACATCTTTGAAGTCTAGTAACTCTTTGAGTAGTTGACGGATTGACTTTGTTCCACTTCCTAAGACTTGTCAGAGGTCCCCTCTTATATAACCTGCAAACAGCTTCCAGTGGAACAGCTGGCAGCAATGTATACAGTGTTATTCTGACACCTTCAATTCTATGACTATATAGTCACAGATCGCAACTAAGATTGACATGTATGATGATACACGGGCCCCATAAGGGGGCCAGAGGGGGGTATTGGAGGCCAGGAAATTCCATCTTGGGAAAAGTTACCCTACCTAAGGTATCCTTAGGCTATTGAATTTTGGTACTCCTAATATAATAAGAAGTGAAATGAAAAAAATAATACCATTAAAATTTAATTATGGATTATAAAAACAAAGTTGAGTATTTAAAAGTAAAAATAGGAATAAAAATAAAAATAAAAATAATTAGAAATTGAAATTGAAATTATTTCCTCCCTTGTCCTTCATGTTAGTTTTAAACTATTTGCCTATAGTAGGGTTAATATAATACTTAATTAAATTTGTTCTTTTAGGTAATCATTATATACTTAAAAGAATAGTTATCATAGTAATATTATTTAAGAGAACCATAATATTATTATAAAATTTAATATAAAGTATTATATATTTCTAGAACTAAAATCCTTAGTTTAGTCTTATTTCTAAATCCTAAGGCCTGTCTATGATACTTATCAACTTTCACTCATATTTGGTTTTTCAGTGCTTTTTCCTGTGTATATCCACTTGAACCCACATATAAAATACCCGACAAGTCACAAATAACCCCTTTGAGAACCACTCTACAGATGCCGAAGTTGATCGCAGTTGCTGAACATGAGTTAGTATTTTTCGTTGTGTCTTTTTTGTTCACGGAGAGGAGGTTGACTCCGATTCCACTTGTATGGAACCATACCTTGGTGTTAAGAGATCCCGGAACGGACTTAGCGAATTTCACCAGTTTTTACGGTAGAAATTACCACCGCCACACTCCCCATCAGTGAACAAATGACCCTCTTGCACAGCGCCCATCAGAAGCAATTTTTCCAGTTTCACCCTATTTTGTTTATTCCCTCCCGAGGACACCATAAAGCCACCCGTTGTGTCGCACGTTGACCTGAACGCCGCGGGCTGGGCCCCGCGCCAGTCTCCGAGTCGGCAAACCATCAAAGCGAGCTCCCAAATGCACGGCTGACGTCCCGCATATCTCGTACGGTAGCAGCTCGCAGCACGGAACTCTGTAGGATAAAAGTTCATGGTCCTTTCCCCACAGAAAGGCAAGACCGGAGTGGGCTCTCGGCAGTGGCAGATTTTACTACCGCCGCTCCGGGCAGTAACGTACGGTCGGTTAGTGTGTCTCGACCTGCCTCTGGGTCATGTTCGAACGCGGTTACGTTGGTTGTGGGGGATGGGTTAGGGAGGGAAATTGAGAGAGTTTCGACAGCCTACCACTTCATATAATTGCTAAGGATGTAATATAACTATAGTCGACTACCATATGACCACTGGCGCGTACGGTGCGGTGCAGTTTTGCACTTGCACTCTTTTGGATACTTGCGATACGGTATATATGGAGGGCGGTTTATATTGGACATGATTTCCTCAGGGGATGGGGGTGTGTGTTAAATATCTTACAGTACCGTACATTGCCTTAAGTTTGTTATAGAAATGATTCCCCGACCCCGGTATCTTATCGAGGGTAAGTTCTGTCGTGACCTCTCTGGCTGGCCCAGTTACCTGGCGACCTGCACTCACACAGCACAGGAGATTCTCCCGGGCCACCGGCCGGGAGTTCCACAGACTTTCTCCCTCCACCAACCATGGGCGTAGATTGCCAGCCTCACGGGGAAAAGAACGGCTACACCCATAGAAATTTCGACGAATGGGCCAGAGTTTCGGACTTGTGTGCTCACAGCCTACCGTAAGTGCCCCAAAAATGGACTTGGGGTCCAATGCACTCACTCCGGAGTCTCTATTCCAAAACTGGTACTGTACTTGTAGCGATTCGTAACACGAAGGAAAAGTAGCCCATCACCCACAAAAGCAACCTCCTTTCGTAACATCTTGAGCAAATACTTTCCTCGAATCTTCTTTCCTATGGGATATCCAAGGCTCAATGTGTAATGATTCATCAAGTATGTTGATATATCAGCGCCATGATAAAACCCCATTTACTCGTAGGTGTGAGTTGTGACAACTTGGCGGTAAGGCATCGCACACCGTGCTTTATAGATTGTCAAGCACACCCCCAACCCATCTTACCCACGGAATTTACCGGTAACCATGTGCATCTCCAGCTGTCCGGCACTTCTCATTGAACAGCCTTATTTCACCCGCAAGCGCTCAATCTTTCCCCCCTCTCGGTGAGAGCAGCTCGAGTACCGTACCGGTAGTGGTGCCTGGTATCCGCGGCAGTGGCGGACCTCGGAATAACCCGCTGGGTTTTGATGGTGGCTAGCACGATAGGGTGCCGTTGCCAGACCCTTATTGATATCAAGATGGCAAGGATGGGCCCACGGAAACCAATCGGCATACCGCGCCATGCAGAAACAGCTATGATACGATACCTAACAATGCAAAAAGGAAAAACCGGTGCATACAATGTCTATCAACCAATCTAAACCCCCTATCCAATATGAGCCTGTGATCCCTCTGTCACACATACTCCTACCGTGCATACATAACTGGGTGCACACATGCTACCAACGAAGAGGCAACCCGGGCCGGTCCGATTCCCATTCAAAATACCACCGACAAAGTATACGGTAGCACCGACCACTGGATTTTCTTTCTTAGTTCGGGTCTCCTATACAATGGATATGTGTCGACCACCGCTACCTTACTTCTACTCACCGGATATGAAGTTGATGCTAGAGGCATTCAAACCCCACGTTGGAATACGTTTATGCGGGTTTCTCGAGTTCCCAGACTTTAGTGTGTGTAGCGCCCTTTTTCGCGTACAAATCTGGCAGATCCGCTCGAAACTTGGCGCTCGGAAAGAGGTCTCCCGGCCCCGGGCTGCCTCTCTCGTCGGCATGGTTTTTTTTTTTCCTTCTTATAACCCTCCACTCTACCGTTTTCTCCTCCTCCTCCCGAGGAAAGGTAGTGAGGGGGGGGGTGCGGAAGCGTATGCGAGTTCGGAACTCATGAGTACTGCAGTTTCTGCGTCTGACGTGAGCAAGATAGAGACTGGAGGGAGGGAAGGAAGGAAACAGAACTAGGAGGATGAAATCCTCTCTCTCTGCACTGAATGGGAAGATTGATGATGGATAATACAAGTCCATCTACCAACACTGGTAAGGGTAGCTGCTTTTAAATATACATTATATAATACTTGTACTAGTACAAGTATGGGCTGAGTGAAAAAGAGACCACAGTAAGTTAAGGATTCTTTGAAGACCAGGAAGGTGAGGGTTTTATCCTGTTTCGGGAATGGTATGTATCATAAATTTGCGCCCGCACGGTGCGGAGATGGGGGGAAGAGGTAAAGGGTCCCGGAGATTGAGTGGGTGAGCGAGTATTGAATGAGCGACCCGGCACCGCGAAGGAGGAAAGTTGGATACAAGACACTTGATTCAGCGGAGTCTGTCGAGAACCAGCCGTTTGCATGTCGAAGGAAATGCTTCCACTAGTCACAAGTCCCTTAGACAATACCCCGGTATTCCTTTCGTAAACAACAACTCATGGAGGTCTCAAGCGTAGCCCCGCGCAGAATGTGAACGTGGCAAAAAAACATGCACTCTGAACAGCGGCTGGCGGTTCAAGACAGAGTTGTTATTTTGAAGCTACCGTATCATACCTAATTTACTCGGGTATGCCCATAAAAAAAAATCGGAAAAACATAACCCTTGTCCCCAAAGAGCTTCGATTTTTTACTGACACACACCCGGGTACCTACCGTACCTCCTGCTGCGGTTCCGGTTCCATGCAGTCGCCTACGGCCAGGTTATCATCTCAGACCACTGCTAGACAGCTAAAATTTGCACTTCGGGACAGCCCATCGCAAATAATTCAGTACGATATGAGATCTTGGCGTGAATGTCTCAAGAGTGATTTTCCGTGAAACAAGCAAATATTTGTTCCATCCCCTCTCTTCTTCCCCAATGGCTCTTCATTCTCAAAGCGCGGGGTGCTAATCGGAAAACGCCGGAAAAGCAAATTTTCTCTTGATTCAGTCCTCCTCTTGCTTTCTTTTTCCTCTCGCTCTCTCTCCCTTCGACAAAATTTTTTTTCCCAAGGGAGGTTGGAGAAACGTGGGATTCTCTGAGGAAAGCCGGGGAGGCTTTGCAAATCACTTAGCGCAAACGTGAGCACCACGTTGGACCGTGCGTTTTTAAAACCGTGCTTGTGCTTGCTTGTATGAGCACAGCGCAGCAGATACCGGTATTACCATGAGGATGGTGGTGATGGTTCAGTACTGTTACCTTCTGTTTTTTTAGTTGTTGTCTCTTTTGCTTCTTTTCTGCGAGAGCAATTCTGCTGTGATTAGAATAGTAAAGTAGATACATACGTACAAGCACAACGAAGGGAGAAAAAAATAGATCGCAAGTACTGTACATCAAAATTATCATGAAGATAACAGATGAGCTACGCCAGCAACTTACTCGAGTACTATTGGCCCCCCTTTTTTTTTCTGCCTCTCTTTTCTCACACTATCCCCCTTGTCAGCGTACAGATATCGTGCTACGGGCCTAATAACCTCTCATCACGAGGGCAAAAAAGCACAAACCACCCGCGGTTCCCAAACCATACCATTTTTTCTATCGCCGCTGATTTCTCCCCCCCTGCCCCCCTTTTCCAAGTTCCAACTTTTCGGTTCTCTCTCTCATCTGGCCACAGCTCGAGTCCACAGGCAAGGGTTGATGATCTAGCCCGTCGATTTAGTTCTGCGCAACGTCTCAGCCTTGGCTGGAGGAAAGTTCAGGAAACGGCAAATCCTGCTGGGGCGAGTTTACTCGCTGCACGCGAAAAGAAAGCGAGGGGGGGAACAAAAAAAAATTATACTTGTAGAGTACGGTACTCATACTGCACCCTCGAAGCTTGAATCCCCCCCCTCCTTGCACCAATTTAAGCGAGGTCCCCAAAACGGAAATCTGAGACAACCCAGCGCGCAAATCCTTGTTATCTAATTGGCCCCTGCACGACCGACACCACGGATCACTCGACTGATAGGAGGATGATGCTCCAAAGCGCCTGAAAGCGGTGGTTTGAGGCCATAAAGTGACTCCCAGAGTCACGTTTTGCCACAACCAGAAGTTCCGTATGCGTTTGGAAGTTGCAACCCCCCTATATAAAGCTGACAAAAGATATCTTTTTGTAGAGTTAAATGCGAGTAGTGGTGTCACAGGAACCAGAGTTTGGAAACCAAGAAGTATGACTATACTTTTCCATATTACAATTTAATTGGCATTGTATTTTTATTGCTGCCAGGAGCTGTGTAAAATCCACTGTTTGTATTATTGGAAAATAGAGCTTCAAAGTCCCCAGAGCTGGAAATTTGCTTCCCCGTGCAGTCAGATGTTTCCGCCTTTGACTGAATGATTAGATATTGGATGGGGATAACGCATCCCATCTTCTGGTTCAAAGGGTGTTTTCTTGTAGTCATGAGTCGTCTCAGCAGCAGGATTATCAAGTTGGCTTACGGGTGAGGCTATGGACGCCCACGAGGAGGCCCTGTGGAGGCTAGAGGTTGTCGGAGAAGTTATGCTTCGATATGCTGGAGAGGATGGTACAGTACACGGAAGTCAACTACAATAGTGGCTTTTGCATATCAAAACATAAGCTCAATTTATTATCGTGGGAACGCTTTGAATGGAACGAGATTTAGGGGTGATGGGTGGATGACATACTCGCACGATAGGAATGATGAGTTTTGCGTCTGAAGGAGATATTGGTGCGGCAGCTATTCAGTCCGATACGGGGTGAGCATTTGACTATTTCGCAATTGAATACTCGAGTAGAGTACGCTAGCTTACTCTACGTATTATGAATAAGCGAAAAATGAAGGGTAATATTACAAAGATAGGTAGGTTAGAAACTTAGGAGGCTATGCACTGGATTTAATTTATGCGCTTCGTCGGAGTCTTACGAGGAACTCATCGGGCATCTAGGGTGTCTGACATTTGCTCAAGGGGAACAAAAAAAAAAAAATGACCCCCAAAGCACCCGAAAGAGGTATCATGCGGTATTCAAGGTGCTGTTTTCGGGCTCTCATTCCATAAGACTTGTTGAACAGCTGAGGCCCCTCCCTTTCCCCCAACAAGAACTCTTCGGCCGATAGTTAAAAAGGGGGTCACCATATCATACTGGGAAAAAAACTTGCCAAGCCAGGGCTGAAGATTCTGCGCCCTACGATAGGGGTTTTTTTTTTTTCGTTAATAATAGAATAGTAATCTTTATTACGATAGATGCGGTAGAGGGGACAGCATACTGGTAAGCAATTGGGCGGTGCTCCCGTCGCAAGACGAGATCTGTTGGCTGAAGTGGATGTGGGAGTTCCGCGGTAGCTCTCGGATCTTTTAAGCCTCCACATATCATAACCTTGGTTTCCTTTTTTTGCTTTTTTGCTCGTTCGATCACGTTACCGGCACGGCCGAGTTGAAGTTTGGACACCTATCGTGCGGTTAGTTAGGGTGGCAATTCCCATGTCTTTTCTACAAAGTGTCCAATTTCGACTCGGCCGCGCGAGTTATCATACTTTAGACTGGGAAAAGAAAAAAGGTTTGTTAGGGGCTGTGTCTTGGTTTAGTACGGTATTTTGGGAGTAGGGTAGCAGGGCACTTGGGTGCGCTAGTAATAACGCGTGAGCACATTTTCCTTTTCCTTTTCCTTTTCCTTTTTTTTGGTTGTGCTTTTTGGTCATTGGTCGCTGTCGTTAGTGTGGGGCACGAGCCTACAAGTTGTTAATGGCCGTAAGGTAAGGGGTGTTTTTTTTTTTCTTTTCTGTTGTCCGTCCTTCGCCTTGGTATGGCCACAAGGGATCACTCGAAGGGGTCTTGCGGTGCTAAGCTAGGGGCCGTTTTTTTATGCGTTAGGTTGATGGGTTAGACTATGTATGCGATGTGATGCGATGCGATTCGGTGCGATATGATACGATGCCGAGGCGGCGTTCGATTCGGGGGTGTGGTTTCTACCCCCATTTAAGTTGGAACTTTGTATGCGTAATATCGAGATCAATCATTGTAATTAAGATGGCTACTAACTTAAGGATTACTTAGTACAATGAACGGGGGTTTGGACCGTGGGATTAACTCGCCCCCGAGGAATGGGGCTGCGGTCCAATTCTTGATTGATGCTCAGGGTGAGAGCGATATGTATGTACGCAAGCGTCATATATCCTCACTCGTAAATCTGCTGGGCGTTCGACATCAGTGCTATGTGTTGAGCATCATCTACTGGGCAGGTCGCTTTGTTGAGGTTTGGCGCGAGGGGGTTTGTTCGTAGCTCTCCCCGGCCGGGTGTTTCCGAGTACTTTGTACTGAGTCCCCGCGTGTCTGGTTTCCTATCCCTATGTCTACAAGTAGAGCGCTCGCGGTTCGCTCGTGTCATATATGATGAGTTGTGGGGGGCAATTAGGACCAATTCTCTCCCAGTGAGCTTGCAGCATACCACGATATCTAGGATCTGCTCTTGCAGATAACAGGCTCTCTTGCGTATCGAGCCCAGGCCGCCATAGTACGGTTATGGCATGCCTCCATGTGGTATTCCGCGGGCACAACGTAGTCTGTCGGAACTCGGAGAGCGCTAAAGCCATGCAGGGTGACAATGGGTACGGGTTTCGGGGGGGGGTGGAAAGGGTTGCATCCAGGCGTGGTTCACCGCAGTGTCGTCCATTTCTGTTTAGTCGGGGTAGGAGTGGGGTTATCTCTACGTTTCTTCCTTGCCATCGATGGTCCTTTGAATCCGCAGTGCTCATCACATGGTGTCACTCGATCGGCAATTTGCGTTGTAGATTTTGGCGTTAATGTGGGTTATTTTTGAGCGCCATGCATGCTTAACTGTTGGCGAAGAAACTATTGTGGGGTGCTATGCGGTAGACTTTGTGGTATTTTGTGGTATTATTGGGTCGTTATGGTGCATGGGGTATTAATGCCTGTCCCGTGCTGCTGTCGCAGTTCCATCATTCCCGGCTTATGTTATATTGTTCGCTCTACGAGTACTTGCCATCACATGTTTTATTTTCAAACTTCTTCAAACCACTTAACATTTCAAAACCTGGACCAAAAAGATCTCTATTGAGTGTCTATCCCCATTCTCACGTCCTATTCGTCTCATTGGTCAGCTGCATATGATACCCCACTCTTGGTCAGCTTTTCTCGGAAACCACCTTTCCATTACCCTGACTACCCGACTACCCGAGTGCCTTAGAACCGCTAACTCTCCGAAGCCCCTGTATCCGGTATCAAGCCCGACCCGAGATCAAATATATCCCGCAAACATCAAACAACCGGTTAATTCCGGAGGACCGGCTGATTCCAGACACAATCCCAACCCCAATTGTTTGTTTGGGAGCTTCAACAGTCCTCTGTGTTTATCATGGATATATCTTTCCAAAGGGGATTCCGAGCTTAGATACGGCGCCTTGTCCAAGCCTTTGGTCTTCCCCTCCGTTGCCGAGTTGTGGCGGCGATCTTCCCCGTATCTGTTCGGGACGGATTAATGACCCCGGAGGGTTGGGGGGATAAGGGGGAGGTAGGAGTGGAGACAGGGCAGTCTGCTCACGGCGTATCACTCGGATAGAGAGATGAGAGACTTGTGGTTGGCCGAAGTCTGCGGCGCATGGTCGGTACCGCAAATCGAGCCTAGGAAAATCCCAGGGCTGTGGGAAGGGGGGCTTTCCCGAGAGCGCACGTGAAAGCGATTTTAGATTTCCGTGTTCTAGGGTGGCCGGGTCTCCGGTGAGGTGGTTTGAGCCGAGGAAAGTGAGCTATGCAGCTGCCGTTCATAAATGAAATACAGTGCCGTTCTACAACTTGCCATATGTACCCGGAATGCGGTTGGGAAGCTAATCAAGTTTTTCCCTCGTTTTTATTTTAGACCTTTCCTCATGCGCAACGGTGGTGGTGAAGGGTGCGACATCATATTATTACGTCCCGTATCGAAGAGTGGGGAGGAGGGGAAGTCCCTGGACCTGTGGTTTTCTGTGCAACATTGAAGAAGAGGCATTACACCGGACAATGCGAGTGTCGGACCATGGGAAGGGTTCCAAGGATCTACACGAACTTTGTCTTCGTTTGACCCCATGATTTATGCGAAGTTAGATTTAATCCTTGGATATGGTCCCCGGAGCTCCCATGGGTTTCCAAACATCATGATTAGAGGGGGGGGACTGTCTGGTTATTTTCGGCAGACAGGTGTCCAATAAAACTCTGGATTATTTTTTCCCGGCCTGGAAAATTCGGCTTACTTTGGATTACTTTGGGTTTTCGGTCGCGCTTTGCATGAAGGTGTGACTGATGACTATTGTGGGAAAAAACGAGATACGTTCCGGTGTGCCTGGCTGCCGTTGTTTCATCACTCCCGACATATGGTGGTATTGGACAGTGAAAGCTCGAATAATTGCGCCGTGTGCTATGTGGTTGGGCTTCCTCTCTTTGTAAGGACGATAAATTTTTTGTTTTTCCTCCTGTCTCGGAAGGGGAAAGGGGGCTGTGTTTCCGGTTTGCTTTTTGCCCCTTTCCGTGGAAGGGAATTCAGAGCTACATACTGGTAGCACACGGTCCATTATTTGAGCTTTTTAAGATACCGGTTTATGCGCCCTATACAAGTACAGAATCGGGGGGGGTGTCATTAAGAATTGGAAGGAATGATCATCCAGATCCTCTACTAAACGAGATGCCACATCAAAAACTCAAAACTGGTGTTCTTGGGGCAATAGTGACCAGGATCCACTACCAAACAACATGATTTCAACGGGGGGGGGTAAATCGGGATTGCATACGGAGGTACAGCACCTAAGTTTTGTATGTTACACGCGCGGTGGGCTTCGTGTTAGCAACAGGTGTAACATACAAAACTTAGGAGCTGTACCTCCATACAGTCCACCTTTTTTATACGAGTTCGTTCCGATAATGAAAACTCCCTCTAAACCTCTGATCCCTCCACGTCCGATTGGGTGTAACTCCAAAGCAACCGCTTAGGATTTTTGACTTCTGTGACATTATATATTTTTTTCTTTTTCGGACAACATAACTGCTCCGGTCGGATGATTCCTGCATCGCACCCTCTATATTTTCTGATCTTTATAATAATGGCCCCCTCCGAGTTATGGACAGAGGTGTTCGGAGGGGCCGCGCAGTTCACCCGATAGTCCCCCTCCCACATTCCCCGAACGAATCGGTAGTACCACTGAGTCTTATATCCAGAGCAACCAATGGATCCATCTGACGGATATCCCCGGAATCCCACTTGGCATGTGGGCGCATCATAAGTCTCCGTCCCTTACTAGCACGACGACGATATCTTGGTGGCGAAAAAGATTACACCTGCGAACGAGAGGCGCATGGACGAAAAAGCCAAGTTTGACCTTTTTTCAGGGCTGGTAAGATAGCCAATCGAATTACTCACCGAGGGGATGGCGGAAGTTATCAAGCATCCCATTATCATCATTATCATCATTATTATCACCAATCTGCCTCCCCTCAACGGGCTCGTGTTTGCATCTATTTATGAATGTCCCCGGTATAACAAGTTAACTTACCGGCAGTCGATCGGTTAGAATGAACCATAGTTACACCGAATATCACTCGGCGATAGGGTACAATAAGTCCGGGGTTTTTTTTCTTTTCATTCTTTCAATACATGTGACTCCGTTTCCTAGATTTTACTCGGTCCGGTTGTTTATTTTTGTGACGGGATCCATTTATTTGTTTATCATATTTATTTCTTCACAGGAAGGTGAAGAGGAGGATTACGGCTAAACCGTTGCTGCAGACGTCTCGGAGAAGCCGTTCTTTGCTTTTCTATGGGACCCATTGAGTGTTCCTGAGATCGGTGGTGATTGTTGGTGAGTGAGTGGTTGTGATCGGTGGTGGCGCGGTGGGGTTTTCCAGGAGTTATAGTACCGGGTTTGGAAAAGGGAAAGGCTCCGGGTGAGAGGGGTTAGTGAGTGAATAGTATGATAGGATGAACGGGACTTTGGGGAGCCTTGGGGGTAGATGACTTTGCTGGATATACTAGTAATATGCCGCACGCAGAAGGGGGGATGATTGCTCAGTCACTCAGCCATACAGGCTCTCATGCTCTTCAAAAGAAAAGAAAAAGAAATAACCTTCTCGTGAACACCTCAAAGGAAATGATCATCTGTTCACCTTTGATGAAGCAAAAACAGTGAATCCACTGTCCAACTGTGACTCTTACAGTATCTCCCCGTTCCCATCTCCGCCGAGACCGTTCCTTGCACTTTTTTTTTCTTCCCCCCACCGTTCCAACTGACCACTACGATTGCCATATCCCCACTCTTGGCGGGTCTTCGAAAACCCAGAATTCCCGCTTCCGCCATATCCCCAGGGTCCATCTAGAAGACCTAGATGGCACTGCACACGATATCACTCGGTATATTCCTCAGAGTGTGCGTGCGGAGAACGGGCAGAGAGTCTTGGCCCCCCACCGGGCGGAGCATTGGTGGGACGTTTATAAGCAATCAAGGGAGAGCGGAGAAAAGCTAGAGGGTAAGAAGGATTACTGGAACGAAGAATGATGAGAAAGTGCACTGCATACCGTGGCTGGATCATGTTTACATAATCGTGGATTTGAAATTGGAATGGACGGTGGGTACAGGATTGGTAATAGTCTTGGGAGGATTAATGATGGGTAGAGCAATGGCGAAAGAACAGTGATAAAGTGCGCAAGTGACGGGGGGGGAAGTGATTAAAGACTAAAATTTAATCATCTCGGGGAACCGCTGGTAAAAAATTAAATTTTTTATTATTCGACGATCCCAAGCTGCCGATCCGGTCAAAGTTATCGGCGGTCACGGAATCCCGGAGGTTGCTCAGGCAAATCAGGAGAGACATAATGTGAACACCCGCGTTCATTCCTTTTTTTTTCTTCTTTTCTTTTCTTTTCACGTTCGATCACTCGGAAGAGGATAAACGCGATATATGATACTCAGCGGTGCTATGGATATAAGAAAATATTTTCGCCCATCTACCGATCAACCACCACGATGCCCACATCTTACCTGTACAGTATTCAACCCGTATAATATTGTCCCGCCTCGAGACACCCTATACCATTCTTCGCACAACCTCCTAACCACCGCCACCCGGGGCGAATATGTAATCGACCGAACGATTCCGTTCCTAGTGGACAATTTAGTCCTATTGAAACGTGAAATCTTCTTTAATAATAAAGCATTGTGATCTCTCCGTGACCTAGGCCGGACGGAACTGGCCGCTTGGGGCTCGCTGCGCGGATAGTCGTGGGGTTATGGGAGGTAATTCGACTGTCATGCCCTTGGCAGATAGATAGATAGATAGATAGGTAGATAGCTTTTAGCTCTACCTGTTTTATTGTCCTCCACACATTCCGGGGGGGCGTCCCGTGCTTTCACGTATCATGCATATCCTTCATGAGTTGCTATATCATCCAGACATAGCACGTAGGGTGCTGAGAAGCAAGAGGGGCGGCCATGTCTTCTAGAATCCCCAACGGTTCGAGCGAGAGAGTATACTTTGGTGGGACGTCGAATCTCGTCTCTAGGTGGTGTATTAGATTGTTTTCTCTACCGGATGGAGTCTTGAAATCTCCTCCGTTCGGAATTGGAGGTCTTTTTCAAACGGCTTGGGAAAAGGATGATCAACCTCTAGTGCAGAGCGTTAAGCTATGATATATCATTACAAAGTGTGAAAAAAACAGAAAAACTATCACTCGAGTAGTGTATGTCATCGCAGTAATGACCACTACGAGCGGTGGGTAGAGTACTATATTACCCCCCCCCCCCCCGGAACTCTATATAGACCATTTTTTAGACATAAGAAATTGAGAATAACAATGGAATCCTTTCGAGCTGAACGAAGCCTGAGTCCCTTTTTCTTCTTTTTCTTTCCGCCACCATATTTTTCCAAGATGGCGAGAGATGAAGAGATGGAGAGCCTGGCCGCCCGGGACTTGCTATAATACGATAGAAGTTAGAGTACCGCAGATCGCTTTGAGCACTGCTTACGTCCTTGGAGTTGCTGTCTGGCTCCTTTTGCTATCAATGGCGAATTACCCTCCTACCCTATCGACCTTTGCAAAGCCATCCCCCTTTATCCGGGGGGGTTCCACTTCCTAGCGTGGAGTTCGAGTTTTTTTCCATGGTACAGATAGGAAAATACTATATACTCGCGCATGGTCATCAAGGGCGGAAAACTTGTGGCAAAGCAGGGATTATGTTGGTCGATACTCAAACATCATGGAAAGAAACATGGCTTTGGAGAAGTCAAGGACCCAGACCAGTTGCATTGCTGCTTCCTGTACTCCAGGGACAGGAATTGGAGCTTCTGAAGGGCTACTCTGAGTCTCAAGCAATCCATATGGGACCTGGTCTGTGCTAAGCCTAATTTCATGGTTCTTGCCTCACAGTACTCCAGCATTCTCCTCCTATTTGTAAAATAATCTACCTAGTATCCACTCCAGGTTGCTCATGTCAACCGGGCCTTGTATTTTTCCATTATTACCAACAAACTGCTAACTACCCCAAAGGATCTTGCCGATCCATTTTTCCACCCTTTATGACCATGCGCGAGTATTGTGCAAGTGATACGATAGCGTCAAGACGTATGATGCATCCAGTCACATATAACGGTATCGTACGAGTACCTGACGGGTGTGGCGGCAGCCCCGCAAATGGCTACCGGGGGTATATCTGTTGGCATTATTCCCCGCTGTGTCGTATGATAGGCGATATGATATCAAGCTGGAGGCAGCCAAGTACTCGTATGATACCGCATGATTTGGTAAAGGTGGTAGAGCAGCCGAAATAAAGTGCCCCTAGGGGGAAAACTTTCTTGCTCGCATATTTATTTATTCCACCCTTCTGCCCAGTTCCATCCGTAGCCTGACCATATTATTCAGCAGATAAGTATGTTGGATTAGTCATCAACCAGAAAAGTGAGCACCCAACCTCGCACAGCCACTTCCACAAAAGTTCTCTCACCTCAAGAGCAGTACCGGTCGGTAGCTATTAAAAGTAACAGAACAGCAAGAGCCCCCCAGATAACCGTTTTCGGATGTGCCTCTAGAGACATTGCAAACCTTCACCACAAACCCGCCACCACCGAAGAGTGGAAAGAAAGTGCTAGCGAAGCGGTTCCCAGTGCGAGTAGAAGTACCAGTAACCAAGTACTCGGAAGGGGTATGAGAACCTTGCGGACGCGGCCGGGAGAAGGATGTTGTCGTAGCAGCTTTGAGTTCCCCAGTTAAAAAACAGCGAATAGTGCTGACGAGCGTGTTGATCATTTCACTAATGTAATCTAGTAGCCAGTTAGCATAGCCTACTTGCTACGCGTACGGTTCCAACTAGATTTTTTACTTACGGGTAACTTCAGGGAGTACGTATCATACGTAACGCTGTACGGAGGGAAAGCCGGCTTTTGGAGACGTATATGTCCGGTCTACTAGGTAGAATATCGTATCACTTAATCAACGAGATGCTCAAGTAAAGGAACCCTAGGTTCATTGTTTTTGCGGTTTGGGTTGTCGGGTTTTGTCTCCCGTGGTGTGGCGGGCTCTTCCTTTTCCTTCTCCCCCACTCACTTATGATACGAGTGCGAGCACAATCTGAATAGAGGGTCGATTTGTAGGTATCCATCTTTTCGGGATACGGCAGTCGAGGCTCTTGGCCGCATTCATATTACCCCCTAGTGGGCCCTATCCACCCGAGTATTCTCAGGTGACCGTCTCCCTGTTCTGAGTGGTACTTGTACCGTTATGGTAGGTTTGAGGGATATACCTCTCATTCCTCACATGGATATAGTAGTGTCTTTATCCATCCCGGAGTTTGTTTTTCCAAAAGGGGCCGTGTTGGTGCCCTCATCTCAGCGATTGACGTGTTCGTCAGCTTTATTTCTCCGGCATTTCTTGATTAGCTGTGCTCGAAGTGGAACCATCGTGGGGGGAGCTGGGGGAGAATTGGACACCATCTGTAGATCTCGGTTTCGCATTGATATCATATCCGGTGGCGCTCTCGGGTGGGGCAGCACCGTCGCCTGGAAATGAGGCCCTTACCAGAGCTCATATATGCCTTTTGACAGTTTATTTTCTAAATCTCCACTCCCCCCACGAGTAGGATTACGACGCTTAGCATCCCAGCCCCGAAACCTGTCCATCACACCTAACACACCAGCTCTGATCCACGACGAGCGTGTTTGCTCGGGAACATACCCGCCTCGTCATGTTATGAATGCGTCATCCATCGTGAAGTTGTTTGCTCGCGAAGCCCGATAATCATGTGATATCGGAGAGAGTATAAACCCCCCCTCGCCACACAAACCCTTACAGAATCTTCTGTATTGAGTTGCGATCTGCCTACCTGCCTATCGTTTGCATGTATGGAACCGGCGCGGTGCACCTGGCCGGCCGCGTGGCTGTTTGCTATCACGGGGTTCAATCCTAGAACTGAGCCGTAGGAGATTGCGGTAGACATAGTATAGTACGTAGCTGGGAATTATTTGGAGCTGTGGGGACCTGGTAACGATAATTATATCTTATTTTACCACGACCTAGAGATACTGTGCTGGTTTGGCCCCCCCCCTGGCACATCAAACGAGCTGGCGGTTGCCGCTCATGGAATATCAATTGCTTATCCGTGATAGGCGCCGGGACGAAATATTTGATAGTGGGGTGGATAGGTGGATAGACGGGGGCAATTCTTGTGGCTGTGATCCCACCGATATATCTCGGGTGTGGTAAAGTTAGAAGCCGAGAGGAGAAATGCATATTCTATATGACGGAGGATATATGATACCAGCTCATATATTTTATCCCTGATCATTCTATCATACTCCACCTTAGACTACTCTAGCTCATACAGGTCCTCTAGAAAGTCATTGCTCCATTTATATGGGCCGCAGCATCAACCTCGTACCGCAAGGCAGTTAGCGTTTGTGATTGCTGGCGGCGATGGGCTTCTTATTATTAGCCTACTGGTTATTTGCAATGGAGCGAGGGTGGTTTGCGAGAATTGTGTCCTTGCAACTCCTGAAGCAAGCGGCAATGCTGCTCGCGGATTGGAGAAATGGGCACGCCGAGGCGCGCTAGATCCCTTTGGTTAAAAGGTGATTAATGAGAGATGGTGGAGCATTCAAATGAGAATATAATCTTGGCCCCAAGCTCTCAATACGACATCTGACGTCTCCCGCCACCGCTCCGATGGTTGCGCCCTACATGATATCATTTCCAACCAAGAGCGACACCTCCCCTGCGTACCAGGTATCCACACTCACCACTCCTCTCCCACACGAGCAGGAAACACCCATTCTTCGGGCTAAAGTGAAGTGTGCCCGCTTTCATTTGGCAGTCATCTCCTCGAACATGCCTGAAGAGTGCAGAATCGTCAAATAGGTGGCCCAGAACTGAAGTCCAATGCGTAGTGATTTACCAGACCTTGTGTTAGTACGGTATTCCGGACGCCGGTGAAAAAAAACAACCTATGGAAGCTGAACAAGAACCTATCAAGGCCCCAAGATCCTCTGCCTAATTACAGCGGTTGCGCTCCGGATCGGATCGGGGCACCACCTACATGTAGCACCGGATCGGTTCAATGTGTCTGTCTAGCTGTAGGCACAATTGGTTTTATTCGTGGAGAGGCGTGGATTTATGAGAAACAGTTTGACCACACATTTCATTTCCTCATTCACTCCTGCCGGCAGCTAGCTAGCTAGAGGAATAGTTATATCCAAGTGCTTCTGCAAAGGCGGACGCAGGCAGGTTGATCTTGTAGCCAGCCAGCCAGCCAGCCAGCCAGCCAAGCACCTCACGACAATTTACCATACCGGAAGAGGTGTGTCCATGAAGTCCAAGAAGGGAGTCGAGAAGCTCACCATCGCCGTAGCACTTGATATCATAGAAGCGGTCTTAGGAGCAGACAAAATCTCGTCGTTCCAACCCCCAACACCCAATATAGCTTACCAGCACAGGAAAACACAGAAAAAACCTCTTTCTTTCTTTCCTTATTTCTTTCAGGAGGGCAAACGCGCTTCCCTTCAATCGCGAGAGGGGGAGGACAATTTCTGCCTAAATTCCTTTCCCCCTCACCCCCTAGCTAACCCTGTAGTACCTCGTAAAATACCACCCCCCAACACAAATGCTGCATGTATATATAAAACAAAACGCCTTGGTGGACAGACAACGCAGATATGCGGCGAAAGTACACAGCGTCACCCGGAGGTGACCCGAGCCGCAAGGTACCGCAGAACGTAAGAAAGAAAGAAAGAAAGAAAGAAATTATATCAGTAGAGAGCAATTGAACGCTCCTGGATCAAATACGGGGGCGGAATAGGATATTTCGACTCTCTCAGTGTACCGCAGTCTGCGTGATCCTCGTTTCCCCTCAAGCCGATGAATTGTCAAACTAGGGCGGATAAGTAACCAATATAGTATAGACAGACGGTTGGAGAGACAAAACAAGATTGTTAGGAAAAACAGTCATGGTATATGATATACACACATGCCAAACGGACTGTGCTGAGGATCACCGCCGCCGCCGGGCGGGCAGTTAGTCCCAGTACACTTTAGAGACTCTTTCCTAGTACAATCCAATACCGGCAGAACGGGGTCGGTGTGAGGGGGGGGTTGGAAGATCTAATCCAGCGCAGAGCCAACAAATCACCCAACCAGCACATCTTCCTTCGACCTTGAAGAGCCCTCATGAGGATCCATCCATCCATACAGAATTGTTGAGTGAACGAAACTTAACCTTCGGCGAGCATCATACCGTATTTGAAGGAAAGAAAAAAGTAAAGAAAAAACACTACGCAAATCCTGTCAACAGCCACGACCCGGCATCACCGTCACCGCTGGCGATAGGTGCAGTCCCAAACTTACCTAGCCCATACCATCGCGGCTCCATACTTACCGCAGATCGCCCACACACCCACCGCCCACAACCAACCAATTAGCCACAGCTCACATCGCCCCCCCCCCCCGCACGCACCACACTACACCGCAGAGCACAGCAAGCAAGCAAGCACCATGCCAAACCATGCATCCACTCGCACCCACATACAGCACGATATTAACATTGACTCACTGACTCACCCACCCTCACCCACCTACAAGCCCAAAACGGGAAGCATAAGCATATGCCATGATCAATGACTCATTTTTTAAAACTGCACGCACCCCTGCTCCGGTGAAAAGGTTGGTGAGTTCCGCCCTCTAGTAGAAGAAACATATCCCAATCGCACAATGTACGGGTACGGTAGTGCCTAGAACGCTAGATAATGGGGACATTTTTTAAACTTGATTCTTGTTAGCGCAGTTTTTTCCCACAAGGAGGAGGCTCGCGGTAGCTCCACGAGTGATCTGCTGTGATGCGGCGATGAGGTTGGACAGGAAGGAACGTAAGGTTTATACGCTGTGGGCAGGAACCGCGATCATGTCCGGGTTAGATTTTGATTAGTTTAGCTTGGCCAGGGCTTTATCTGCTATGCGTGTGATGTGGATATAAAAGGCCACGGGTAAAAATTAGACCAGGGTCAACTAGTTAATCGGTATTGAGGAGAGGGGGGGGGTTGGTTGGTTTCGACTGTCGTCATCCAGTGGATGGAAGGGGATTAGCAAAACCTAGATTTAGATAAAATACCGTTCCCAGAAAAAAAGAAATTTATCCGCAGAAAGAGGGGAGGATGCGAAAAATGAGCATACTTAGCAAAAAAAAAATCTACCGATATCACTCAGTTACTCAATCACATAGTCTGAATATCAAGTCCCAGAATGCTTGAAAGCTGTCCCTTGTTCCGTTAGGGCATATAGCAAATAAATGTCCGTACAAAATCAACCTTCTTCTCTTTTCTCGCACCTCTCCTTTGCTTGCTAGAAAGACTTTGAACGCAGATGTTATATAAAAGGAAATCTGCTTGATCTCGTTGGTTAGAAAATAATAAGCGATTGACTAGTTATCTGTTATGTAAAAAACGCAGTGGGATAAGGAAAGAATTGAACAAAGCCTGACAGAAACAAAGTGGAAAAAGGAATAAAAAACCAGAACACCGTATTTTGCCTCTCTTGACAAAGCCTCGAAAGGGAACAAAAGCAACGTCCATAAAATCAGAGTACCCCCATAACGGTTAACCAGAGAATTCAAAAAGATAGGAAAAAAAGGTTGCACACAATGATGTTTACATGAAAGCGAACTCAATACCACTTGTGCCTATCGCACATTCTGTGCCACCGACATTCCTTCTATCATACTCATTCCTCCCATTTTCTTTTCCGGGGCGCACCTCAATCGCTTGCCTTTCCTATCGGGTGCAGGGCTTCTGGTTGGAGATCCATATGCTAGAGACGGTGACCGAAAACCACTATTAAGTGATTTGAACTTTGGAGTCACGCTGGTAGTTCCGTCTGCTGCGTACCCATGAATATTGGCCTCTACTCTTAGAGCGCTTCCTGGGCGACCTTCCATTGCACTTTCAGGGTAGCTCCTCTTCCTCGACAATCCGGTGGGGGTGGTTGAACCGCTTGAGCAAGGGGAATAAGTCTCCTTGAGCATATTCAAACTCAATGCCGCTTCTCTTGATTTAGGCGATACACATGGAGTCATACGGTGATCGCCAGTTTTCCAGGGACTAGTGCAAATATTTTTGACCGATGACGCAACAGAACTAGGTGAAGGAGGGGCAAAAGTAGTGAAAACTAGCTTGCTCAACTCGCAGCTCTGTTTAGCTTGAGGGAATGCTGGCGAGCTTGAGGGACCAGGCTTTGACACGGAAGCTGACAAGGATGATCTACGAATGCAGCCACCCTGAGACGGAGGAAGGACAGGTGGAGGGAGCGCATCAGATCCTCTTCTTAGTGCGGATGGGAACTTCTCCATTGTAGCTCCGGATAACGCGTTTTCGGCGAACTTGGCTACTGAAGCCATAGCAGAGCACCGAGATGCGGATGTCACTTCTAGCCGACCAGAACAGATTCCCGCTGCAGGGGTCACTGTTCCAGAGTGCAGTTGTGACGAAGATGAGCGGCGGAAAGCAGGCGCCTTCGGAAGGGGTTGATGAAGTGCTTTAAACGCATGGGGGTGTGACGTTTGAAGGTGCTCGGTTGCTCGGGGTGCAAGTGTAGCAACGGGCTGGGCAGCTACGGGTGCTGCCGGAGTCTGCTGGGCAGGAGCTACAGGTACGAAGGGTTCAATCGCAAGTGGCGAGGTGGACGCGACTATGTCTGCATCTACCGCACAAGGTGTTAATCCCCCAGACGCTAATAACTCTGCCTCGTTCAAATCCGGCGAAAGCTTCAAGACCAAATCACACCACTCCCTCTTCCGTTCTTCTTCATCAACCCACGGATTGGCCCGGGCCGAAGATGCCGAAGATGGGTTGTGATCCGATGTGTACTTCAATACCAGATCAGTCCATTTCTGGAAATTGGTCTCCGATATATGAAGCCGCCAGTTGACAGCGTCTAGGAATGCCATTTCATTGACGTTTATTTCCTGCGTGTTCAGCCCTGAAATCTTGCTCCAAGCCCTCGCAGAATAATTACGATCTTGTAAGTACTTTGATGCCAAGATCAAAGCCGCCAAGAACATTCTTCTACCACATTGCTTGGCACGAGTCATCTGTGCCTCTTCAGCGGGTAAACTGCTGATATCGCAATCCCGGGGGGGAAGATGAGGCCTAATTACAATCAGGTAGTACAGAGCAACCTGGAGTGTTGAATAACTGGTCCGGGATCTACGGAGGGTTTCCTGAATGAATGTCCGGAGCGGAAGAACCTTATCCTTTGGGGTTGCACAAATAAGCATCTTCGGAGGCGGCCATATTGTCTCGACAATCTGAGCTGCGGAGTCTTTATCGTAATATGAATCTTAGTACCTGCGTATAAACTTTCATCGAAAAGGATCCTCGGCCGAGTGCTTAACATACCAACGAGATTGTCAACGAAGTTAACCTTCCGATCAACCTGCCTTTGCAAGGTAGGTACAGGAGGTAATGGGCAACCTTCAGATACAGGACATCCAGCGTTGGCTCCTTCAACCAAACGATTAGTTCTCCGGGCGTTACGACGCTGTTCTATGGGCACCGGTTCCTGAGCAACTGTAACTGAGGGAGGGTGCGGGTGTTGAATTGAATCACTGCCTCGAAGGCTAGAGACCGATACTCTTTTTCGGAGTAGCCAACCATCTTGCTCCGAGCCTGCAAATTGACGCTGAATATTCAGGGAGGGGATAATATTCGTCCCTGGAGCCGAGGTACCGCCGGTACACGAGGCAACGGAAGTGGTGTTTGATACTGCCGATGCCACAGACCAAACAGAGGATTGGGACGACGAAGCTGATGAGGCTATTGAGGGCGCAGGTGAATAAGAGTAACGAGAGTGCGTAATTGTTGCCGTGGGTGGTGTATGTGCCAGGGTCATATTGCGGGCAAAAAAAAAATCTGGGATTCAAAAAAAAAAAAAAAAAAAAAGGATTGAGTGGAGATGTGTTATATAATATTAGCTGTTTTGTAAAGGTTCCCTTTCAGGGAGCACCGGGATGTATAATATCTGAATCCTTATTCCGTCTTCAAGGCCGTATATGTATGTATACTGACAATCTCAGGAAAGTAGGTCGATCCCGGTGAGGGTACTAGTTGAATTTGAGGCTTTCTAAGGTTGTACTTAAAGAAAGCACTGAAATGGTGACAAGATACAGGATAGCTCGAAAGATGAACCGGACGTCAGGCGGGTGGCGGCAACGAGAGAATACCAGCTGGAGTGGCTGGTGTTCGCGATATATCGTTGTCGGAGACGTGAGCCCGGTGACGACTGTGACACTTAACGAGGCGAAGTAGAAAAAATCCTGTCGGTCGAAGCAATGAAAACCCTCCAAATAACGATCCGAATATTGAAATACCACTGTAACCAAGGCGCCCAACCGAAAACCGAAACTTCCTTATGCCCAATGAAGACGCGTAGCCGAAAATCAGAAGGAAATACCCCGAAAAAAAATTCAGTAAAAAAAAAAAACCCAGAATTAAAATAACGAAAGCAAATCGTTTCTTTTCCGAATTGAATTCCAGTCACCGTCTATATCCCAAGGTGTATTTTTTTTTTCTTTTTCTTTTTGTTGCGTTGTTTTCCAAAGCTGTTGATGAATATATCGACAAAGAGGTAACTATGTCTCTTAAAAAATTTAGGATTGAGTACTTCCAAACTCATCAACAGCAGCAACTGTAGTTAAAGTGATAGGGGTGGCGGTGACTGAAATCTCGGCGACAGTGATTTTCGCAGGATGCATTGTGATATCCCAAACCTGGGAAGGGAGGATATCCGGCGATTGTAAATGGCGACTCAGAGAATTAGAGGTCGCTGTGACTTTGCCTCAGCGCCTCGTGATGGTCTAATCGAGTGAGAGAGAATGAGTCTTGACCAGGGTAGGGAGAGAGACGTGTAGAGTTGGCTGTGGGGGGGGGGCTATTGAGTTGATCAGGGGCGGGGGGGCGTTTAGGCACTAGGGCCACCCGGGCTGGATCGTGGCACGGCGGCTCCGAGCTGAGCACAGCAACCGAGCCGGTCGTCCGCAAAGAGATTGACAGACAGAACAAGTATGTTGTCGCAACAGAGAATGGCTAATGAAAGTGAAGAGGAATAGCGCAGCGAAAAAGCTAGTGATGGCAGGTGAATATGAATATGAATGGATAGTTGTAGCTGCTGAGAGCAGCAAGTAGATGCGATAGCTGAATATTTAAAACAGGTACAGAGAGGGCAAGGGGGACAAAGAGAATGAGTAATGAGCCAGGCGCGCTGCCAGTGAGAGTGTGAGCAAGCCGTTAGAGAGTGGAGTGAAACCTGCGCTTGCTTGAGGCGGCGAGGGGGGGTGGAAAGGGAAGGATGTTTAGGTAGCAAAAAAGGTGTTTAGAGGGGGTGCGAAATCTTGGGAGGGGTCCAGTGGCGAAAAAGCGGCCAGATGACGGACGGATGACAGTTTTGAGGGACAAGGGAGAGTTGGATTATGAGTCCGTTGGGCAAACTTGTCTCGGGCGTAGGCAACGACGACAGTTTGTCGAGGTTGAGGATAGAGTACCGGTAGGCCAGAAAGAAAGGTCACAGGAAGGAATAATGGTAATGGAAAAACAAATTAAGATAAAATAAGAAAGGTACCGTACTCCTCGTATCCGTACAATAGGCAAGAGAGCAAGAGATAGAAAAAACACGGAGGGAGAGAGAGAGAGCGGAGAGCGGAGTTGTGCGGCCCAAGAGAGACTGGCAAGAAAGTGGAGTGGAGAGTGGACTGACGGACAGAAACCGTATCGTCAATCTAACGGGTGGGCTGTATCCTGTTCATTGCGTGATTCTTTACACGAGAAGAGCAGAAAAGTGTTCTCGGTCGGTCGTGGGAGGGGGGAAAAGGAAGAAGTTTTTGTTGTTTTGAGTGGGGCCTACCACCGCAAACGAAGGATGAGTAACTGCCTGCCCTCTCTCCTATGCAATACTGTCCCGCCTCTCTCCCTTCATCTCTACCAAACACACTCTCTCACCCTATTCCTACCCTCCATCGATTAGCATACCGGTCTGGTATGGCTCACCATTGAACTAAACTGCTCGTACAGTCTCCCAACCTACCATCCCACCCTCCCCCAAGTCCCTATCACACATGCACCCACACACTACAGTAACGCCCACACCCACACTACTCGCACACCACACTTGCTCACAATTTTCCCATTCACCCATCCTCACTCACTCCCCTGTTATCCTTGGGCAAATCTAACGCTCCACTCCGCCCTCTATTCTTCTCTCCATCTTACTAAAGTGTACGTACGGCAGGCGATGAAATTCACAGCCTGGCTTCTGCTGTTCCCGTTCTTCTACTGTTCTCTTAAAACGTTCTATCGGCCCATCATCCGAGGTCCATCTTCAACCTCCCCCAATGTACCTTTCTCCTATTTGTATTTTGCACCCTGAGACAGGGGTTTCCAGCAATCTATACTGTACCTTTGTATTCCCCTCGCCGTCATATTCATCATACAAAGCGGTTTCATTTGCAGCCCGCTGCTAATGACTGCGGATTTTCTATGTGGACTTTGCCGGCTCGCTGCTGCTTCCTCATGAAATGGGGCTGCACGGTATCCCTGTTCACCGAATCAGCGATCCGTGTAACCCTGCAGGTTGCTGTGACCAATCGTGCTCTCGCCTCCACTCTGACTCTTCAACAAGATAAACCCTAGAGATGGATGATGCCGTACCTCTTCCTTGTTCGGGAAAGGGAGGAAGGAGAGTCGAGTGCGGTACTGTGCACAACACTGTGCTGTACTCGTGCTGTAGAAGGAAGAGAAAAAAAAAAAAGGAAAGGCTGTGCTTGTTGCGTCAACTCCCTTACCGAACGCCCGAACAATTCATTTGGCACCCGTTATCTAACCTTTTCTGGCCCTGACTTCCCAGAATCTCCGCAGGGGCTTCCGCACTGGGAACTTGTCCTGCCTCATTCACTAACGAGTTTGTCGGGATAAACCTCAAATCTCTTTCGACTGCGGCAGTCTCCCCGCCTGTATAAGAAAATGGATGGTAAAAAAAAATGGGGTAGGAATACCACAAATAAGCAAGAGCCTCAATATCCGTATTGTTGTTTTACCACCTAAGGATGTTTGTTTCGTCTAAGAACGTCGGGCGAGGGGATGGTCATGGACCCTAAGTCGTTTCTAGGCTGTTAACTTTGCCAGGTTGTGAAACCTTATCCATAACAAATTCCTTACCCTGTGCAAGAGAGAGCAGAATAAGAAAACAAATAAAAAATGTCTTGTTGAATGACTCGCCAATAAGGCGCAATACTATCGGTTGACTCATTGCATTAAATCAAGAAAACCTAAACCTGGAACGTTGCTCAATTGCCACTACCGTATTTCTTGTGTTTTGTGGCGCTTGTCTCTTCGCTCCGATAGACACTGACACAGCCACCCAGGCGACCCTGACACACCCTTTCCCGACAGCTAAACCCAAATAAGAAACATTCCGGGGTTAACTTGGATGAACTGTGACAACTGTGTGATCACCACCAGGTTCCTGATGAAAAACCCACCAATCAGTATCTGTTTAGTAGGGGGAATCCGGGTTGCCTGGGAGGCTGTCTGGTTGTGACGGGAAAAATCCTTATAGGTGCTGGGAGTCTGAAATCGGCCTCACGGCAACCAAGTTGAACAACGAATGGGCCCAGCAACAACAGAAAAACTCTTTGATAGAACAACCCAGAACTGACCCTTCTTTAACTCTACTTGTAATAAACTCTGCTTGTTTGATAGAGTTAGCTTTTGTTGGGAACAGTACCGTAGGAGAGGCATTTTGGAAGAAGTGAACACACAAACAAGTCCATGGGAAGGCGCTGCTATTTTTTTTTTGTATGAATAATAGGTGGGCCTTTGATGACTGGGACCATCGAATGGCCAATCCTAGAGTCCGAAATGATAATAAGTTGAGCATTTATAACTCATATACCGGTCAACCTTAACGCCGGAGTCAAGAGCCCGAAATTTGCTTACTGCTACTGTAATGTGGTGCTGTGTTTTTGCTAAGCAGAGTGCCATTCACCTGGCCTGGACCCTCCGCGCTCAATGAACCAAAGAGCGAACGGTACGGTAAGAGTACGGTACTGCACAACATCTCAGGCGACAAAACAAAAATACTTCCCCATGACACCTAAAGCGGTATACTGCCCGTAGCATACTTGGGGGGTTAGGGACCTCGACTTTACAGTCTTTACTCGAGTAATCTGTGAAATCGTAGCAGCGCTGTTTTCTGTTTCTTGAATCAAAGATCAAAGTCTTCGGATACCTCCGTATCGTGCCATCCGGCAAGTTTTGGAACAAATTTCCTGTGGCTTAGTCCCACTCCACGTTGTCAATCATTTTCTATGACCACCCTATGTGTTTTCAAGAGCTCCTCTCTGTTTGGATGTTATACCGCAAAAGTTGGATTAATTGAGAATCTCGCGAGGCCATTGGGGTTGCCTCTACGGGTAATAGGGTCTGTCCCATTTTTCCTGTTACTTGTCTCAACTGAGGGCTGAAAGGGGATCCTTTCGCTGCGTTTTCTCCCTTAATCCGAAGGGGGAAATTCTGGACGTCTAGTCTCTACGCTATGTGGTGATAGGGTCATGGTAGTATGACCTTTACTCGTACAGTGCTGTGGTAGGCCTTCGATGCCTCGCCGGCTTTGTGTCCCGAAATCTTACTGAGCTCCTCCCCTCAACAAATCTTTAAAATTACGATATTCTTGCCACCGTTCTATTCGTTTTTAGAATCTATACACAATTCTGGAGCCGAAGGAGAACTTATATTAGCGTTTGTATCATTAGAAACCACTTGGACTTTCCTCCTTTGGTGGGTTCTTCAGCTGTAAAGTTTAGCTGGAGGATACGTCGACTGTTACACGACTAAAATTTTCCCACAGAAAGTTGACACAAAAGTCACACGGTACAATTGCCTGCAAATACTTCAAAAAAAGAAATGGCCAATACCCACTGCTGTGGGTCTCGGAGCCATGACGAGCTCTTGGTTACCGTATTCAGGATCAGGGTATCCGTCCGCCCGTCCAAGTTAAATTCTTGTGTTTGTGGTTTGTGGACAATGCAGCGTGGAGATTGAGAGCCAGACGACTTGCAAAAGGTCCCGCCGCAAAAATCACCGGACCCAGTGTAAATGATCATGAGTTTGGTTGGTTGTGTGGGGGGGATTGGGCACTTACAGATAGAGGGAGAACTATTCTAACTCCCTCACTTGGCGAGGTGGGACGTCGAAAGTGGCCTGTCCGGGACACCCCGGCTGCCTCCTAAACTTTCCGGTGGGAACAGAACAGCATATCACCTCCGATAGCAAGTCCGATGACCACGATTGATGTTCATCGGCAAAATCACCGTTCCTAGGTACCGTGCGGACACGGGCGAAGACTTGATAATCATCGCAAGCGGAAATCAGCCCGTTATCCAGCGATAGGTTTGGTTTGAGAGGTTAAGAGAACTGCTGATATTGGTTAATGAGGTCAAACACATCCTATAGGCAAACATTGTGCCGTGTTAAGAAAACACTGATTCTTCTCAGTAGTTTAGATCTCTGGATCACAAGGGTTTCTGGGCTGGCGGAGATACGGGTAATGGATTTGAAAGAGTTTTTACGGTACTGTAACGCACCCAGGAATTTTCAGGAACCTTTCGGCCAAGTACCGGCATTGTGAAATGCATTTTCAAGTGCACTTAGGGCTCCTCACCCACCCACCTTCTAGAGATACCGGTATTGGGCGATACATAAGGCGAAATTTTCTTTTCTGAAGAACTCCTAGGGCAGCTTCTCCTTGGTAGGTTCGGGAAAAAGAAATTGAGAATCCCAATGAACAAATCCCGAGAAATGCAGGAGGGCTGGCCAATGCAAACCACGGTTCCGGCTGCATATCTTTGCTATTGACCCTTACATCTCAGGAAGGGAGCAGTAGATAAGGCATCCGATCCAGCTTCAGATACGGTCAATACCGGTACATTGGATTGAGATTCCCAGTTCGCTTGGGATGACTTACCGTAACCTCACGGCATTCTATCATACATAATAATATATTGTAAAAGTGACGTGGAGGGATATAAAAGGGCTATAAAATGTTCGCGTCACACAATTACCCTCACAGTCTGCTACTGGAGAAAGGAATTGTTTAGGATACAGACGGAGTATACCAGTGTCATCCCTTGAGCACTCGTAATTTGAGAAAGCGCACAGTATTGACTTTGATGCAATAGTAATATGCTTGAAACCGAAAGGTCGATCTCGTGTTGGGTATGGATGAAACTGTCCTGAATTTTATTTATTCCATCTGACACTGGCACTTCATCTATCTTTACCCTCAGGCCCCGCGCCCATTTTTGGAAGCTTCTTTGGCCGTATTGGTACTACTAGTTCCAACCCCCCCCATTGGGGCCTGGCCCGCGCTATATCTCACCGTGACGGCTCAGTATTGGTACGTCTGCTTTCGTCTATCGATGTGTCATTCTGGAGTCTTTCTCAACCTTCCCAACACAAACTTTGCTTTTTGCATTTTCAGCCGCACATTTCCTGAATGTCAGTAGCGAATCCAGATGATTTGTAAAATCACTGGATTGTACGAGGGACAGGGATAGATGAGTGGAACGAGTACAATAGTGTTTTGTACGAGTACTACTCGGGGAAATCATACAATCAAAACAAGTGGAAATTGAAAATTGAAAAAAACCTTAACATCTCAATTAAAGAACAGATAGAAAAAGGAGATATGATAAGAGAATTTTTTCACTATCGTAAAAACTCGGGTATAACGAACTGGTGTGGACTGATCGCGCAGCGACTTTTCGACTCATTGATCGATGGAGAGCACACGAAAGGGGCTAGATAACAAAAGAAAGAGTCTTTGGACCCCCTCCTTGGTCCATTCAAAGCGTTTGAAATTGCCGCACGACCAGTCCAGGTCCGTTCATTACACCCGAATTTTTACGTTCTCAACATTTTGTACCGAGTACGGTAAGTCTGTCGAACTTGTGATAATTGGCCAGCTAATGTTCCACTAACAGCTAACAGAGGGATTTCGCAGTGTGGTGTTATGATAGCTTAATTCTAGCTTGTTGCGACAGCAACCGGTCACAGGCTGGTGATTTTGTCACGCTTAAGAGATAACGTATGCTTAGTTCTAGCTAAGCTAAGCAAACTATCAACTATCGTTCCCTCTTGATTATCAACCCCAATCGCAGTTGAGCAATGGAAAGATTGTGAAAGATCAGAAAGGTAGATTTAGCTCTCATAATCCAGTAAAAGAGCAGAAATGGTAAGTAAGTTGTACTTTTCTTTAGGATTTCCTAGAAGAAATTACTAACAACTTATAGAGTAATATCATGCAGGCTTAAATCTCAAGATTTCCTGTACTTCAATACCTTAATAAATTGTGTATCTCCTTATTATATATGGCTTTCAATTTTAGTTTGATAGAATAATTGTCTCATTCATGATTAAGTAATTACTAGTATTGGATCAATATTTTATCAGCCTTTCCAGTGGTGTTTTTTATATCAAATTTTTACATAGTTCAAGTTTCCTCTGATTTTCTAATCTCTCTCAACATGCTTTTAGTTGGTATTTAGTGAGATTTCTGCTAGAGACTTACTGGCGGTCTTGTAGGATCTTACTTGCTTTATACTTGCTTTTACTAATAAATAGTATTACCCTTTCGTGAGCTTTCTACTAAGAAATACTATTAATTCTAGTGATATATGTTTAATATACCAGACATATTATCAGTAAGAATTGGGGAACAAAAGGTAGTCACTGTATCCAATACTCAGACCCTCCTATTTAGGATCTTCTGATATGATCTGTTTTTTAGTCTGTGTGTAACTGTGGTAAGAATGAAGAAAGGCATCAAGCAAGCAGTCTGAGAACTGTTGAGGAAACAAGAGGAAATCTGTTTAAGTTTCACCAAAATCAATATACAATGATAACAAGTTAAATTAGATTATTATAATAATTATAAGAAAAATAATAATTTACATTGGTGAATTTGATAATAATTATGGTCATTAAAATTAATAATAAAAGGAATAAATATTATAAACATTATAAATATAATAAAAATATTAAAAATGAAAAATCAAATTTAGGCCCTGTTCGGCAAACCACTATAAAAAAAATACTATAGTATTTCCTAAAAATAGCTTATAAGCTAAAATAAAAATACTGTAGTATTTCTAAAAATATTGGTGTTCGGCAACACACTTTTACTATAGTATTTTTCTTAATAAGTAAATCTTATCTGACATTTTTAACACAGTTTGTACATTGTAAGTATGGTTTTTTTTTTTTTTTTTTACACTTGTAGTATATAAGCAAATTACAACTTGGTTTCTTCCATACAATAAAATATTTTTTCTTTGTTCCAATCACCTCTCTTATATTTATTGATAATACCAGCTGTTTATACAATATTCCTTTGGCGAAAGTACAGAGTTTTAATACTCTCAAATCTCATATCAGGCTCCAGTTACATCAATAATAGCTGTAGCAATATTCTAAAAGATAGAACTATTAAGTTGAAGGAAAAAATCATAATTGTAAGAGTTGGTCAGATCTGTATTGTCTTCTCTGAATCAGCAAGAGAGATAATATTGTTGATTGAAAAGAATATGATTCTGCAAAACTGAAATTAAAAAGATCTTTTGTAATAGGTGTTGAAATTTCTTAATTCGTTTCATAAGCTATATTTCCTTGACAATAGCGTATATTCTCTCTTACTTAGTTAGTGTTTTGGCATAACTAAACACCGCATACATTACTACAGTTAGGATATGTTTCTTACGTTATTTCATTAATATTTGGTGATAACGATTAAGGATCTACGCATGTGTTACTTTCTTTGGTTTACGGGATATTTCATCTGTTAGGAGTACCCGATTCCGATAGCCTAGGAGTACCCTAGGTAGGGTAACTTTACTCGAGTTCGAGAATCTTGATCTCCAACACCCCCCTCCGGCCCCCTTACAGGGCCCGCGCGTCATCATACACATCAACCTTAGTTGCGTCCTGTGACTATTTGGTCACAGAATTGAAGGTGTCAGAATAACACGGTATATGTCGCTGCCGTCTGTCTGACCGAAAGCTGTTCGCAGGATATATAAGAGGGGACCTCTGGCTAGACCTGGGAACAACGACCGTCTCCGCTACACCTCCGGTGATTGAAATCTCAACACCAAGGAATCATCACCACTTTTTCGCGTCTGGTCCTCCCCCTATGGGGGGGACTGGGCCATCATCTTTTATCTTTTTGCAACGGCAAAACTTCTCTCCTGCTTTCTCTCTTGAGGTCTACCCTCATGAGACCCCTCCTCACTCCCTCCTGGCGTCCTAGTCGCTGGGTTTCTCTCCTTCCCCGCTTTTGCTTTAGCCTCGCTTAGCATCAGCACGGTCGGGTTCCTCCTTTTTTCCCTACAACAGACGGCTGGGAATACGGTTTGCGGTACGCGATTCCTATGGATTCCTTCTCCTTCTTCTGCTCGGTTCGGGTCAGTCCCTCTGCTAGGTCCGGGTCTTGTCCCGCTGGTGGGTACGGGTTAGTCCCACGGTCGGGGGTTAGTGGTTGGTTTTCTCAACAGGCTGCGGTCGATTTCGCCTCTCTCCTCCTCTCTGCCCTTTACGGTGGTTTTATCTACTGTTGGCACTGGGGATTAATGGAGACCGCCTAGTTAAGACACGAACACGTTTCCGATAGTTGTTTCGGCATCTGGGTCTACCCCTCCCTCTTCCTCCCTCGGCTCGTTCGGCTGGTATCCTACTACCACCCCCTCGGCTAGCACCCTACTGCTCTCCCAGCTGGCACCTTACTGCCCTCCGGCTAGCACCCTACTGCTCCCCCAGCTGGCACCTTACTGTTACCTCTCTCTGGGGGGCCCCAGCCCTGGCTCCTCTCCCTCCGATTGGTATTGCACTGTCTCCGGTCGGTCGGGATCTCTCCTCGTCAAGCTTTCCCCCTTGGTGGGGGTCGCGCCATAAATCGGTGCACCTGGTCCTCTTGGGCCCGATCGAGGGTTAGCTTTTAAGCGGCCGACCGTGCTATGGGCATGGTTTGGTGGGTATGAGTTTGGTTTTTTTTGTGGTGAGATTTCCGGGGGGATTTTTCCTTGGGCTTCCTGCTTTTCCTGTCTTGGGTTTCTCTTGGGGCTTGGTTCGTCCGGGTTGTAGGAGGGGCTTGATTCGGGGCGAGATCGTGCGGTTGGCTCCATACCAGAGGGGCTTGGGGTTCTTGGTTTTTGCCTCAGACGGAGGAGGGATGCGTGTGTTTACGGTTTTGTTTACGCCATAGCTAGCGCTGCATGCGAGATTCTTGTACCTTAACAACGAATATATGATATAAAAAAAAAAAAAAAAAAAAATGGCTAGACCTGGGAAGTGGAACGAAGTCAATCCGTCAACTACCCAGGGAGTTACAAGGCTTCAAAGATATGACATCTTTGATACGGGCCGTAAGTAACGGGACGTTTTCGCACAAGGTCATGAGATGAATGTTAGGAGGTTTGGGATAATGAACCAATGCATTCACATCCACCCTTCAACGATTAGAAAGAGTCTAGAGTTCCTGGAAACACTACCAAAGAAGCCAGCGAGCTTCGAGGAGTGTTGCAACTATGATAAGAGGTGTACCGCAGTTGCGGGATTTACAATCAACACAACACGAAGGTCCACCCCCTCTACATAGAACAATCAGGAGTTGCCGACCGAGGAATTATGAGACTATTCAATAGAATGGCCTCTCCTCTACGAGAAGAAAGTCATCAGAATGAATTCTATCGGTTAGTTGTTGAGTTATCACAACTAGAAGTCATCGGCTCCGGCATATCTGCATATGCAGTCTCGTATCAAGACTGATCCTCTTGGTAACGAAAAGAACCATTGGAGCCAACAGAGTTTGACTTGAGAACTCGGCTACAGGTCTATAGACTCTGAGGATCGGAAAATTACTACTGGTGACAAGTATGTCTCCCAGGCAGGAAATAGTAATTACCGAAGATGGTGTGATGGTTTTCAGGGTCTCCCGGTGTTCGCACCATTATAGAGAACTCGACGTTGCGCATTAGATTTGAAGAGGTACATATTTTGTATGCTAGATAGATGTAGCCCGCGAACACTCAGACGTGGACTATAAATATCGAAGTGCCTCCCAAGCTTTAGACATTATCAAGCAACGGAGAAGAGACCTTAACAATATAATATTGTTCTTACGATTCTATCCTACTTTCTTGCACTCTTAGTAGACATAAACGAAACGAGTTGCTTCCGAGCCTTCCTAGACAAATCTCCGTCTACACGAAAAGAATCCCCATTGGCCTAGACAACTGTAAGTCTATACCGGTTGTCTCCGCCTAACATCATCATCTTTACGTATTTTCTCGGACTTTACAGCCGTGATTATTTCTTCAGACTTATTGTAATTTCCCTCACAACCTCTCAGATTCATGCATGTTTTACGGGAATATCTTGGCAGATTCTCAGGGTCAAACACGTTCGCCCTTATGTTTTTCCTACTTATGTTTCGGTTTTACACGGTCGCACTTATGTTTCTTCCTATTATATTTCTCTGTTACATAGGGTTTACGCAGAGGATACAAACCTGTATAAATAGACGCTACCGCTCGCTTCGTTTATAAGAGAATCAAGAACAAGAATCTCAACCAATCTGCCTTCATACCTCTTACCTCTTCGCTAGAAACGTGCCCATAATATAATTTTAATATTATGTCTGTATAATTAAGATCGTACCGTTCACAAATTCCAATAATAGAAAACTGACAATACTAATATTGCATGAAATAATGGAGTAAAAAGAGGTGTATTTGAAGAATAGAAAAATAATTCACAATCTTACACCATATTACTAAAAGAAAACTTAAATTTATTTATCTTTTTTTTTTTATAAAAATACTATAGTAAAGAAGTCATATAAAAATACTATAGTATTTATGGCATGCCGAACACTAGGCCAAACTAAAATAAAAATACTGCAAAAAAAACACTGTAAAAGTGGAAATACTATAGTATTTTTGGCATGCCGAACAGGGCCTTAAATAAAATAGTTCTAGTAAAAGTTCAACTGTAAGTATAGAATATAAATATAAAGACTAATGTTATTATATGTATTAGTTAAAAAAAATAAAAAAGTTATTATTATTTATAAGTTCAAAATTTAATTTAATTATCAAAAGATATGAGAAGACTATAAAGACAATTACAATTTACTTACCAAATTTTTTTTATATAAACAGAAAGGATGATTGCCTAGAGAGAATAGTAATAAGACCAATCAATGAATAACACTAGTGGAAGAAAAAGCATGAATCGATTGATCCTTTCAGCTAGGATGATGGGGATTTCCTCAAAGTATCTACAAGTTCATTGATATCGGAATATACAATGATTAATAAAGAGTTCTAGCAGAGAGTTTAGGTTGAGGATGGCTTTAAAGTTTCTATAAAGGGTATCCTAATGGTAAAACACATCATAGTCAGCCTCTTAGCTATGTATGAACAGTATAGGAAAATAATTTTGAGGAAATATCTACCTTTTTTGAAATGGTAAGCTGTAATAAATCTTTTTTTTTTTTAAAAAAACATTCTCATTCTAACTATTAAGAATGTTGAAATTAATTAGTGCAAAGTATGAGAAAGTTATTCAAGAATAGGAAGTCTTATGGAAGAATACATACAATATTGAGGGGACCAACTTCATTATATGATTAATTGCTTCAGAAAAAGTAATTGATATTATCAATAAACTTAGAAAGAATGGCAGACTAATTGTCAGCCAGCAGTGAAATTGAGATCTTGCAACAGTAATTAAAGCAATTTGTGATAATGGGATAATACTTAAGCTAGTGATAATTGTTAAGGCCAAAGACTTTCATGAGGAGTGGTGTGAAGTCTTACCAGAAGTACCAGAAAATATTCTCTTTGGAGAGTCTCCGAATAGATAGACTGATAACGGAGTTGCCTTATACTGGTTAAGGAAAAACTTTGAACCTAGTAGTCAGTTATCATAAAAGGTGGAAGTTCGATTATGAATTCTCCTATTTGATAGCTATAATTCATATATTATCATATTAGGGGGAGACAGTAGGAATAGATTTAGGATTGTCAAAGCCAATTAAAATTTGTTGTCTGGATAGAAATTTGTAAGGAAGTCTTAGAAGCAACTTATTTCATTTATGACTACTATGATAGGAGTGCAAGTAGTGTTCGTTATGAGGCAGAGTGGGATGGGTTTTGCTCTTGGAGGCCCTGCTGTTACTGGGCCTGAGGCTTGTATTAATTTCTCTACCCGGCTTCACCTGGCCTCTGGGGCCCAGCCCTACCATCCCGTACTACCAAAAATTGGTAGGGGCCCACCTAGGGGATGAGTGGGGATGGGAATGGGGGTCAAAAAAGAGAAAAAATCCTGCCCCGCCAAGGGCAGGGGAGCAGACCAGGGCAGGGTTTCTGGCCAGGGACCTGGACTTTTCAGGCTCCCAGAGGCTCCATAATGCACACTAAGCACAAGAAAGTAGGATAGAATCATAAGAATAATATTATATTATTAAGGTCTCTTCTCTATTACTTGATGATATCTAAAAGCTTGGGAGGCACTTTGATATTTATAGTCAAAAAGCCTATCCCTCCACACACCTCTCTGAGTTTTCTAGAAGGAGAATCCTTGGGTTATACTAGCCTCAAATGAGATATCAACAAATTTCCCACTACTTTAATATCTCCTACACTACTGTCAGAAATACCATTGTAAAGGAATATTAAGAGGTTAAGGAGAATGAGGGGAGAAGAAGAGATCTTAAAATTACCAATTCACAAGATGATGCTATGGTAGAGAAAGCACTAAAAAGTTGCCTTACTATCTATTCTGAGATTACTGAACAAGTTGTTTGTAATGTTTCTGGTAAGACAGTAAGAAGAAGACTTGAAAAAAAATAAAAAAGAATCCTAGAAAGTGGATGGTATAAGATAGGGTCTATTTGGATGAGGATTTAGCTTAAGAGAAATTAGAATAGGTATTAGCCTATAGGTTATTGAAATTTCTTGATTCGTTTTATAACTATATTTCCTTAATAATATCGTATATTCTCTCATACTTAGTTAGTGTTTCAGCATACCTAAACACCATATATATTACTACAGTTAGGATATGTTTTTTATGTTATTTTATTAATATTTGGTGATAATGATTAAGGATCTATGCATGTATTACTTTCATTGGTTTACGGGATATTTCATCATCTTTATGTATCTTCTCGGACTTTATAGCCGTGATTATTTCTTCAGACTTACTGTAATTTCCCTCATACCATTTTGGATTCATGCATGTTTTACAGGGATATCTTGGCAAATTCTCAGGGTCAAACACGTTTGCCCTTATATTTTTCCTACTTATGTTACAGTTTTACATAGTTGCACTTATGTATCATCCTATAATATTTCTCTATTACATGGGGTTTACGCGGAGGATACAAACCTGTATAAATAGAGGCTACCACTCGCTTCATTTTCAAGAGAAATAAGAACAAGAATCTCTACCAATCTGCCATCATACCTCTTACCTCCTTGCTCGAAAGGTGTCCATAATATACTCTTAATATTATGTCCGTAAAATCTATATTGCTATTAGGCTCGTACTACTTACAAATTCCAGTATAGGTATTAGATAACAGAGATGTGGAGAAGGAAGGCAATGAGGGGGAATAAGGAGGCAGTGGAGAGAGGGAAGGGAAGAGGAGAAAAAGTGTATTTAAATACCCAAATGAGAGGCGGAATAAAGATTGTATTGAACCTGCTTCTAGGAGAGAAGAGAAAGGGATTAGCCAGATAATAACTGGTTTTTTTGGGGTTGGGCTCATAGTTTTCTTTTGCCTATTTCTCCTGATCCTTCATCTGTTAGAGGTAAAGTGACTGGAAAGCTAATCATTGAGGTTTATGATTATTATAACCTTCTAGGGATATGGGAGGATATTTGTTAAGGGGCCCTGTTCCTATATCAATAAGTGCAACAGGCAATGATACTTCTCTTATAGTATCTCCGATACTATATCTTAATACTAATAGTGTGGTTCACACTATTACTTTTCTTCGTCGTTTTCTTATAGTGTGCGATCAGACTATTATCTTTTCCTCTTGTTACACTTAGTAGTCATAGAGACGTTCCTCTTCTACTAAGTTCATGTAACTGTCGTGAAGTAGATAGAATAAAGTAAATTCGTTCTTAAAATAATAAGTAGGAAAATAACTTAGATAGTTGCGTGAAGAACTAACTAACTGGCCCTTTTTTTTTTTTTTTTTTATGTTATGTATTCATTATTTGGTTTAAGGTACAAGAACGTGCATGCAGCACTAGCTATGGCAGAAACAAAACCCAAAATCAAACAACTAATAAAAGAAACAAACTAAACCGGCTCCTCCTATGGTGTCCAATAACCAACGCATTGCCTACACAGGTCTTATAAAGGAAAACTACTAACTACCTAGTATCGTAAAAGAAACAAATCAAAACTCATACAAACAAGTATTCAAAATCAAACAGGAGACCTTCCACCACTTAGACCATTTGGTGACCCAGCCAACGACGACCGAGGCGAGGCAGAGGGGGAGGGGGAGGGGGATAGAGAAGGAAGACGGGGGGCATAGTGTGCATACATGTCGGGGGGAAAACCAGTTCTGGTAGCTGTGAGGTATCGACTGAAGCCTATAAGCGCTGGGATTGAGGTCTATAGGGAAGAGTCAGGTCCAATATCCATTATCCCCTGGAGGTGGCGACATCGAGCGATAGACTTGGCTGCGCAGAGTAGTAGGGCATGTTCAAGTGTCTCATCTCCATCCTCGCACCAAGGGCAGAGGGGGGAGGGGTTATTGTCATACCAAGAGGGGTGGACAGCTAAGTAGCTCTTGCCGGCACACATCTGGTGGAGCCGGCCGGAGAGGAAACGCCCCAGGCCCATAAAGGGGTGCAGGCGTACGGTGGGGCCCAAGAGGTAGTATGGCGAGGGAGGTGAGAGGAGGCGCCACGAGGTGAGGAGTTCCTCGCAGCACCTAGCCTGAAGCGAGGTGTAGAGGGCAGGGGACCCAAGTGGGGCTATCTGTAGGGGAGGTAGGAGGAGAGAGTTTGCTGGAGGGAGGGGGTCACCATGATTGCCGATTATAAAGTAAACGCGGTGGGCGACTGCATCAACAGGGAGATGACGTCGGTTGGGTGGGGAGGGCGGTTTGGTGAACCATCGGAGGGGGGTGTAGTTGGGGCCAGCCCAGGGGTGGCGGCCATAGACGGAACGCGGGAGGTGGAGGGAGTTGGGTGCCCAGAAGGGGGATGTGGTTGGGATGGAGCAGTCAAGGCGAGTGGTAGCTGGGTTGATTTCAGGTGGGAGGCAAACGAGGTGGACTGCCGCCAGACGTTAAAGGCGTTTAATCAGGAGGTCGATAGGGAGGAGGGAGGCCTCACAGGGGAGGATGGCGGTGTTTGTAGAAGCGAAGCAGTTGGTGACCCATCTTTGAACCCGGTACCAGAAAGCTCTCATCTTGTTGAGCATCTTGGAGTTGGGAGAAAGTAGGTCACAACCGTAGAGGAGGATGGGGCGAACTAGGGAGGAGGCAAGTTGATGGCATGGGTGCGGAGCAAGACCTTTACCTGGCCGGGAGAGGCGATCAATTGTAGCGAGAGCTGCCTTGGCCAGCGCGAGGCGTCTAGTGAAGTGGGAAGAGGTGGCGCGGTCCAAAGCGGGAGTCGTGGGTTCCAGCCAGTAGCCCAGCCACCGAAGGACTTGGGCAGGCTTGTAGGGGACAGAGTCCACTGAGACGGGAAGGGGGGACGGGAGCCCTCTTTGTTGGGGTGTCCTCCAGTGCATAAGTTCTGTTTTGGGGAGGGAGAAGGCAACACCTATGTGTCTCCCTTTGGATGTGAGTGAGGTTGCAACAGCTTGAAGTTTCTGAACATTGCGTCGGTAGGAGGGTGAGGCCACCGTAATGGCAAAGTCGTCGATGTAGGAGAGGATTATACCATTTGGGACCAGGAAGTTGAGAGAGGAAACGTAGATCAAGAAAAGAAGAGGAGAGACAGGGGATCCCTGAGGGGTGCCAACTTGGACCGGTGAGAGGACCTTGGGAGAACCTTGGTACAGGAGGCGGCAGTATCAGCCATGCAGGAAGGATCGGACCCACGAAACGCGGTAGGGCTGAACGCCTTTTTCTCGAAGCTTGTCACATAGGGCAGTCGAGTCGACATTGTTAAAGCCTCCTTTGACGTCAAGGAAAAGTGTGGAGGAGCAGAGGCCCATACTATGTGCAAGCCGGACCTCGTGAGTCAGAGTGGCTAGGGCGTCGAAAGTGCCCACGCCGGAAATTGAACCGCATTGGTTAGGGTGGACGAGGCCAAGAGCCCGAGCAACTGTGGCTAGCCTTACAGCTACCACATGCTCCAAGATCTTGGATAGGGTTTGGAGCAGAACAATGATTCGGAAGGAGGCTAGTGTATCGTAGGAGGCCTTGCCGGGTTTCTTGAGAACCATGCCGTTGGCCTGTTTGAGGGATGAGGGGTGAAAACCGTATGAGGGGGCCCAGGAGGGAGGTGAGGATTTTTGGGTTGGTAGCATGGACTCTTTTCCAAACCGAGTATGGGATGTGGTCGGGGCCAGGAGCAGACGAGCTTGAGCTGGAGGCTAGGGCCTTGGATACTTCCTCTTTGGTAAGGACGTCAAGATCCTTAAAAGGGCGTAGGATAGTAGGAGGGGAGGAGGATTCCCTAGGGGGGAAGAAGTGAGCTAGGAGGGTGGTGTTGACATCAGACGGAGTGTCAGTGTTTGGGAAGGATGGGAAATGGTCAGGGGGACGCCTCATCGCGAATCGTTAGGCTGTCCATACAGTCTTTGGGGTTGCGGAGGAGAGGAAGTCGTTCCAGTACTTATGCTTAGCCTGCTTGATGGCCTTAAAGTAGGCATTGCGGGTCAAGCGAGCTTCAGCCCGAGAGGTCTTGTTGGGGTCCTTGCGGGCTCGACGTGTAGAGGCGTGAAAGGAGACTCTGAGAGAGGAGAGGAGAGGCGACCACCATGGCTTAGACTGGGCCGACATGCGGTTGAGAGGAGTGTGAAGAAGGAGAGTAGTGCGGAGGCGGTCGACGTTTCTGTCGAACCAGGCCGTGGCAGAGGACGAAGTAGGGAGGGAGGGAGGGGGAGGAATAACAAACAACTTGAGGGTGTCGCCTAGGGCAGGCCAGTCGGTCTTGGCCTAGGCAGGTGTGGGAGCAGGTGGGCGCAGCAAAGGAGTGGAGAGTGAGACGCAAATGGGAACGAGATCAGAGCCAGTGGATGGGAGCGGGGTAGCCCATTCCGCGAAGAGCTGGGCTGCCGTACCATTGGCAAAGGAAAGATCAAGGACAGAGGGCCTGCCCACAGAGGCAAAGGGAAAATAAGTAAAAATACTAGTGGTGTTAAGAAGAGAAAAACCATGTAAAGAGGCCAATCGGAAATAAGGAACTGACTTTTCAAGTTCGGTAGATGAGTTGACCCTCATCGGGTCAGAAAGAGAGTGATGGAGGTTAAAGTCTCCCATAACAAAAACGGGGTAATGTAAATCAGGAAAGCATAGCTCAGGAGGAACGATGCGTGTGTGGACAGAGGTGCCTTGAGTGTTGTACACATTGAACACCCTAAGGCGAGTTTGAGAGGAGGAGCAAAAACCCATATCGGAGAACAAGTCGACCGCCATCACGTTGGCAGACTGGTTCACCCATACAGGCAAAAGAGAAACAACTTCAAGAAAGGACAAAAGAGCAGAGCTGGCCACACGTAGTTTGCCAAAAGAGGAAGGTGGGGAAAAACATTTATAACCAGGAAAGGAAGGTAAGCGTGCTCGCCATACAGGGGGATCCTGTATGGCCACAATCGCAGGAAGGGAAGACAAAGTAGAATAACTCTGAAACAAGGAGAGAAAAACATCCCAGCTACCCAGGCTGTTATGTTGAATGAAGGAGAGGTTTAAAAGGCCAGAATCCCTGCCAGAGGGCCTGGGAGAAGGAAGGTCGGGAGAAGGCATTTACCTGGACAAGCTGGAGGGGTTCTCTGCGGTACGTGCTGGGTCATAGTCCCCATAGGTGGGGGGGATGCTGGCCCTGGAGGAGGAACGAGTGGCTGTTTGGGGTGTCACGGGCGGGACGTGAGGACGGGGGCGGCGGGGGCTTGCGAAGAGAGGAGTAAGAGTTTGTCTCGGGGTGGAGGGGCCAGCACCGCTGTCGGCACCACCAGGGCCGACATCCATGCCATCCTCGTCATCGTGGTCTAACGGTTGTGGGGTGGGGGGGTCTTTGGGGGTTGGGGTGGGTCGTTCTGGGCAGTCCCTGTCAGTAGCCGCGTGCGGCTCCTTACAGTTAGGGCAGGAAGCAGTTGAGGAGTGGCAGCAGTTGAGGACCGCTTTGGTGTTACCCGCTTGAGGGCAGGTGGTGTTCTGGCAGCGGTGTGCCGAACGTGTGTGCGAGAGGGAGCAGATTGGACATATCGGGTGATCCAGCTTACATCGAGGGGCCAGATGACCGAATTTCCAACAGTTGCGGCACTGGGTGAAGCGGATTGAGGAGAAGGCTCGCTCAATGCGACATCTTCGGGAGAAGAGGTGGATTGAGGTTCCCATGGCATTGATGTCCTCAGGAGTGATGGTAACGACGACAGAGGTAGCGGACTTGGACATCCTGGACTCCAAGTCGCGGTTGAGGTAGCAGGCTGAGAAGATGGTAACACCTGTAGTGTTGCAGACTGACTCCTGGAGGAGGGAGAGGAGGTCGTCTTGGTCTTCTGGGAGGTAGGGGAGGGGGAGGGAGTGGATAGCGAGTTGGGTCTTGTTGGGGGTGGGGCGGAAGGGCAGGTAGGCATTGTCGCCTACCAGTGAGAGTTGGTTGAGCCGGTTGGTGAGAGCTTGGTAGTATGCGGCGTAGGAGGTAGTAGGAGTGTGGGGGACGAGGACGGTGAGGGTGACAGAGCCCCTGTCGTTGACCCGGGTAGATAGGGAGAGAGGTAGGGGGCAGTTGGCTTCACGGAGAACCGAAGCAGCGATGTTGGGGAGGGCCGCGGAAATTCTTTCGGCTTCGGGATGGAGGTCAGGGGAGGAGCGAGGGGCGAAGAAACGACGTTGTGCTGCTGGCAGTATGGGAGCTTCTTTAACAGGAGGAGCCGTGATGCCTGATGCGACTTGCGCAGCAGAAGGTTGTTTCGGCGTTTGCCCCTTGGTCTTCTTCCGGCCCCAAGCCGCGGCAGCCAGGGCTAATGAGCAAGGAGGGCGTAGGTAGGTTGGATCCAAGTTGCCAGGAGTCCACTCAGAGAGGGGGGGGTATTTGCCATCACGGAAGGTTCGGGCCTGCCACGAGTTGGGGTATTTGACCGCGTAGGACAAACTAACTCGCCCCGAGGGTCTCCTTATATTGTCCTTCCCTCAACCCGCTTACAAATCAAACCCTAGGCAGTCTGCCTTGCCAGTCTGCCTTGCGCAGCCCCCTCGCGCAGCCCCATGACCTCTGAATAGATCTTATGCGTGAAACATAACATAAAACATAACATAAACCTAATGAGTCTGCCTTGCGCACAGCCTCGTTGCATAGCCTCCTTATGCAGCCCCGTGACTTTTAAATAAGTCTTGTGCGTGAAATATAACAATAAAAACCCAACGAGTGTGCCTTGCGGTCAACCTCGTTGCATAGCCTCTTCTTATAGTCACATGCCTCTGTATAGGTCATGTGCGAGAAAGTAAATCATAACATAAAACAAACTACATAAAACAAACTACGTAACAAAAGAAACTCATAAATCAATTTCATAATAAAAGAAACTTACTATATCAGATTAGAATCGTGACAATAGCTCCCCTCTCCCTAGGCCTAAGTCCCTTTAGGCCAACCAGTCGTACTCTCCGCTCTTTCCCGCTATCTCCAACACGATATTAGTGGTCCTTCTGATCCCCCCGGTTAGCTTGTCCGCAAGGTTTTTAAGCCTCTGGTACTTTACTTCTCGGCTCCTCAGCTGCTCCCTCACCCTCTTCATTGTGTGCTCTGCAAGTCCAACCTTAACCTGCTCCGCCGTCACCTTCCTCGCCAGCCGCTCGTTCTCCCTCTCCAATTGTCTCCCCCTTGTCTCCCACATTTTCGTTTACTCTTGGTATAAGCGGGCATCGATCTCGTGCGCGTAGATCATCTCTTGCATTCTTTGTATTTGCTGTTACAGTGATTCGATCATATCGAGCTCGGTACTTTACGGCGATATGGGGGGTTCGAGACTCGTAGACGTCGGCGTGTTGGTAGTGGTTTTTGGTTCCGGGGTCTCCTCTGGGATTTGGTCCGCCCAACAGACCTTCTTGCCAGATTTTTTGCCCCCCTCTCCCCTTGACTTCGTCCCCGAAGTATTCCTGCTCTTGTGCTCCCTCGGGAACCAGCTCGCTCAGACCTTGTCCCCATTGTGGGTGGGACACCCGTTGTCGAAGCAGTGTGTCCATGACATTAAGTTGTGTTCGCGGGATGAGTTTGCTGGTTGGTTGAGCTCGGCCAGGTTCACGCATAGTTCGTTGGTAAGTTCCTCCTCTTTCTTCACCTCCACGCAGTCGCCGAATTGGACACTACCTGTCGGGCTTATTTGGGTGCAGTTGGTGGAATTCTCGTTGCGCCATGGATGTATTTTCGATGTTGTTGGCTGGATACCACTCTAGATCGTCTCCAGGGGGATATCCAGTCTACTTCGCGTGGTATTGTAGTTTTCCGTAGTGCAAGCGAGAATTTTTTTTTTGTCGAGTTCGTATTCTTTTTCACCGTCGATTTTGATCGGTGGAGGGGGAAGTTGTTTTTGTAAGGGAAAAGAGTTATCTTGATAGAGTGCGATGAGACTGATGTGGAATGTTGGATGAGTGTTGTTCATCGAGCGCGGGAGGTTGAGTTTATATGCTCTTAGTCCTACACGCTCTTTGATCGTAAAAGGTCCTAATTTCTTGTAGTCCAACTTCCGTGATGGTCTCGTGGTTCGTATATTTTTTGGTATTAGCCATACCTTATCTCCTATGGCTAAGTTCGGGTCTGGTTTTCTGTGTTTATCGGCTGATTCTTTGTGTCGTTGTTGCGTGTGATAGATTTCTTCCTTCAGCCGTGTGAGTAGTTGGTCCATATCCTTGACTTGCGTTATCTTCGTCGGCAAGTCGTATTTTACTGGATCTTATATTGGATTATATCCATAATTCACATAAAATGGTGCCATCTGAATCGTTTCTTGTTTTCCGTTGTTTTATGCGAATTTTGCCGTTGATAGGTAATCTATCCAGTTGTCCTGCTGATAGTTTACAAATGCCCGTAGATATTGTTCTAATATCGCATTTGTTCGTTCTGTTTGCCTGTTGGTTTGTGGGTGAAATGCTGTGCTTAACCATCGGTCCATTTTCAACTGTTGCGTTATTTCCTTCCACAAATCGGAAGTGAATAACGAATCTCTGTCGGAGATAATATCTTTCGGTAGTCCATATAATTTAAAGACTTGGTCTTTAAACAACTGGAATAACTGTGCTGCATCCATAGTAGTATTGCATGGCACAAAGTGCACCATCTTGGTAAGGCGGTCGACCACTACCCATATTGTGTCGTAACCTTTCGATTCTGGTAGTCCAGTGATGAAGTCTATGCTTATCGATTGCCATGGTGTTCCAGGTGCTTCCAGTGGTTTCAGTAGTCCATAAGGTACATGACGTACTGCTTTGGTTCGTTGGCAAACCTCGCAGTTTTTGACGTATCGTTTAATATCGTTACACATATTAGGCCAATAATATGACCTTCCGATGAGTTCCGTGGTTTTAGCCATTCCGCCATGTCCTGCCTGAGGGATATCGTGATTTCTTCTTATCGTTTCTGTGCATAGTGTCTCCTCGTCTGGGACCCTTCTCCGGTTATCGTACTATAGATAGCCATCTTTTTGTTGGTATAGTCCCAACGCCACTCCCTTCATTTCTTTTTGTTTTTCTTCTAACGCTTTGGCTATTCCCTTCATTTCTTTGTCTTCTTTCATTTTTTTCTTGATCCACCGAGTGTATCCTTCGTCGCTTAGCACCATTGTGCCTATCTCGTTCATGGATTAGTATCCACTATCATCTTCGTCTTCGAAATACTTCTCTTTAGGGAGTAGTATTCTCTTCCTTTGTTTGATCTGTTCGTCCTCTTTGTTTGGCAGATCCTCCCCCCTTCTCGTGAGTGCATTGGGTTGTCCTCCTTGTTTGCCGGGTCGGTATTCGATTTTGAAATGGTATTGTGACAACGTCTCATACCATCTTGCTTGTCTTTGATTGAGTTCTTTCGTGGTGATAAATGGTACTAGGGTTTTGTGATCGGATATGACTTCGATGTCCTGTTTGTGCTCTAGTGTATAGGTTCTCCATGTCTTGAATGCCTGTACGATAGCTAACAACTCTTTGTCGTGTATATTGTAGTTGCATTCTGCTTTCGACATGGTCTTTGACCAGAATGCCACCGGGTGCCAAAATCCATCCTCGGCTACTTGCGATAGTATGCCCAAGCGTACATAGTTCGATGCGTCCGTTTCAATCCTTATCGGTAATTCTGGATTGAAATGTTGGAGTATGGGTGCTGTAGTGAGTTTCTTTCTTAACTTGTCGAAACTCTCTTGATGTTGTTCTCCTCATTTCCACTTAATTCCTTTTTTCGTGAGTCCATATAGAGGTTTAGCTACCCTGCTAAATCCTTCTATAAATCTTCGATATAAGTTGCAGAAGCCTAAAAAGCTCTGAACTCCCTTGACGCTTTTCGGTGGTTTCCAAATCACGATTTCTTCCGTTTTGACTGGGTCCGCCTTTATCCTTTCGGGGCTAATGATGAAACCCGGGTAATTCGTTTCTTTCTTGTGGAACTTGCATTTCGTAGGCTTCAGTTTGACCTTAGCCTTTCTTAATGGCGTGATTATCGACCATATGTCCTTCTGATGTTGTTCCAATTTTTCTGAATATATGAGGATATCATCTAAGTAGACAATACAACATACATTCAGGAATTGGCTTAACTTAGAGTTAATCCATCATTGAAATGTGGCTGGTGCATTGGAAAGTCCAAATGACATTACTAGGTATTCATATAGTCTGTGTCATGGATGTGACAGGTAGCTCAGGATTTCGCACATGACTCGATTATGAGTCATGGGTCTTGCGCATATGACTTGCTTGAGTCATATGACTTGTTTATGTTATGATTTGTTATGTTTCGCACATGACTCGATTATGAGTCATGGGTCTTGCGCATATGACTCATTTGAGTCATATGACTTGTTTATGTTATGATTTGTTATGTTTCGCACATGACTCGATTATGAGTCATGGGTTTCGCGCATATGACTCATTTGAGTCATATGACCTATGTAAGGCTTTTTGCGAGGCTCACACTTGTGAGTCATCAGGGTTAGGGTTGAGTGAAGAGCACTATATAAGGAGGCCGAGGCGGCCGAGGAAGATAGGCTCTTCATGCTTTGTTCTAAGTACTTTCCTTACTTCTATCTTCGCTCCGCCTCGGTAGCGTTCCTTTCGCACCACGATGGTCTTTCGATGCCTTTGATTCTGGGGGAGATATCTGAGTTCGCTCAGTAGTTCCTGGGGTCTTTGGTGTTGGGGTTCTGTTGTTTGGCGGTTTTGCGTCGTGGTTACTTGTTTTCGCCTCCTCGTTGTTGTTTGTTTCTCACCATGATTTCGCTTCGAGCCTTCTCATCTTTGGCGTCTACGAGCCCTCCTTCGGTAAAAAGACTTCGGCTTCTCTGTCTGTCTTCTACTCACAGAGTTTCGCGTTTGGGGGATGGGGGATTTGAACATTGCTGTTGGGGGAAACACCCGTGTCGTTCTTTGGGCCAGCTCATGTTTCTTGTTGGGTTTTAACAGAGTCCTTAGTGTTTACGATACAAAACGCCCTTGGGTTAGACTGATGACCTTCCCAAGTATCAACACGTCGTACCGGTCGCATCATTCCTTAAGGGACGGGGGCCTCGCCGGCCCCGCCCTTCGTCTACTACTCTCACGATCGGAATCCTACGATGTCGTTTATCACCGTTCCCTTGTTCTTGGTACAAGTGGCGTTACGGTGGTTCAGTCAGGCGTCACCTCTTCGCTTCTACGTGGGGATGGCTTTGACCCTGAAATTATTTACCTCCTGGTGCGGGTGAACCTCTGCCCGGGGTGGTGTGGGGCGATTGGTTGCCGGGCCACGCTTGGTCTAGTGCAGGGGTCGGTGTGGTTACGGATGGTGGTCGGCGGTCACACCCATTGCAAGTGGGGCCTACCTTCTGTTTGTCTCGTTTCCTATCCTGGTACCCGCCCTCTCTGAAGCGTCAGTTTGGGCACCTTTCGTCAGTCTACGGTGTGGCCCTTTGGGGCCCACGTTGGGGGGCCTGCGGGTTCCCTGGTTTCCTTCTCGACTTGACTGGACCTTGGTTCGGGCGGGTTGGGGCTGTGGCCGCTGCCTGCGGGTGGTGGCCCTTTATGCTGTGGCCCTGGGTTCGTCCTGGTGGCCCCCCTCGGCTGTCGGTGCTGGGGGAAGGGGCTTTGCTTGTGTGGCCAAGACCAGTGGCTGCCGGTGGGGTCAGGTATATGCTGTCCTGTGGCTGTCGGGCGGTTGATCTGCCCGAGGGGCTGAGGGGGCTGGATGGGAGCTGCGGTGCCTGGTGTGTGGGGCTTGGGGGGGGCTGACTTGGCGGGGAGAGACGCCTGCGAGCACCGGTCGGGCCTGCGTCAGGTTGGGCGAGGTCTATTTAAGTGTTTCTGGCCGGCTTGGGTTGTCAAGGTTAAGCTGCTGAGTGTTGCAAAGCTTCCTGTCGGACCAGCCAGCTGATGGCCACCTGTGCGGATAGTGGGTTGTGACCTCTGGGTTGGACTTGTTTGGGTCTTGCGTGCTGCGTTCTGTGGGGCTTGTTTGGTTTCTTTGGCTTGGTCGCGGGTACGGCGGGCGGAGGCATGGCACCACGGGTAGGAGATAAGCCCTACTGACCTCTTTGGTCTGTCGCCACCTCTATGTATTTCCTTTGTTTATTGTTTTGTTTTGGGGTTACAGGCAGCGGGTACAGGTCATCCTCACCATTACGCTCTTCTGAGGCACTTGGCAAAGTGGGTTCATAGGGTCGACGGCCTGGCATGCGGATGCGAGTTGTGGATATGTCGGTCGCGACCTCTCTGCCTTGGTGCCGCCTGTGTTGATAAATTGTTGTTGGTTCTCTACTGTGGGGGAGGGATTGCGGGACGGTATTCAGGCCGAGTGGTAGTGTTTTTGTTTTTTGTACGGGGAACTTGCCTTTGTCGGACACCCTTTCAGCTTTTGGCTTCGGCCTGGGTCCTGCCTGTCGCCTGTGTATCTTGGTATTCGTAGGTTTGCCCCTCGTACTCCTTGTTCAGGAATGATGCAGACTTGCTACGAGGGCTGCGGTTGATTCCATACCGGAGGGATTTTGGATGCTGTGGCGAGGAGGACTTTCTTTACCGTTGATGGCTTTGTATTTGGTGTTCGTGTTGTGGGCATGGCGCGGGCATGTTTGAGGTACGGGGCTGGAGGTTTGGTTTGTTTGTAGCTAGTGGTAGTTCCGGTTCGCGTTAACCCTGTGCCGGCGGGGACTTGTCGTATGCCGGAGTCGGCGGTACAAGTATAAATAAATTAGATTGAATGTTCTAAGTACTTTCCTTACTTATTACTTTTACGAATAAAACATCTTTACGCTCTTTATCACGTTTGCACATCTGACACATTTCTCACGAGCCTATATAAGGCGAAGCTCTCTTAGTTAGGATTTAACAGGCGTTTTCCGACGAACAGTGATAACGTAGATCAACGGATCTAAGAGCTGTTATATCTACTAAGATTATAACGAAGGAGAGAAGTATTGTTGCCCATCGCTATTAGTTAACTACTAGCTAGGAACGTTACAGTCTGTACCTAGTGCGAAATGCCATCTTCCATTCTTCTCCTTTGGCGATCCTAATATCGTGGTACGCATCCTTGATATCCAGTTTGGTGTACCATTGCGCCTTTCCTAGCCTGTCCAATGCTTCGTCTATCAAAGGTAACGGGTATCTGTCTTTTTTTGATACCGCATTCAATCCTCTGAAGTCTACACATAACCTCAATTTGCCATCTTTCTTCTTGACAAATAATATTGGTGCTCCTGCTGACGATGATGATGGCCTTATCCATCCTCGTGCCAGGTTCTGCTCAAGTTATTCCCTTAATACCTTGAGTTCTTCTCGTAATGGGTAGAGTTTAATAAAGGGAGCCGTCTTCCCTTCCTCTAGCTCGATCTTGAAAATCCTCCGGTCTGCGTTCCGGTAGGTCCTTTTTTTCTCCTTCTTCGAACACGTCAAGGAATCCATGGTATTCCTTCGGTACCATTTCTTTAAGCGTCGTCTTTTGCTTATTCATTCCTTGTCGTACAGCTAGCCACATACTTATCGTTGAAGCATCGGCTATCATAGGCCCATTCCCTTCGGGCTCCCATATGAGTACTACATATTGTTCTCCTTTTCGATAGAGTTTTCCGAAGGTTTTTGCTGATATAAAATCGATATCGAGGGTGTTTTCCTTTGGTCGTTCCATCTCTGTGGTACTTGTACTCCCGAATCCGTTCTCGCCTCGTATCGTCTCCTCCAAGCTAACTACTTCTTGTAGCTGCTGAGTATTGATTTTCTCGATGATCATTTGGGCGATTCGGTCCCCTTCTCTGATCTAATAGTCTTCGTCTTTCAGGTTCATAAGCAATACTTGAACCTCCTCTTGATAGTCTGTGTCTATAACTCCTGCTCCAGTGGTGATACCATGACCTACCGCTAATCCACTTCTTAGAGCTATTCGTGTATAGGTTCCTTCGTGGAGTTGTATTGCAATCCCGGTTCTTATCATGGCCTGTCTCCTAGCAGGTACAGTCGTGCCCTTCATGCTGTATAGGTCGTGACCTGCAGCTATAACCGATCCCTTGGTCGGCATCTTTGCTTTCAGGTCCATTCGTTTGATCTGAATGTCCCCTTCGTTACATGTTGTTTCCAACATGCGTGCTTGCTCGTTTTCCCATATGGCAATCTCTTCTGGAACTGTATTGACCATTGGTGGTTTTTCAACACAGCTTGCTGTGCATTTATCGCTGTCGAAATGTAACTTTTCTCTTTTCCAGTTAACCCTTGGGTTGTATCGTTTGAGCCATGGGGTTCCCAGTATGGCCGTATGCTTCCTCGTGTTGGCCACTTGGAAAACCACCTTTTCCTTGTGTGTTCCAATCTCCATAGATACTTTCGCTTCATGGGTAATGGGTCCCGCTTTGCTTTTTTCCCCATTGACCACATAAATGTCTCTGGGTTTGCTGATCCGATTCAGGGGTATTAGGTTCACGTCGCAAAACTCTTGGTCGATGAAATTTTCCGTTGCCACTGAATCCAGCATTGCGTTGGTCTCCGTTACTCCACTGGTTATTGATATCTTTATCTTGAGCATGAGGTGATCGGAATCGTCTTGTTCTTCTGGGTTGTCTGTGTGTTGGAATAGTGCCGAGTTATCAAAAGCCGTCGATAGTTGTGTAATCCTGGTGGGTTTTCCCTTTAGCTGGTCCCTCCGACCACCATTTACTAGAGACCCAAATTGTTTAAATCCTCGTGGGGATTTTCCGTCGTCATCTCGCGGATCTTGACGTCTCTATTTCCACATTGCGCAATAAAGTGTCCTTTCTTCCCGCATCTGAGGCATGTGTTCTCTTCTCTCCTCTTTCGGTATTCCAATGGCGACAGTTTCGGCATCCCGAATCGAGTTTGGAACTTCTTCTTTCCTCCTCTTGCTGCATCTAGGTCCATCGGCTCTCCTCCGCCTCCTCCTGATGTGGTAATCTTGGCCACATATTTTCCATCTGCACTTCTTGGTATTTCTTGTTGTCTCACAGTTGGATTCTGCTTCTTTGCATGTTTGACTTGATTGAGCTTGTTTTCTTTTGCGATTGCCCATCTTGCGAATGTGTCGGTAGTGGTGAAAGGTGTATCCCCTAAACCCCATGCATCTTGTAGCATTTCGCTGCATGCTGATAATAGGTGATTCCATAGGAAATTGTCATCGTATTCCGCTTCGCTTGCGATAAGTCAGAACTCGTTCCAGAATTCTGTCATGTTCTTTCTTCCTTGCTTCATGGTCTCCAGTTTGAGTCTAGCTATTTCTCTCGCATTTGGGTCTTCGAACTGCTCCTTCAGGGTTTGTTTGAACTTGTCCCATGTGTCCCATGTCCTTGGTTTTGAACCCTCGCTATATGGGATGAGCCATGTCTCGGCTGTGTCCCTTAGGAGAGACTCTGCAAAGGCTACCTTCAGGTTGTCTTCACGGTCGTTGTACTCTATGACCCTGAAGTAATCCTCCAATTGAGCGAAGCTTCGAAACTTTGTTCGATCTCCTTTGAACACATCAGGCTCCCTTGGCTTCGGTCGATGCCTCGAGTTTGGTTGAGCGAAGTTTCGGAAAGCGCTGAACTGCTCCTCAGTCATGCCCAGTACATTTACCGGGACTGGTGGTGCAGCCGCCGGTGCAGGTATGTCAGCCATTCTTCTTGGTGTTGGTGTTTCTTCTTCGTCAGAACTTTCCGCAGGTGATCTGTTTTCTGGAGTAATTGGACTTCCTGTCCTTGAGGGTTGTGCTGATGCGTTTTCTAAGGCGTCTGTGAAATCTCCTCCTAGCCCTAGGTTACCGTCGTCTATGTCGAGATCACCTTCGTGATCTGGGTTGAAAGCTGTGTTGTCTCTCGTTGGGCGTCGCTAGTGAAACTCAACCAAATGTTAAGGGGCTTTGTTCCTATTTCAATAAGTGCGACAGGCAACGATACTTCTCTTATAGTATCTCCGATACTATATCTTAATACTAATAGTATGCGTTTACACTATTACTTTTCTTCGTCATTTTCTTATAGTCTGCGATCACACTATTATCTTTTCCTCTCATTACACTTAGTAGTCGTAGAGGTGTTCCTCTTCTACAAAGTTCATATAACTGTCGTGAAGTAGATAGAATAAAGTAAATTCGTTCTTAAAACAATAAGTAGGAAAATAACTTAGATAGTTACGTGAAGAACTAACTAACTCGTCCTGAGGGTCTCCTTATATAGTCCTTCCCTCAACCCACTTACAAATCAAACCCTAAGCAGTCTACCTTGCCAGTCTGCCTTGCGCAGCCCCATGACCTCTGAATAGATCATATGCGTGAAACATAACATAAAACATAAACCTAACGTGTTTGCCTTGCGCACAGCCTCATTGCATAGCCTCCTTATGCAGCCCCGTGACTTCTAAATAAGTCTCGTGCGTGAAATATAACAATAAAAACCCAACGAGTCTGCCTTGCAGTCAACCTCATTGCATAGCCTCTTCTTATAGTCACATGCCTCTGTATAGGTCATATGCGTGAAAGTAAATCATAACATAAAACAAACTATGTAAATCAAACTACATAACAAAAGAAACTCATAAATCAATTTCATAATAAAAGAAACTTACTATGTCAGATTAGAATTGTGACAATTACGGGCATATTTCTAGCGAAGAGGTGAGAGGTATGAAGGCAGATTGGTAGAGATTCTTGTCCTTAATTCTCTTATAAATGAAGCTAGTCGTAGCGTCTATTTATACAGGTTAGCATCCTCCGCGTAAATCCCGTGTAACAGAGAAATATTATAGGGAGATACATAAGTATGACTGTGTAAAACCGTAACATAAATAGGAAAAACATAAGGGCGAACATGGTTAACCTTTGAGAATCTGTCAAGATATTCCCGTAAAACATGTGTGAATCCAAGAGGGTGTGAGGGAAATTACAGTAAGTCTGGAGAAATAATCACTGCTGTAAAGTCTGAGAAAATATGTAAAGATGATGAAATATCCTGTAAACCAAAGAAAGTAACACATGCGTAGATCCTTAATCGTTATCACCGAATATTAATGAAATAATGTAAGAAACATATCCTAACTGTAGTAATGTATGTGGTGTTTAGGTATGCCAAAACACTAACTAAGTGTGAGAGAATATACACTATTATCAAGGAAATATAGTTTATGAAACGAATCAAGAAATTTCAATAATTCTTAGTAACACTGTCTATTATACCTATTTGACTTTGAATTACTTCTATAATTTTGCTTAAGTTTTGTAACCTAGTTACCCTAGCCATGAAGACCAATCTTAAAGTACAATAATAAAGTGCATTTTCCTGATAACCTAGACATAAGTTTTGCTTTGAATTGGTTGTATCCTGTGAATACTGTATTTAAAAAGTAGTATTCTGATGTCTGTTACCACATCCTGTAAATTCCAAATTTTAATAGATGTATTCTGACGTCAGTTACTGTAGCCAGTTGTGTCCAGAGTTTTGAATTAGTGTTCTTTTGCATCCAGAGTTTAGCAGTTACATCTAGCTACTTCCTGATCTTGGTTGTCACATCGCTGTACGTCCTAGTTAGCGATTTGCGTTATGGACATCTAGTGCATGAGATGCAGATGAGGTGCAGGACACAACCTAGAACTTTTGCTGATGAGAATTACTGTAATTTCCCTCACAACCTCTCAGATTCACGTATTCTTTACGGGAATATCTTGGCAGAGTCTCAGAGTCAAACACGTTTGCCCTTATATTTTTCCTACTTATATTATAGTTTTACATGATCGTACTGTTAGGCATAAAGAAAATGCACAGACCTCTCGGTAGGGTAACTGCGCACAGACCCTCATTTATCGAAGCCTAACACCCCCCTCCAGCCCCGCTCTGGGGCCCACACGTCCTTAGCGAGATTTTGGAGAGTTGCGCCCCATGACTATAATTTCATCTCAATGAAGCCCACTTCATAACACCATATACGTCGCTGCCGTCCGACCGACCGGAAGCTGTTCGCAGGATATATAAGAAGGCACCTCTGGGTACCTCTGAGAACAACGACCGTCTCCGCTACACCTCCGGTGATTGAAATCTCAACACCAAGGAATTATCACCACTTTTTCGCGTCTGGTCCTCCCCCTATGGGGGGGACTAGGCCATCATCTTTTATCTTTTTGCAACGGCAAAACTTTTCTCCTGCTTTCTCTCTTGAGGCCTACCCTCATGAGACCCCTCCTCACTCCCTCCTGGCGTCCTCGTCGCTGGGTTTCTCTCCTTCCCCGCTTTTGCTTTAGCCTCGCTTAGCATTAGCACGGTCGGGTTCCTCCATTTTCCCTACAACAGACGGCTGGGAATACGGTTTGCGGTACGCGATTCCTACGGATTCCTTCTCCTTCTTCTGCTCGGTTCGGGTCAGTCCCTCTGCTAGGTCCGGGTCTTGTCCCGCTGGTGGGTACGGGTTAGTCCCACGGTCGGGGGTTGGTGGTTGGTTTTCTCAACAGGCTACGGTCGATTTCGCCTCTCTCCTCCTCTCTGCCCTTTACGATGGTTTTATCTACTGTGGGCACCGGGGATTAATGGAGACCGCCTAGTTAAGACACGAACACGTTTCCGATAGTTGTTTCGGCATCTGGGTCTACTCCTCCCTCTTCCTCCCTCGGCTCGTTCGGCTGGTATCCTACTACCATCCTTTCGGCTAGCACCCTACTGCTCTCCCAGCTGGCACCTTACTGCCCCCCGGCTAGCACCCTACTGCTCCCCTAGCTGGCACCTTACTGCCACCTCTCTCTGGGGGGCCCCAGCCCTGGCTCCTCTCCCTCCGATTGGTATTGCACTGTCTCCGGTCGGTCGGGATCTCTCCTCGTCAAGCTTTCCCCCTTGGTGGGGGACGCGCCATAAATCGGTGCACCTGGTCCTCTTGGGCCCGATCGAGGGTTAGCTTTTAAGCGGCCGGCCGTGCTATGGGCATGGTTTGGTGGGTATGAGTTTGGTTTTCTTTGTGGTGAGATTTCCGGGGGGATTTTTCCTTGGGCTTCCTGCTTTTCCTGTTTTGGGTTTCTCTTGGGGCTTGGTTCGTCCGGGTTGTAGGGGGGGCTTGATTCGGGGCGAGATGTGCGGTTGGCTCCATACCAGAGGGGCTTGGGGTTCTTGGTTTTTGCCTCAGACGGAGGAGGGATGCGCGTGTTTACGGTTTTGTTTTTGCCATAGCTAGCGCTGCATGCAAGTTCTTGTACCTTAACAACGAATATATGATATAAAAAATAAAAAAAAAAAAAAAAAAAAAAATGGGTACCTCTGAGAACAACGACCGTCTCCGCTACACCTCCGGTGATTGAAATCTCAACACCAAGGAATTCTCACCACATTTCGCGTCAGGTCCTCCCCCTTCGGGGGGGACTAGGCCATCATCTTTTATCTTTTTGCGACGGCAAAACTTCTCTCCTGCTTTCTCTCTTGAGGTCTACCCTCATGAGATCCCTCCTTACTCCTTCCTGGCGTCCTCGTCGCTGGGTCCCTCTCTTTTCCCGCTTTTGCTTTAGCCACGCTTAGCATCAGCACGGTCGGGTTCCTCCTTTTTCCCTACAACTGATGGCTAGGAATACGGTTTGCGGTACGCGATTACAACGGATTCCTTCTTCTTTCCTCTGGTCAGTTCGGGTCAGTCCCTCTGCTAGGTCCGGGTTTTGTCCCGCTGGTGGGTACGGGTTAGTCCCACGGTTGGGAGTTGGTGGTTGGTTTTCTCAACAGGCTACAGTCGAATTCGCCTCTCTCCTCCTCTCTTCCCTTTCGGTGGTCTATTCTACTGTGGGCACTGGGGATTAATGGAGACCGCCTAGTTAAGACACGAACACCTTTCCGATAGTTGTTTTGGCATCTGGGTCTACCCCTCCCTCTTCCTTCCTCGGCTCGTTCGTGTTAGGCATATAGAAAGTGCACAGACCCTCATTTATCGAGAGCCTAACACCCCCCTCCGGCCCCGCTCTGGGGCCCGCACGTCCTTAGCGAGATTTCGAAGAATTGCGTCCCATGACTATAATGTTATTCCAATGAAGCCCACTTCATAACACCATATACGTCACTGCCGTCCCTCCGACCGAAGGCTGTTCGCAGGATTTATAAGGGGGCACCTCTGGGTACCTCTGAGAAGTGGAACGGAGGAAATCCGTCAGAGGCGCATTGAGCTATTAGGCTTCAAAGTTAGGCGTCCGAACGATGCGCCGAAAGTGACGGGACCTTTTCGGTTCGAAAATCCGCAACTACTCCTACAGTGCCCCAGAGGCCATAGGGGATAGATATGACACCAATACCTATCTGAAGGCCGCCGTATGTTGGTTGGTCTTGGAAACGGGATCCCTCGAGAGGTGATTCTCTTTAAGGCGGGGCAGACCGAGGGGAAGCTGCTCAGATTCAGAAGACCTAATAGGCGGTAGACTTAAGAGGCTTAGCACACCGTCTACGCAGCCTGCATTATACATAGGTACCCGACGCATATGCTGGCCACTATGTGAAATCGGAAGAGACTACTGGGACGATAGTCAAGGCGACTGAAGTTTCAGACAGGAGTCTACTCGTCTCTATAAATCGAAGACCAGTCATTCGAGGACAATCACGCATCCTACGATTAGATGAAAAAGAGTTTATGAGAACGAGGATGGTGTGTGAGAGTTCAGGGTCAAACAGTGTTCGCACTTGTTAAGAACTATGAGACGTTAGCGTACAATCTTGGATAAGTACTTAGTTATAGGAGGATTAGATGTAGTCCGCGAACACTCAGACGCGGGATATAAATATCGAAGTGCCTCCCAAGCTTTTAGACATCATCAAGCAATTGAGAAGAGACCTTAACAATATAACATTGTTTTACCTACGAATCTTTATAAAAATATTTCCCCTATCGAATAAGCGAGTTCTTAGTAGTCATAAATAAACAGAACAACACCGAGCCTTCCGAGCAAATCTCCGTCTATTACGAAAGATTCAGGCCTAAGTCTTCTCGACAATTATTTAGAGTCGGCTTCCGCCTAACAGTTCGGCTGGTATCCTACTACCTCCCTCTTCGGCCGGCATCCTGCTGCCACCCTCCTCGGCTAGCACCCTACCGCTCCCCTGAGCTGGCACCTTACTGCTACCTCTCTCTGGGGGGCCTCAGCCCTGGCCTCCTTCCTTCCAATTAGTATTGTACTGTCTCCGGTCGGTCGGGATCTATCCTCGTCAAGTTTTCCCCCTTGGTGGAGGTTGCGCCATTGATTACTACACCTGGTCCTCTCTTGCGCCTGATCTAGGGTTAGCCTTTTGGCGGCCATTTGTGCTATGGGCACTACCCCGAGGGTTTGAGTTTGGCTTTCTTTTGTGCCTTCGTGCTGAGATTTCCCAGGGGATTTTTCCTTGTGCTTCCTGCTTTTCCTGTTTTGGGTTTCTTTTGGGGCTTAGTTCGTCTGGGCTGTAGGAGGGGCTTGACTCGGGGCGAGATGTGCGGTTGGCTCCATACAAGAGGGGCTTGGGGTTCTTGGTTTTTGCCTCAGACGGAGGAGGGACGCTCGTGTTTACAGGTTTTGTTTTTGCCATAGGTAGCGCTGCATGCAGGTTCTTGTACCTTAAACAATGAATATATGATATAAAAAAAAAAAAAGAAATGGGTACCTCTGAGAAGTAGAACGGAGGAAATCCATCGGAGGCACATTGAGTTATTAGGCTTCAAAGTTAGGCATCCTAACTACGGGTCGAAAGTGACGGGACGTTTTCAGTTCGAAAATCCGCAACTACTCCTACAGTGCCCCAGAGGCTATTGGGGATAGATATGACACCAATACCTATCTGAAGGCCGCTGTATGTTGGTTGGTCCTGGAAAAAGGATCCCTCGAGAGGTGATTCTCTTTGAGGCGAGGCGGACCGAGGGGAAGCTGCTCAGACTCAGAAGACCTAATAGGCGGTAGACTTATGAGTATTGGCGCACCGTCAATATAGCCTGCATTATGCATAGATACCTGACACATACGCTGGCCACCATGTGAAAATCGGAAGAGACTACTGGGACGATAGTCAAGACAACTGCAGTTTCAGACAGGAGTCTACTCGTCTCTATAAATCGAAGACCCGTCATTCGAGGATAATCACGCATCCTACGATTAGACGGAAAAGAATTTATGAGAACGAAGATGGTGTGTGAGAGTTCAGGGTCAAACAGTGTTCGCACTTGTTAAGACTATGAGATGTTAGTATACAATCTTGGATAGGTATTTAGTTATAGGAGGATTAGAGGTAGTCCGCGAACAATCAGACGCGGGATATAAATATCGAAGTGCCTCCTAAGCTTTTAGACATCATCAAGCAACGGAGAAGAGACCTTAGCAATATAACATTGTTCTATCTACGAATCTTTATAAAATATCTTCCCTATCACATTACGCGAGTTCTTAGTAGTCATAAACGAAAAGAACGACTTCGAGCCTTCCTAGACAATCTCTGTCTATTACAAAAAGATTCAGGCCTAAGCCTTCTCAAGATATAGTTAGAGTCGCCTTCCGCCTAACACGCACTTATGTATCTCCTTATTATATTTCTCTGTTACACAAGATTTACACACAGAATGCAAACCTGTATAAATAGACACTACTGCTCACTTCGTTTATAAGAAAATTAAGAACACAAATCTCTAATAATCTGCCTTTATACATCTTACCTCTTCGCTAGAAATGTGCCCTTAATATACTCTTAATATTATGTCCGTATAATCTATATTGCTATTATGATCATACCATTCACAAATTCCAATGAGAATATTATTAATACTGAATAGATATCCTTTATACCATTGGAAAGCTGACATCGTGTACATCTAGAACACAAAACGTCAGCCTGGGTATCAGAGCACTGAGGACAGAATGTAGCATAAAGGTCTGAGTCACCAATTTAACAGGGTACAATATAGGCTGTAACTCAACAGTTAATGATACCAGGAAAACATCCTTTACACCATTAGAAAGCTGGTGTCGAGTACGTCTTGGACACCAAATGTCAGCCTGGGTGTCAGAGTACCATGGACAGAATCTGACGTCAAAGTCAGCACTTCGTCAGGACACAAAATATGCTATAACTCCCCAGACATTGGCGCCGGGAAGACGTCCTTTACACCGTTGGAAGGCTGACATTGAGTACATCTAGGTCACTAAATGTCAGCCCTGGCGTCAGATTACTAAGGACGGAATCTGATATCAAAGTCAGTACTTTGCCAGGACACCAAATAGGATGTAACTCCAGGTATAGTGGTGTCAGGAAGACGTCCTTTATACTGTTGAAAATTCGGTATCGAGTAGAACGTTTCTGTAAAGTATGAAGTACTGCGCCAAATGGATGGCTGTGGAACATGCTGTGAAATTCAGCAATTTGCCAAGGTAATTATTACATCTATAATAGGCTGTATCTCTACTAATATTGAGGCCGGATAGACGTTCTTTATACCATTGAAAAGCCTGTATCAGGTAGAGAGTTGCTGTGAAGTATAAAGTTCTGTACTTAAAGGATAGTTGAGGGATCTGGTGTCAAAGTCAGTACTTTACAAAGGCAAACATCACCTCCATAATAGGCTGTATTCCCACTAATATTCATATTAGTAGATATTCTTTATGCTATTGGAAAGCTCGTATTGAGTAGAATGCTGTAGTCAGGTATCAAGTACTGCCACCAAAGGATGGTTGAGGAATCTGATGTCAAACTCAGCACTTCACCAGGATACAAAATAGGCGGTAACGTCTTGTAAACTCACAGTAGGTAGATGTTCTTCATTGTAATAGAAATCTGAAATCGAGTAGAATATTGCCCAAATTATTAGCTTTGATGGTATAGGGACTGAGGAGCAATGGTAGTTGACAGAACTGTTGTGAATATTGTGACTGTGATGTTGTATAGTGGTCCAAATATTACTAAACTCGTCGCAGTCTCAGAAAACCTTAACGAAACACGCAAGTTACCACCTACTCCTACAATCACAACTATCACTTACTTTTACATTCCACTGGTGTGGCATTTTGGCTCCCAGATCCTTCTAGTGACTAGAATATAATTTGTTACGCCTCACCTCCTATTTGTGTAGATATTTTTAGATTTAGTTCTAGTGTCCAGGGGATATTGTAACGCGACTCCACTGAGTACTATTACAAGTAGCCAAACGTATACACATACCAGTATCAAGAGACTACCGTGGTAGGGATGGCGGTGGACTTAGGTCTACCGAGTGGAGGTACCGGTAGTTAGTTACCTCAGTCGGGCATACTAGACCATATCAAAGGGACATAGGTACTAGTAAAGGTTGGGGGTTACCCTACTCTGTTGGGTAACCCAAGTAGTCAATTTGGGAGTTACCCTGAATTACTCGACGGAGAGTCCAGGTAGAGTTACCCTACCTTCGGACTCGAGTTACCCTGCCTTGGGCCATGGGTTACCCTGCTATGGAGTCAAGTTACCCTACCTTGAAAGTAACTTGTTATATAGGACTTCGGGGGAAGTTACTAGATTGTTTGTCACGCGAAACTACATAGGGCGTGCGATTCTCAGGTTGTGCAGATCATTCCTGCACAACCAGTTGAGCTCCGAACAAGCTGTAACTTGGAGGTGTGGTTACTAACACCCCCCTCCTGCCCCGTTATAAGTCCCTAGCGTCATGGGCTACAGCCTGAAGAGTTACCGCAAGTCTAGCAAAAGTCTCCAAGTGGAGATGTTGCCATAAGTCCATATGCGCTCATCCCGTCTGTCCGACCGAAAGCTGTCCGGAGGATATATGAGGGGGAAGAGGAGAACCTGGAGAATAGCCTCCAGGTGGTTTTGTGTAAAACGGACCAAAACTGACGGAGTAATACTGCTTTGAAGTCAGGAGTAGTGCGTGAGGTTATCAGAGGCCTGTACGTGAGGTAACCGAAGTCGGTTGCCCCGAAAGAGTAATGGTATTGGAGAATCGTTAAGGACTCTGAGATACTAGTCCGAGGTTACGATAAGACCTACTTCTAGGAGGGTTGACTGTCGGTAGCGCCTATTGGTAGTCCACCTCCGGAGTGGTCAATCGGGGGAGCTACGTGGCTATCTTCCGGAATGATATGGAAATGAGTAGAACTGGATAGATGTTCAGGAGCCGCGAATGCTTGCAGAAGACTAAGTGTATATAGGTAGAGAGTTCCATAATTGGTATAGTATCTGCACGGGCATGACAGCTCGTCACTAGCATGACCGCGATATGAAGAGTTTTTACTCCTGCGCTTGTATTGAAGATGCAGCGGCTAAAATACTTCTATCGGGCAGATGTTAGAACACCAACAAGTGGTCTAGCTCGCTATGGGGGATCTTTGGTCCGACCCGTAGAGGTTGGCTAGACAGCCCATGGGAGTTGGGTACTCGCGAACGCAGAGTAGTGATGGAGAGTAACTGGCAGCATACCAAACCTACTTCAGTATATGCAAGTTCTCCTCTACTCTGGCAATCAACTACCTCTGTTAGGTGGAAGCCGACACTAAATAATTGTCGAGAAGACTTAGGCCTGAATCTTTCGTAATAGACGGAGATTTGTCTAGGAAGGCTCGGTGTTGTTCTGTTCGTTTATGACTGCTAAGAACTCGCTTATTCGATAGGGGAAATATTTTTATAAAGATTCGTAGGTAAAACAATGTTATATTGTTAAGGTCTCTTCTCCGTTGCTTGATGATGTCTAAAAGCTTGGAAGGCACTTCGATATTTATATCCCGCGTCTGAGTGTTCGCGGACTACTTCTAATCCTCCTATAACTAAGTACCTTTCCCAAGATTGTACGCTAACGTCTCATAGTCTTAACAAGTGCGAACACCGTTTGACCCTGAACTCTTTCACACCATCTTCGTTCTCATAAACTCTTTTCCGTCTACTCGTAGGATGCGTGATTATCCTCGAATAACCGGTCTTCGATTTATAGAGACGAGTAGACTTCTGTCTGAAACTCCAGTCGCTTTGACTATCGTCCCAGTAGTCTCTTCCGATTCCACATAGTGGCCAGCGTATGTGTCGGGTACCTATGCGTGATGCAGGCTACGTAGACGGTATGCCAACACTTCCTAAGTCTACCGCCTATTAGGTCTTCTGAGTCTGAGCAGCTTCCCCTCGGTCCGCCCCGCCTCAAAGAGAATCACCTCTCGAGGGATCCAGTTTTTTTTCCAGGACCAACCAACATACAGCGGCCTTCAGATAGGTATTGGTGTCATATCTAACCCCTATGGCCTCTGGGGCACTTTAGGAGTAGTTGCGGATTTTCGAACCGAAAACGTCCCGTTACTTTTGGCCCATAGTTAGGATGCCTAACTTTGAAGCCTAATAACTCAATGCGCCTCCGACGGATTTCCTCCGTTCCACTTCTCAGAGGTACCCATTTTTTTTTTTTTTTTTTTTTTTTTTATATCATATATTCGTTGTTTGGTTAAGGTACAAGAACGTGCATGCAGCGCTAGCTATGGCAGAAACAAAACCCAAAATCAAACAACTAACAAAAGAAACAACATAACCAGTTCCTCCGATGGTGTCCAATAACCGACGCAATGCCTACACAGGACTCATATAGGAAAACTACTAACTAACTAGCATCATAACGGAAACAAATCAAAACTCATAATAACAACAAGCAATGAAATAAAACAGGAGACCTTCCACCACTTAGACCACTTGGCGACCCTGCCAACGACAACCGGGGCGAGGCAGGAGGGGAAGGGGAGGGGGAGAGGGAGGGCAGGCGGGGGGCATAATGTGCATACATGTCAGGGGGGAAACCAGTCTTGGTAGCAGTGAGATACCGTCCGAGGCCTAAAAGCATCGGAATCGAGGTCCATAGAGAAGAGTCAGGTCCAATATCCGTGATCCCCTGGAGGTGGCAACCGCGGGCTGCAGACTTGGCAGGACAGAAAAGGAGGGCGTGCTCGAACATCTCGTCCCCCTCCTCGCACCAGGGGCAGAGGGGAGAGGGGTCGGTGTCATGCCACGAGGGATGGGCAGCTAGGTAGCTCTTGCCAGCGCGCATCTGGTGGAGCCGGCCTTTCTCAGAGGTACCCATTTTTTTTTTTTTTTTTTTTTTTTTATATCATATATTCGTTGTTAAGGTACAAGAACTTGCATGCAGCGCTAGCTATGGCAAAAACAAAACCGTAAACACGCGCGTCCCTCCTCCGTCTGAGGCAAAAACCAAGAACCCCAAGCCCCTCTGGTATGGAGCCAACCGCACATCTTGCCCCGAATCAAGCCCCCCCTACAACCCGGACGAACCAAGCCCCAAGAGAAACCCAAAACAGGAAAAGCAGGAAGCCCAAGGAAAAATCCCCCCGGAAATCTCACCACAAAGAAAACCAAACTCATACCCACCAAACCATGCCCATAGCACGGCCGGCCGCTTAAAAGCTAACCCTCGATCGGGCCCAAGAGGACCAGGTGCACCGATTTATGGCGCGACCCCCACCAAGGGGGAAAGCTTGACGAGGAGAGATCCCGACCGACCGGAGACAGTGCAATACCAATCGGAGGGAGAGGAGCCAGGGCTGGGGCCCCCCAGAGAGAGGTGGCAGTAAGGTGCCAGCTAGGGGAGCAGTAGGGTGCTAGCCGGGGGGCAGTAAGGTGCCAGCTGGGAGAGCAGTAGGGTGCTAGCCGAAAGGATGGTAGTAGGATACCAGCCGAACGAGCCGAGGGAGGAAGAGGGAGGAGTAGACCCAGATGCCGAAACAACTATCGGAAACGTGTTCGTGTCTTAACTAGGCGGTCTCCATTAATCCCCGGTGCCCACAGTAGATAAAACCACCGTAAAGGGCAGAGAGGAGGAGAGAGGCGAAATCGACCGTAGCCTGTTGAGAAAACCAACCACCAACCCCCGACCATGGGACTAACCCGTACCCACCAGCGGGACAAGACCCGGACCTAGCAGAGGGACTGACCCGAACCGAGCAGAAGAAGGAGAAGGAATCCGTAGGAATCGCGTACCGCAAACCGTATTCCCAGCCGTCTGTTGTAGGGAAAATGGAGGAACCCGACCGTGCTAATGCTAAGCGAGGCTAAAGCAAAAGCGGGGAAGGAGAGAAACCCAGCGACGAGGACGCCAGGAGGGAGTGAGGAGGGGTCTCATGAGGGTAGGCCTCAAGAGAGAAAGCAGGAGAAAAGTTTTGCCGTTGCAAAAAGATAAAAGATGATGGCCTAGTCCCCCCCATAGGGGGAGGACCAGACGCGAAAAAGTGGTGATAATTCCTTGGTGTTGAGATTTCAATCACCGGAGGTGTAGCGGAGACGGTCGTTGTTCTCAGAGGTACCCAGCGGTGCCCTCTTATATATCCTGCGAACAGCTTCCGGTCGGACGGACGGCAGTGACGTATATGGTGTTATGAAGTGGGCTTCATTGAGATGACAATTTAGTCATGGGACGCAACTCTTCGAAATCTAGCTAAGGACATGCGGGCCCCAGAGCAGGGCCGGAGGGGGGTGTTAGGCTCTCGATAAATGAGGGTCTGTGCGCAGTTACCCTACCGAGAGGTCTGTGCATTTTCTTTATGCCTAACACAGGTCACGCAGGGCAGATTCGATAGGGGCAAGGGAGGAGAGTGAGGGGGCCTGAGTGGAGGAAACACCTTCTGACAGCCCTTGGACCTTAGAGGTGAGGAGATCTATGCGTTCGTTGGTGGCAACAAGTCCATTGAGGGTTGCTACCAGGAGGGGGATGAGGACAGTCTCGCCATCGCTGAGGCCACGAAGGTCAGAGGAGATGAGAGGTGGAACGGAGGAGAAAGCATCTCCTAGAACAGGCTCTAGGGATTACTGGAGGGTCGGAATCGCAGATACAGCAGGATGAAGGGGTGAAGCTGAGCTTGCCCTGGAGGGGTGGGCGGAACCAATGTTAGACATTGGATCGCAGTGTGAAGACTTGAAGCCTAAGCAAGGAGGAGGTAGACTTGCAAAAGTGAGGGGTCACACCAGACGCGATGGTGTTGAGAGTGTGTAAGGATGTTATGGTCAGGAAAATAGGAGGTGCGGAGCATATACATTACTACAGCTAGGATATGTTTCTTATATATATATATATTTATTAATATTCCCTGATAAAATTTAAGAGTTTAAGCATATGTTACTTTCTTTGGCCCATGGAACATTTCACCATCTTTACAATTTTCTCAGCCTTTACATCTATGATTATTTCTTAAAACTTACTGTAATTTCCCTCATATCCTCTCTGATTCACACATGCCTTATAGAAATATCTTAACAGATTATCAGGATCAAACATGTCTGCCCTTATGTTTTTCCTACTTATATTACAGTTTACAGGATCGCACTTATGTTTCTCCCTATTTTATTTTTCTGTTATACAAGGATTATGTAGAGGATGCAAACCTGTATATATGGACACTACTACCTGCTACGTTTACATGAGAAGTAAGGACAAGAATCTCTACCAATCTGCCTGTATACCTCTTACCTCCTCACTAGAAACATGCCCATAATATTCTCCTAATATTACATATGTATTGTTTATATTGCTATTAAGATTGTACTGTTTATGAATTCAATAATCTTGACATAATGAAACACAAGTCAGAGCCTCAAGATAGAGCAACCAAGATTTAAACAGTCTCTAGATGCCTGGATAGAAGACGTCAACTAGACTTCAGTACAGAAAAGTAGACATCATCTAAACATACAGATAGATGATTAGACATTATTGGGGCGTAACAGTAGAGAATCGAATACTGCCAGGACACACAGGATGTAGGAGTGTATGTCTCGATGTAATTGAAATGCAGGACAATATGCAATGGAAATCAGGAGGCAATATTCCATTGGATGTCATGTCCTGGTTATCGATTTATATTTAGTAAGTCCTGTAGATCTAGTTGTTAGGCATATATAGTCTAGTATAGTGGTAATATTATCTAACTGACTATAGAGGTCACGTGACTCAAAAGCATAGTTGCGGCAAAGCCATATAGGAATTAAGATAATTTCTAATTTATATCTCCCTGACTGCAAATCATGCTGACTACCTATAATAGTGACTTGCTGACTGAGGGATTTTCTATCAATAAGATAGAAGATGTTCAGCACTATCAAGAAACTTCAGGAGCCATCAACACTCGTTCAAGACTAGGTGTATATCAGATAGTTCTCATAAGTGTCCTTCATAGAGGCAGCAGGTTTAAAAGGAGCCATACTTGAATTGAAAGACTGTAGATGTATGAGTCTTTTTATAATGCTAGTGTATTGAGATTCATGCAAGTATATATTATTTATACATCAGTTCCTGACAATAAACTTGCTAGTTCTTGATCAGAAGGGATGTTTGGAATGATAGCCATTCAGACTACATTTATATACTTAGACCATTAAAGAGTAGAGATCATGAAGAGATTATTGGGAGATAGGACACTATCCTTCCGAGATAAATATCTTGTCTTATTTAATGTTGAAATGGTGTGCAGACTTTCAGGGTCAAACAGTATTTGTACCTAGTAGAAATTAAAGTTAAAAGCCCTTTAATACAAATTAGTATAGGGAAACTAAGTACTGGTAGATTAGTATAAATAGGTTTAAAGTCTCCAAGTTAGTTAGAACAACAAGTAACAGAGGGGAGACCTTAACAATATAATAAGGCCCTGTTTGGCGCGTCACAATAAAAATATATCGTGATAAAAGTTGTAAATGGCATATATTCTAAAATAAATTTATGACATATTTCAGAAATATAGGTGTTCGTTTGGGCAAACACAAAATAAATATATATACCAAGAGAATACATACCCTATTATTATTGCTGTCAAAGTAGAGTTAAAAACACTGTTTGAAAATAAAAAAGCCTTATCGTATCATATCTATCTCAATAGAACATTACGCTTCTCAGATAAACAGCACAAAATACTACTTGTAACAACACAAATATGCCTCCTAAATTATGGGAAATAGTATGTAGGTTGAAGACACTGAATGATTTCTTGTTAAAGTACTACTGCAATAAGTGGAAGGTGGGAACAGAAGTGGAAATGGTTCTTTATTCTTCATTATCGGTTTCAGAATCAGATTCTGAGCTACTTTGATTACTAGTAATATTTTGGTACATTATTAATATATAGTAGAATAATAGAGTAAATCTTGAACTAATTATTAGTTGAATCTTGAATTTATTACATGTTATATGTAAATAGCTTCTAATATGTTTCTTTTAGAATGATGTAGTAGAGAGCTCTTGTTTCTAACCCTAAACCTAAAATCTATATTCTCATATTTACGCTATAAAAATATATGGTGAAAATAAAAATATATTGTAATATTTTTGGACGCGCCAAACACACCCCTATATAAAAACTTTTAGTTGCCAAAATTTATGCTATAAAAGTCACTTTTATGCTATAAAAATGGCGCGCCGAACAGGACCTAAGTTTATAAAATTCAAATCTTTACTTCTTTACTACTTTCCAAGTCTTCCTAGATAATCTGCAATCTTAAGATTCAGGCTATAGTCCAACCAATAAGATCTATCTCAGCTACCACTGAATACTAAGGTACAGGATGCACTGGATGCATGTAATTAATTTTACTGATGGATATTAGGAAAATATCATGTGTACATTTTGTAAGGAGAGGCATAGCTTGAAGTTAGATTGGTAAAATATTCTGTTCCTTATTTCTTCTAAGCAAAGTGTGTGAATGGTAGCTCTAATATACACAGGAGTGTAGTGACTTGTAGCGAGAGAAATATAATCAGGAGAAATATAAGTAAAAACATGTTTCTTAGTAGATAAATGTAAGTATAAACACATTTGACCTTAAAAACCTACCAAGAAAAATCTCAAAAGTGTGCGTAAATCTAAGATGTTACAGCCACTTGTCATAAGTGTTTGTAATCTGAAAACTGTTTAATTAGCGATGGTGCCATGGTGGGGCACCATGGTAGCATTGCAACTGGTGATCTTGTGCATGAACAAGTGAACGATCAATCATAGTGAATGATCAAGTAACTGATCAACCATATTACCCCAGAATTAATTGTATAATAGAAATAGAAATGATACTAGTGAGTACTTTGTATATCCTCCCCTTACTTTCAAAACTGCAGCTATCCTATCTGGCATTGATTTCCACAACTTTTCAAAAATCTCTTTAGGAATTGTCTTCCAAACCAGTGGTAATATATGTGCAAGCCTCCTCTTCACAGCTTTTTTTACTCCTGAGGTATGTCCAATTCTTGGATATCACGAGTGTAATCACTTTTTAAGCTCAACCTATACATGCTCAATAGGATTCAAATCAGGAGAATATGGGAGGTGCTCCTCAAATGGAATACAATTTCTTCTAAGCCAATCTATGACGCTATATGCCTTATGACCAGGAGCATTATCCTGCTGAAATAAAATATCTTCAAGTTGTATACACAAGGAAACCATTTGGTCAATAACAGGAAAAAGATGTCCTCTTAAAAGTCTAACATACCTGATCTTATTGATATTTTGAGTAATAGGAAAAAAAGGACCTTTACTCTCACCCTAAAAGCACTCCCAAACTATAAGTGATATTCCTTTATCCTTATTTTTTGGACGAATATACTCAGCCAACCACTTCTCTCCTGGCTCTCTGAAAACTCTTGTTGTCTTGAATCCTTGCATTTCTCCACACTGTATTTATCACTCTAAATAACTCTTTTAAAATTCTCAGTAGTTCAATCCTTATAAGCAGTTGCCCATTTCCATCTCTTAGCAACATGCTCAGGTTTGAGTCTAGATGTTGATGTGGCTAGCTATTTTTTACTATTGGTTTCTCTGAGTACTCTATCCACTATTGCAAGTTAGTTAACTGAAATCATATCTTATCACTCAGCCTAGGGGTAGTCATAGTGGTACAGGTACCCAGCATAGTACAAAACTCTGGGTTTTTTTTTTTTTTTTTTTTTTTGTTACCGGTAGAAAGTGATATTCCGGGTGCAAATTTATCCCGGAAGTCAGATCTTGTCATTTTTCAATTTGACTTGGCTGGCTGAACAATTGTATGACAGTGTTGCTGGATAAGAAGGCAGGAGTGACCAGGACGAGAAATATTATCCAGAGATTATTGTTCACATACTTGAGTAAGGAAGCTTTTAATTGTTATCCAGAGCTGGCCAATAATTTGAGCTACTAGGGTGATATTGCAAAGACAATAGAAAAAGGCAATAATCATGCCTTTTTCAATATTAGTTATTTCTCTTCTGGTGATCTTTGGAGGAGGCTTATTTGTTGCATCAGGTTTTGCATATCTGGAACAGTAAACCATGGTTAAATTATGGAACAGTGGATTTGGTAGATGTGGTACATTGAATGGGCACTATGATCACCAGTTGCAATCTGGCCTCTTTTTCTTTTTTTTCTTAGCAAAGCTACTGACCAAGCTTTCACGAACACCTTTACTAGTAACTGTATTTGGGAAATATTCAGGAAATATCACAAATCTAGTCTGTAATCACTGTATATAAATATACATAAAAGATAAGGAAATTCCTGATTTATTCTACAATTAGATAAGAAAATAACCTATAAGTTTCCTGTCTATATTTAATGAAATACTAGTATCTGAAATTAATCAGCTGTAGTAATGTTCACAGTATACAGGTAGTAACCAAAATATGACTAAGTGAGTAAAAATACAGTATTTATCATTAAATATATTGAAACATAACATAGGAAAAAAATTTTAACAAACTGTGAATAGTTTCTATTGGTTATCAACCTCAGCTGGCAAACAGATCTATTAGGAGAGCAATATGGCTATCTGCTATAATGATGTAGAATTAAGTAAAACCAGATAGATATTTAAGAGCTGCAAATACTTGTAGAAAACTAAGGGTATATAGATAGAGAGTTCTATAGTTAGTATAGTATCTGCTTGAGCACGTTAGCTTGCCACTATTATGTTCATGATATAAAGAATTTTTCTCCTGCAGTGGTATTGGAAATACAGTAGCTAAAACACTTCTATCAAGTAGTAGTCAATACTCCTACTATTTTGCTATCGCTCATAGTCAGGAAAGCAAGTGGGATGCGATAGCAAGTGGACACTCTAGTTTTTTTTGTTTCTATCAAGCAATGCTAAGAAAAGCTTTCAAAATAGTGAATTATAATTAGGGATATTTAATTCTATAAAAGGGTAGTATATAAAGACCTAGTTGAACAATACAAAGTCAGTATTTCCTGTAATAGAGCCTGATGAAATGCTTGAAGAATTAGAATTAGATTTAGTAGTAAAATTTACTCCTCCATCCTCTGTAAAACTGTTTTCCATACTAGCAGGTCCTATAGCAGATCACTCCTCAGTTGCTCTTCTTAGAATATGAATTTCAATTTTGACTGTTTCAGTATGTAAAGAAAGTAATTAGGAATCCAGTATGCTTGTAATATTTTTAAACATACATTATAGTATTTATAAAGCATGTAAAAAATAAAGAGAAAGTTGCAATAACTCAAAATCTTCAGGACTTAGATCTTTCTCTGGATTGCAAATTGCTACAAGAAGCTCAGGTGGAATACTTCTATCTTTAATTTGAATATCCTTAAGTTGCTTCTTTCTTGCCTTTTATGCCTTGTTAAACTTAATTCTATGACAATGTAGTAATGATTTTAGGGTTACTATTAGGAGGTGGCATGAGATTGGGTTTACAATTGTTAAAGTAGGATACTGTTACCAGCTGCCTATTTTCCAGACAAGTCAAAGAATAAAAAAAAATAAAAAAGCTAGCACATCCTACTTACTTACTATACACATCCTACTTGCTTTCTCTAACAACAAGGAATAGGGAAAATGATAGGTGGGAAACTGGCTATTAGATGTTAGAATACCATAGAGTCATCTAGTTCGCTACAGGAGATCATTGATCCTACCTAAGGTTAGCTAGACAGCTCATAGGAGTTAGATTCTAGTGAATACAAAGTAGTGATGGGGAGTACATGGCAGTATACAAATTCTAGTTAAGTATTTATGAGTTCTCCACTATGTTGGTAATCAACTACCTCTCAAGATTAGGACTTAATTGAGTAAAGCAGTTGCTTAATGATATTAAGTTTTACTGGTTTGTTTTTTCAACTCTACTGTTGATTTTCTTTATCTTTATTACAGAAAAAATACTTTATTGTAGTTCAAGTTGCGACTTTGGAATCCATCTTTCCAGAGGGAGTCTCTACTACAATACTTAAGTTATTTTACTAAAGAGTATCATCTGATATATTTGATTAGTTTTGTTCATGCTAGATATAAACAGATTTTTGTATTTCATTATAGTTGGTTGAACAAATATTTTTTTAAGTTTTTACTGTATACTTTTTAAAACTTCTTTTAGTTTATAACTCTCATTTCCCCTCTAGAAGAGCAGACCACCTGTCCACTATTGTACCTTATCAGAAAACTTGACTGGAACATAGTGAACATGTTACAACATTCTTCCAAATGTATAAGTAGTAACTTCTAATTATAACTAATGGCTCATTATACCATTACAGATACATAACTACTCTAGAAGGAATGCTGCATATAATAATCATAGTAGTACTCAGTAAAAAGTTGAGCAAATCAGATACTTTTTTACTGCCAGTAAGATGTATCAAAGATACACTTATCAGAGAACATATACTTTTACTACGGTAACTTGGGTGTTTGTTAAGTTTTTCTCAGACTGCGACGCGTTGAGTAATACTTGGACAGCCACACAACATTACCGTCAGTACATCAACAACAGGTCTGTCAACTACCATTGCTCCTCAGTCCCTATACCATCAAAGCTTATAATTTAGGGCAACATTCTACTCGATTTCAGCTTTCTATTGCACTAAAGAACATCTGCCTACTGTGTGTTTACAAGAGGTTATAGCCTATTTTGTGTCTTGACAAAGTGCTGACTTTGATGCCAGATTCCCCAGCCATCCTTTGAGCACAGTACTTCATACTTTGCAGCGACATTCTACTCGACGCCAGCTTTCCAACAGTGTAAAGAACGTCCACTCGGCATCAATATTGGTGGAGAAACAGCCTATTATAGAGGTGATGTTTATACTGGTGAAGTGCTGACTGTGACGCCAGATACCTCCGCTATCCTTTGGGTGCAGTACTCGATACTTTACAGTAATGTACAACTCGACGTCGGCTCTCCAATGGTATAAAGAACGTCTACTCGGCATCAATATTGATGGATATACAGCCTATTATGGAGGTGATGTTTAACCTGGTGAAGTGGTGACTTTGACGCCAGATTCCTCAGCCATCCTTTGGGCGCAGTGCTCGATACCTTACAGCAATATTCAACTCGACATCAGCTTTCCAATGGTATAAAGAACTTTTTTTTTTTTTTTTTTTTATATCATATATTCGTTGTTAAGGTACAAGAATCTCGCATGCAGCGCTAGCTATGGCGTAAACAAAACCGTAAACACACGCATCCCTCCTCCGTCTGAGGCAAAAACCAAGAACCCCAAGCCCCTCTGGTATGGAGCCAACCGCACGATCTCGCCCCGAATCAAGCCCCTCCTACAACTAAAACGAATCTAGTCCTAAAAGAAACCAAAAACAGGAAAAGCAGGAAGCCCAAGGAAAAATCCCCCCGGAAATCTCACCACAAAAAAAACCAAACTCATACCCACCAAACCATGCCCATAGCACGGTCGGCCGCTTAAAAGCTAACCCTCGATCGGGCCCAAGAGGACCAGGTGCACCGATTTATGGCGCGACCCCCACCAAGGGGGAAAGCTTGACGAGGAGAGATCCCGACCGACCGGAGACAGTGCAATACCAATCGGAGGGAGAGGAGCCAGGGCTGGGGCCCCCCAGAGAGAGGTAACAGTAAGGTGCCAGCTGGGGGAGCAGTAGGGTGCTAGCCGGAGGGCAGTAAGGTGCCAGCTGGGAGAGCAGTAGGGTGCTAGCCGAGGGGGTGGTAGTAGGATACCAGCCGAACGAGCCGAGGGAGGAAGAGGGAGGGGTAGACCCAGATGCCGAAACAACTATCGGAAACGTGTTCGTGTCTTAACTAGGCGGTCTCCATTAATCCCCAGTGCCAACAGTAGATAAAACCACCGTAAAGGGCAGAGAGGAGGAGAGAGGCGAAATCGACCGCAGCCTGTTGAGAAAACCAACCACTAACCCCCGACCGTGGGACTAACCCGTACCCACCAGCGGGACAAGACCCGGACCTAGCAGAGGGACTGACCCGAACCGAGCAGAAGAAGGAGAAGGAATCCATAGGAATCGCGTACCGCAAACCGTATTCCCAGCCGTCTGTTGTAGGGAAAAAAAGGAGGAACCCGACCGTGCTGATGCTAAGCGAGGCTAAAGCAAAAGCGGGGAAGGAGAGAAACCCAGCGACGAGGACGCCAGGAGGGAGTGAGGAGGGGTCTCATGAGGGTAGACCTCAAGAGAGAAAGCAGGAGAGAAGTTTTGCCGTTGCAAAAAGATAAAAGATGATGGCCCAGTCCCCCCCATAGGGGGAGGACCAGACGCGAAAAAGTGGTGATGATTCCTTGGTGTTGAGATTTCAATCACCGGAGGTGTAGCGGAGACGGTCGTTGCAATGGTATAAAGAACGTCTACTCGGCATCAATATTGATGGAGATACAGCCTATTATGGAGGTGATATTTACCCTAGCGAAGTGCTGACTTTGATGCCAGATTCTGTCCTCAATACTCTGATGCATAGACTGATATTTGGTGTCCTAGTTGTACTCGACACTAGCTCTCTAACGGTGTAAACGACGTCTTCCCTGCACCTATACTTGTGGAGTTATAGCCTATTTTACGTCCTGGCAAAGTGCTGACTTTGATACCAGATTCTGTCCTCAATACTCTGACGGCCACACTGGTGTTTGATGTTCTAAATGTACTCGACGCCAGCTTTCCAACGGTGTAAACGATGTCTTCCCTTCACCAATATCTGTGGAGCAACAGCCTATTTTGCATCCTAGCCATGTGCTGACTTTGACTCCAGATTCCCCAACCACCCTTAAGGCGCAGTACTCCATACGTTACAGAAAGATTCTACTCGATGCCAGCTTTCCAACGGTATAAAGAATGTCTACTCGGTACTAATATTGGTGGAGTTATAACTTGCTTTAACTATTAGGTTCTGTATTACTCATGTATCCTTGCTTACTTTTTATAACCTAGCCCGGGCCTGTGTATCTATAAAAATAAATCTTGTTTACTGTAAAAATATAGTTTATTTTAGAATAATCTAGGCATAAGTTATGCTTTGAATTGGCAGTATCTGGTGAATTCTGAATTTTAAGAGACGTATTCTGACGTCTGTTCCTGTGTGCAGTTGCGTCCAGAGTTTTAGGTGAGTGTTCTGTTACGTCCCGACTTTGGCGGGTACCTCACATTGCATCCTCAGTTTGGCAGGTACATCCTGTTGCATCCTGAGTTTAGTAGGTACATCCTGTTGCATCTTGAGTTTGGCAGGTATGGCCCATTGCGTCCTGACATTGGTTGCCACATCCCTCTACTTCCTGGTTAATGATTTGCATTCTGGACATCCGGTGCATCTGACGCACAGGACGCACAGGACTCAACCCAGAATTTTTGCTAATATAATTACCAAAAAGAGCATAATGTTTTTTAGTATCTCCTTGTAACGTGTTCGCTAGGTGCTAATCACGTTTCGAGAGGTGTACGATAGTAGACAGGTGGCCTGCTCTTCCAGAGAGGAGGCGAGAGGTGTAAGAACTAAAGGAGGCTTCGGTGGTATACTGGAAAAACTAAAGAGTAACCGTTCAACCAAGTATATTGAAAATACTGTCTGTCGAAGTCTGTCCTTTCCATCGTGGAATAGGACGGTCTTTAAATACACAAATCTGTTCATGTCTAGCATGAACGAAACTAAGTAAAGGTATCAAGCGATACACTTTGGTAAAACAACATAAGTATCAAATCAAGTATCAGAACGATACTTCAAACAAACCAAGTATCAAAGCGATACTTGAAACAAAACATAAAACAAACTAAGTATCAAAACGATACTTCAAACAAACCAAGTATCAAAGCGATACTTGAAATAAAACATAAAACAAACTAAGTATCAAAACGATACTTCAAACAAACCAAGTATCAAAGCGATACTTGAAATAAAATATAAAACAAAATCCTTAACCGAGTACCAGTACCGGTTACATTCCCCAAAACAAAACAACTGTTTAAACAAAATCGAGCCTCAATAGTCCCGAAAATTAGAGTCCTCAGAAGGCTCGAAAAACTCGCTTTCTGCTAGCATTCAATTATCGGCATTGAGACACCAAACACAAGTGGAAACCTTAATATAACACCGGGATTCAAAGAAAGATAAATCACAGTAGTCACGAATACCAGATTCGCGGTCAGCTTCCACCCATGCTTCATTGCAATCAGGACAATAGTCCACCCAAAGGATAGCGAAATAGTCTTCTGGTTGGATAACATCGCGGTTCAACAACAGTCCAACAAGCTGTTGTCGCTGCCTCACATTGATCTCCTCATAGTTTGACATCGTTAAGGTATTCGAATGGTAGCGATTCAGGTGAAGTGATCAAGAGCCTGCCACATTGTTTGGTTCTCTTCATCGCTGCTTTCGAATTCGGACTCAAAGTGTGGGGCCCAGAAACCATCTCGGGCCTCGAGTTCCTTGTGCCATCGCTCTGTTTCTGGCACAGTTGGTGACCAGCACATGGTGATATAGTTGTTGGTTGGTGGTAGGGAGTCGTCAGGCATGTTGGCTTCCCACCATCCATTCACCATTTCCATAGCGTGCTCCAGTCCTTCTAACGGTTCCCAGCTGTTCTCACTTGTGGGGTATCCTTTCCATTTGACGAGGAACTGGTCATTTCCATGCCAAAGGCGGCGGTCTCGGATTTCTTCAACTTCCCATTCCTCTTTCTTGTCAATGGTGATGGGGGCGGGGCGAGGGTGACTTCGTCCAGGGAACTTAGAGTCGTCATTAGGGTAGAATCGTTTAACAGAGGAGGCATGGAAGGTGGCGGTAGGGCGGCGGTACATGCGTCCATCCATCTGGACAGTATAGTTTTCGGTGTGCTCATCAAAGGCTAAGACCTTAAAGGGTCCTCTCCAGCGTAGTTGAAGCTTCTTGCTTCGTCCGGAGGCGGTGATGAACATGTCCCCGTTAACCATAAGCATAGCGTCAACAGGAATAGGCACATGTTTGCGTCTTCGCTACTGGGCAGTAGTGGTGCTTCGAAATCGTGCAGCTTTGATAGCTTGGAAAGCGTCATTGCGTATTGCCTGGTGCTGATTGAGGTGATCATCTGAGTCAGGGATTGAGGAGTTCTTGAAAAGGGTGGTAGGCAGGAGGGGGTATTGTCGGCCAAAGACTGCTTTGTATGGTGACATACCAAAGGTATCGGAGTATCCGGCATTGAGGTATGCTGCAAGCTCGACAAGGGCAGGTTCCCAATTAGTCTGTCGTTCATTGATAAGGTTCCGGATTCCGGTTTTCACTTCCCTGATCTTGCGTTCAGCTTGACCATTAGTTTCATGTTGTCCAGGAGCGGCCATGATGTGGTTGATTCCTAGAGAGGTGAGGGTCTGTTTCTAGAATCGAGAGGTAAAGTGGGAGTCAGCATCGCTGACAATAGACAGAGGGTATCCATGGGGTGTAAAGAGGTTTCGCTGGAAGATGTTCCTGTTAGGAGTACCCGATTCCGATAGCCTAGGAGTACCTTAGGTAGGGTAACTTTACCCGAGTTCGAGAATCTTAGTCTCCAACAACCCCCTCCGGCCCCCTTACGGGGCCCGCACGTCATCATACACATCAACCTTTGTTGCGTCCTGTGACTATATGGTCACAGAATTAAAGGTGTCAGAATAACAGCGTATACGTCGCTGCCGTCCGTCCGACCGAAAGCTGTTCGCAGGATATATAAGAGGGGACCTCTGGCAAGACCTGAGAAGTGGAACGAAGTCAATCCGTCAACTACTCAGGGAGTTACTAGGCTTCAAAGATGAGACATCTTTGACATGGGCCGTAAGTAACCGGGGGGGGCTTCGCACAAGGTCATGAGATGAATGTTAGGAGGTTCGGGATAACGAACCAATGCATTCACATCCACCCTTCAACGATTAGAAAGAGTCTAGAGTTCCTGGAAACACTACCAAAGAAGCCAGCGAGCTTCGAGGAGTGTTGCAACTATAATAAGAGGTGTACCGCAGTTGCGGGATTTACAACCAACACAACACGAAGGTCCACCCCCTCTACATAGAACAATCAGGAGTTGCCGACCGAGGAATTATGAGACAATTCAATAGAATGGCCTCTCCTCTACAAGAAGAAAGTCATCAGAATGAATTCTATCGGTTAGTTGTTGAGTTATCACAACTAGAAGTCATCGGCTCCGGCATATTTGCAGATGCAGTCTCGTATCAAGACTGATCCTCTTGGTAACGAAAAGAACTATTGGAGCCAACAGAGTTCGACTTGAGAACTCGGCTACAGGTCTATAGACTCTGCGGATCGGAAAGTTACTACTGGTGACAAGTATGTCTACCAGGCAGGAAATAGTAATTACCGAAGAAGGTGTGATGGTTTTCAGCGTCTCCCAGTGTTCGCACCGTCATGGAGAACTCAACGTTGCGCATAAGAATTGAAGAGGTACATATTTTGTATGCTAGATAGATGTAGCCCACGAACACTCAGACGCGGAATATAAATATCGAAGTGCCTCCCAAGCTTTAGACATCATCAAGCAACGGAGAAGAGACCTTAACAATATAATATTGTTCTTACGATTCTATCCTACTTTCTTGCACTCTTAGTAGTCATAAACGAAACGAGTTGCTTCCGAGCCTTCCTAGACAAATCTCCGGCTACACGAAAAAATCCCGATTGGCCTAGACAACCATAAGTCTATACCGGTTGTCTCCGCCTAACAGTTCCATGTATCCTTGGAGGTGTCGGTAGTCTTCATAGGCTGTAGCCATGTATATCCTGAGAATCGGTCAACAGCTACCAGAATGGTATCATATCCGGCGAATTTGTTGAATGGTCCTGCAAAGTCAATAGCAAAGGACTTAAAAACTTCGGCGGGTAGTTGGAGGGTTTGAGCTCTTCCTTCAGGCAACTGAGTACGTTCCTTATTCGCCTGGCAGAGTTCACATTGCTTAACGAAATCTCGGAAGTCCTGTCGCATTTCTGGCCAATAAATATATTCACAGGCGTAGCGGCGGTTTCGATCTGCACTATGGTGTCCTTTGTTGTGGATTTTGGAAATGACATATTCTCTGATTGTCGTGCCGTTGAACATGTGGCCCTTCGGTATGTATAGGCATTGGTAGCCGTACCGAGTAGCAGTATAGATCATTCCATCAGATACCTGGTAGGTTGCGAGATCTCCATACTTGGTGCTATCTAGTGCTTTGAAGTAGATTGGGTCATGGCGGTATCCCTTGATCATTTGACTTCGGAAGGCGGTGGTGAGTTCATCTGTGGTGGTTCTGATATCACGTTCATCTTCGATAAGAGATCCCCTAGACGGCTCGATCGGTGCTTCTTCCTCTTCTTCAAAGGTTTCATAAAGTTGGCGGCGGTGTTCAGGAATAGTGGGAGGCATAACTGAGATGATAAATTCATTATTGAAAACTCGGAGGGGTCCACCATAAAGGGGACGTGAGTCTATCGGGGGTGTGGAAGAGGGTGGTGTAAAGGATGGTGCATGCAGGAAGGCTGCTGCTTCCTCGAGTTGAGCCGTTCTTTTGAGTTGTTCCAAGTCTTGATGTCTTCTTGGGGCTGGATTACCCACAGGGGCAGATGATCGGATCGCTGGAGGTTTCCATGGTCCTGAAGGTCTGTTACCGAACTTAATCTCAGTTTGGTGAAAGGGACATGTATCTTCGTAACAGTGGGGCCAATGGAGCGTGCTTTGTTCAAGGTCTTGAGGTGGCGTACTGCGGAGGGTGCAATCATCTTTCCATTCGTCTTCAAGATGTTGGCCTCGCTCTGTTCCTGCCGCAGCGTACATAGTATAGGAGAAAGTTGGGGATGGAGAGGTCGTGTTGATGGAAGCCATGGCTGGTTCTTCCTCGTAGGCTGTGCTGTCGGAACTGTCATCACTTTGTCTAGTGTGGTCATGGACAAGAGGAGGGTTCTGGAGTGATTGGTTCTCATAGATGTGGGAGAGGGCGTCAGCTAAATAGTTGGTTCTTCCTGGGGTGTAGACTATTTTGGCGTCGTATTTGCTGATTTCTCCTATCCATCGGGCTCTTCTTCGCCCAGGAACCTTTTCGGTCTTCAGATTGGTAAGGGGTTGATGGTCGGTAACAATGTTGAAGGTAGTTCCCATCAGGAGGTGGTTGAAAGCGGCAAGGGCATCAATCACTGCAAGTGCTTCCTTGTCTGTGGTCCCATAGTTCATTTGAGAATTAGTGAACTTCCTGCTGTGTAATGCTGCCGGTCTCGCTTATTCATGGGTGGGTCCTTGTCCAACCCAAGCTCCAACGCCAACATCAGAGGCATCGGTTATCAACCAAATGGGTTCTTCTCTGGACAGGTCAATAGGCCGTATAACATTTGCGTTTTTAATCAACTCCTTAATGGTATTAAAGGCTCGATCATGGGTAGTGGTCCAAATGAATTCAGCATTGCCGGTGAGGTCCGTGAGTGGTGCAGTGACAGTGGCGTGGTGTGGGAGGAACTGGGAGATGTAGTTGACAAGTCGAAGGAACCGCATAAGTTCCCTTTGATTCTGAGGTGTAGTCCATTCCGTCAGGCAGGATATCTTTCCAGGAGATGCATGTATCCCTTGATCATCAATTACATGTCCGAGTATCTCCAGACTATCGGCAAACAAGGTGGATTTGTTTCTACTGGCATAGAATTTGTTTTTTCTTAACTTGTCGCAAACTAGGCTAATATGGTGCTTGTGTTCTTCTTCAGAGTTGGAGAAGATGAGGATATCGTCAATGTAGATCCATACAAAGTGATGGAGGTACTCGCTAAGCATATTTTCCATAATTCGCATGAAGGTGGCGGGCGCATTCATATCACCCGGTAGCATGACTCGACTAACGAAACTTCCAAAGGGTGTCTTGAAACTATTAATTCGCTCGCTTTTCGGATCTAACCATGTTTGGACGTAGGTGTCGCTTAGATCTATCTTGCTTCGGAATCTAGCTCGTCCAACTGCATTCAGGATCTGAGTTTGATTGGGGATCGCAGAACTGTCCATAACTGTATTGTCATTTCGTAGTTTGAGATCAACAAGGAGGCGGATTCGCTTTCCATCTGCCTTAAGTTGGACAAACATAGGTGCGGCACCTGGTGCTTCTGACCGGTAGATGACTCCTCACCTGAGGTTCTCATTGACCCAGGTATTGAGTTGGTCTTTGTATGCTTCCGGAATGGTGTATGTCGGTTGATTTTTGAGATTAGTGGGATCTTTCAGGTGGATATGGTGGTTTATTTCCCTCATAGGAGGTAGTTCTTCTGGGATTCGTTCAGGGAAGACATCGGAGAACTCATCCAACAGGCTTAGCGCAGTAGTTTCACAGACAGCGGCTCGGAGTTCTCTACTTGTTGGTTTGCAAACAACCCTGACCTTATGGTTTGGGAACTCGCTAACTGAGTCTCCACACTTGATGGTAGCATTATAGCGTTTGAGGAAGGGCATCCCAATGAGGGCATCGTATTTTGCTAGGTTCCCAACAAGCATTGTCTGTGGAGGTAACGAGACTGATCCTAGTTGGACGGTAGCTTTGCATGTCTTATGGCTAGTGGAGCGAGATCCTTTAACTGCCATATTGATGGCTAATGGTTGTTTGAGGGTTTCAGTAGGTAGACCGTAGGCAGAGACGAAGGTATTGCTGATTATATCTTGTCCAATAGCGCCGGTATCGAAAAGGACCCGTGCCTGTTTCCCATTGATTAAGATAGTCCCTTCTAATGCTGGGTAAGGCTTTGCCATCGGTGGACGGGTACTGTTGCATTCTATTTCGATATAGCCAATGTGAATTTCTTCAAACTCGCTCGATTGCTCGCCATCATCACTGAGTTCAATCTGGTTTGTTGACGCTTCTTGCTTGACTTTAACTGCCTTTCCTTTGCCTTTCTTGGTGGGACAACTTCTCGCCATGTGTCCGGTTTTACCGCACTCAAAACATTCACCTTTCTCCCTTCTCGATTCTTTAGTGGATTTGCCTTTCTTCTTGTAGGATCGGGGGGTTTCTTCTTCTGAGTTGTTGGAGGTATTTTGTCTAGGCTGTCTATTGCTACTGGTAGATGTTTGGGTTTTGTAGGCTTTGGTTTCATGAAGAATGGCGTCCTTTCATTCAGCTCTAGCTATGATGGTTGCTATCTCGTCATCTTCATCCTGGAGCAGCTCCACTTCGCGTCGAAGTGTAGGGTGTATGCAATCGTAGAACCTTCGTTTCAGGATGTAGTCTGAGATGCTGTCTTCCGCCATCCTGTTCTTAAGCATCACAAGATCTGTCGCCACATTAGTTATTCTTTTAACGTGGGACCCGTTGACTTGGTGAAGTTCATTGAACCGTTTGAACAGGAGATCGTTTGTGATAGAGGATTGGAAATGGGCTCTGAGATACTCGATTACTGTGGAGCCTTTTAGCTTTGGATTTCCTCTGTTTTCCTTATAGCATTAGTGGTATGCATCGACTGCCTTTCCTTCGCAGAACGATCCTATCCAGAGGCCGGTAGTTGCTTTTTCAATATCGACCTTTTTCAGGAGGAGGTAGTGTGTAACTTCGGTTTCCCATCGCTCAAAGGCTTCGGGCTTAAGGTCTTTTCCTTCTCCTGTGAACTTTGCAGGTAGATGGATCTTGATGTCAGGTAACGGGATATCGTCTTCTTGTGTATCTGCGGGGTGGGACCTTGAAGGTCCACCACCTGTGCTGGCCATGTCGGACTCGCTACTTGATTCTGGATCTTGAGGAGGCTCGACTGCGGGTTTCTTTCTGGGAGTAGGAGGAACTTCTTCCGGATGGTGTGGGGGTTCCGTTGTATCGTCCTGAGAGTCCTTTGCAGGACGCTTGCCTTGCTTCTTCTTTGTAAGGCCTTCTCGTGGGATTCACTTCCCACTCCGGGTTGTCAATGACTCTATATTGAGGTTAAGCTGAAGCCGAATGTACCGAGATTCTGCCGCTTCACTCCGCTAGCGTTCCAGGGTAGATATCGATAGGTTGATCAGGCCTAAATCCAGAGACAGGTTCTTAACCACTTGCTGAGGTTAAAAAAATGTAACGTGTTCGCTAGGTGCTAATCACGTTTCGAGAGGTGTACGATAGTAGACAGGTGGACTGCTCTTCCAGAGAGGAGGCGAGAGGTGTAAGAACTAAAGGAGGCTTCGGTGGTATACTGGAGAAACTAAAGAGTAACCGTTCAACCAAGTATATTGAAAATACTGTCTGTCGAAGTCTGTCCTTTCCATCGTGGAATAGGACGGTCTTTAAATACACAAATCTGTTCATGTCTAGCATGAACGAAACTAAGTAAAGGTATCAAGCGATACACTTTGGTAAAACAACATAAGTATCAAATCAAGTATCAGAACGATACTTCAAACAAACCAAGTATCAAAGCGATACTTGAAACAAAACATAAAACAAACTAAGTATCAAAACGATACTTCAAACAAACCAAGTATTAAAGCGATACTTGAAATAAAACATAAAACAAACTAAGTATCAAAACGATACTTCAAACAAACCAAGTATCAAAGCGATACTTGAAATAAAATATAAAACAAAATCCTTAACCGAGTACCAGTACCAGTTACACTCCTGGTATTCACACCTTTGAAGAATACCCAATGAGGTAAGTTAAAATCAGAAAAGTACATAATTTCTATGATAGATAGATGTAGTCCACGAACACTGAGATGCGGAATATAAATATCAAAGTGCTGCCCAAGCTTATAGATATTATCAGGTAACACAGAAGAGACCGTAATACTAGAATATTATTTTTACAATTTAATTCTACTCTTTTACACTCTTAGTAGTAATAAATAAAATGAGTTACATTCGAACCTTTCTAGTCAAACCCCCATTGAGAGAAACAAATCTGGATTGGTCAAGACAATCCTAAGTCTGTACAGGTTGTCTCCATCTAATAGTAACTCCTTAAAAACTTAGACTAGGCAAATATTCACTGATGTAATGGAATGCTGAAATTAAGTAGAATGTTGTCCTAAATTATTAGCTTTAATGTTATAGACACTAAGGAGCAATGATAGTTGACAGACCTGTTGTTGATTTTCTGACCATAGTTTATATGGTTGTTAGACACATTACAGTCTTAGAAAAACTACCAAGTTGCCATATACCCCAACAATTACAACTATCACTTACTTTTACATTCTACTGGTAGGCCATTTTGACTTCCAGATTCTTCAAGAAACTAAAATAGAATTTGGTACTACATATCTCCTATTTGGTTAGATATTTTTAGATTAAGTTCTAGCGTCCAGTGGATATACTACTGGCTGGTATGTGGCTTAAGGTCATGACCGTGACCCCCAGCTACCCCATGCCAGGACACCAGCAAGGATCAAGACTGACCAGGCCAAAACGGGACACAAAAACTACCACATCCCCACTTAGGATAAACTCAGTATATGTTAGACACCACCAGACATTCAGAATACGTAGAATGCAACTTGACATTCAGAACGTCCAGGACACATGGCACACTCACAACTGAATATTTGTATCAGAATGTACAGCTAACACATCTGTGTAACGAGACTCCACTGAGTCTTATTACAAGTAGCCAAACCTATACTCATACCTGTATCAAGAGACTACCACGGTAGGGATGGTGGTAGACATAGTAGGTCTACCGAGTAGAGGTACCAGTAGTTAGGTAACACAGTTAGGCATACTAGACTATACTAAAGGTACATGGGTACTAGTAAAGGTTGGGGGTTACCCTACTCTGTTGGGTAACCCAAGTAGTCAATTTGAGAGTTAGCCTGAATTACTTAACAGAGAGTCCAGGTAGAGTTACCCTACCTTCAGACTGGGATTACCCTGCCCCGGGCCATGTGTTACCCTGCTATGGAGCCAAGTTACCCTACCTTGAAAGTAACTTGTTACGCAGGACTTCAGGGGAAGTTACCGGATTGTTTATCACGCGAAGCTACATAGGGTGTTTGAATCTCAGGTTGTATGGATCACTCCCACACAACCAGTTGAACTCCAAACAAGCTGTAACTTGGAGGTGTGGTTGCTAACACCCTCCTCCGGCCCTCGTTTTGGGTCCCTAGCGTCATGGGCTACAGTCTGAAGAGTTGCCGTAAGTGTAGCAAAAGTCTCCAAGTGGAGATGTTGCCATAACTCCATATGCGCTCACCCCATCTGTCCGACCGAAAGCTGTCCGCAAGATCTATGAGGGGGAACAGGAGAACCCGGAGAATAGCCTCCAGGTAGCTTCGTGTAAAACAGACTAAAGCTGACAGAGTAATACTCCTTTGAAGTCAGGAGTAGTATGTGAGGTTACCGGAGGCCAGTAGGCGAGGTAACCGAAGTCCGTTGCCCTGAAAGTGTAATAGTATTGGAGAATCGTTAAGGACTCTAAGACACTAGTCTGAGGTCATGATAAGACTTACTTCTAGGAGGGTTGACTGTGGGTAGCGCCTATTGGTAGTCAACCTCCGAAGGGGTCTATCGGGGGAGCTACGTGGCTATCATCCGGAATGATATAGAAATGAGTAGAACTGGATAGATGTTCAGGGGCTGCAAATGCTTGCAGAAGGCTAAGGCCCTGTTTGGTTACACTGGGCCCATTTCATTATTACATACAAATGACCGTTGGGCGTCCATTCTGAAATGGAGGAACAGAATTGCTCTTTGGCAACGGTAAAAGGCAGCAACTATTCCATTTCAAGATAGCCCTAACTCAGTGATTTTGATATAGGTTTATTACATCTGTGTATTTATAGTAATAAAATATTTTCAAAAAGTATCTCTCAATTCTAATTACTATTATCAATAATTCTCTCCAGATGCAAGCGAATAATAATAACTTCTTTAATGCAGTTATTATTCAATGACAGTTCAAATTTGAAATTTCTGCAGCACTATATGTCAACACCTTTCTTCCCATATAGTATGTACATGCTCCAAGTTGTACTAATTACTGATATACTAACTAAATCCTTGGAGGCAAACTGTATTTTATTATGGAGCTGCTTTGTATATCGATTACCACTTTCTTGAATTTTCATGACCAGATTATTCAATATGGTTTACTATTATTTGCTCAATAGATTAATGATGAAGAATAGCTAGTTATATTTTTATATAATAGTTATTATAGGCTATGGGTCATCAAATAGGGAAGTACAGGGGTAGTTTCAATATAGTAGAAAAACAATTTCATAATGAGAAAAGACTTGACCTAAATATAAGTTAATAATTGTGTGATTATCTAATATCAAGTTTTTTATTTATTAATAACAAATTATTTGAGTAAAATTTCTTTGAGCAACCCTAAAGTGAAAATTTTAACACATAACTTATCACATGTTTGCCTAGTATGAATGGTCTCCATTGGGTAACCATTTCGACCTGCCTGACTATTTCACACTGGAACGGTTGTAAATGGGCCCAGCGCAACCAAACAGGGCCTAAGTGTATATGGGTAGAGAATTCCATAGTTGGTATAGTATCCACACGGGCATGACAGCTCGCCACTGGCATGACCGCGATATGAAGAGTTTTTACTCCTGCGGTTGCATTGGAGATGCAGCGGCTAAAATACTTCTATTGGGTAGATGTTAGAACACCACCGAGTGGTCTAGTTCGCTACAGAGGATCTTTGGTCCGACCCGTAGAGGTTGGCTAGTCAGCCCACGGGAGTTGGGTGCTTGCGAACACAGAGTAGTGATGGAGAGTAACTGGCAGCATACGAAATCTACTTCAGTATATGCAAGTTGTCCTCTACTCTTGCAATCAACTACCTCTCGAAATCAGGACTTAATTGAGTAAAACTGTGGCTTAACGATATTAAGTTTTACCGTTTTGTTTTTTCAACTCTACTGTTGATTATCTTTATCATTATTTTCAGAAAGAACACTTCGGTGCAGTCGCAACCTTGGAATCCATCTTCCCAGAGGTAGTCCCCGTTACAATCTGATGTAGGATTTTGTTTTACTGATGAAGCAAATACAGAAAGCAGTAAAGGATAGTAACTTACAACTAAAGCAACAGAAATTGTTTCGTTATGAAATTAGGTACTTTGTGGTTGCTTTTTCTCATCCTGTAAATTAAACATTTCATTGAGCTGTTTCTTTTGTTGAGGTGTTCAGCACTCTTCAAAAGTGTGACCATCTTCAAAAGTCACTTAGTGTCTTTCGAAGTAGTGCCAGTGAGAATCTTGATACAAGTAGTTATTACAGTAATTAGAAGACCTTAGCTGAAGCTCAAATGTAGCCTTTCAGCTTTGTCACAGCTCAGAGTTCAAGGTGAATTACTGAGAAATTTCTTATATCAAGTTTCATTATAACACTCAAGGCTAAACTTCAAACCTGGGAGGATAGAGAGCTGAAGTCAGTGCCTGGTATAGTAGTGCTTTTGCACAGATACCCTTCTCCACCACTGCTACTACTACTACTACAAAAATGTTACTGTGATAGCTAAAGCAAGGATAGTAAGTGAGGTAGCCATTGCAGCAGCTACTTTCTCTATTCATAACTTCTTTGAAGCATGGTGGTGATGTTGTAATGTTTGGAAATATAGAGATGTAGAGATGTTATGGCTCCTCAAGCACCAATCTATTTTTTTATTCACTAATCTTCTTCGATTGGCGAAACCTCCTTCCATTGTTTGGAATTAGAGAACTAACGGCCCCAGCCTCGGCGCCAAGGCTCGGTTGTTATTGTTATCTTATACTGGGTGCAAAATCTCCCTACTGACTAGTATATTTAACAAATAGATGAGATAATCAGTCACGTAATCTATACAGGAATTGTCTGCATTGAGAATTCATGCTAGCAGTGTTTCGCCAAAACAGGGGCTAGGGAAAACAATACATGCTTGGTCTTACGCATACTTTTGAGCAGGCTCCGGTAGGCCCGGCCCACGGCAAGCACTGCTTACACCAAGCCATTACGGAGACTTTAAAAAGTGGCTAGTAGTAGTGGAGACGGAGCATTACTAGCCCGGGGCCAATTAGAGTTAGACACTTTCTTTGGAAATTGCCATCTTATCATTGGTGTCCAACTTCCCCTCGGCCGCGCGTGTATTCACTTTGCTAGGGTTAAGGATTGGTTAACAGTTGAGCAATGTCAGATTGGGAGTGCGCATGCGTTCTGTTCCCGTATTACCTATCCTCCAGAGATAGCCAGCAGGCATATCCTCCTCGGTGGATCTATCCGAGTACCGATTGTCTAATCGGGACCCATAAACTATCCCTTTTTTCTCCCCAAAGGTTGGACCAGTCTCCTGCTCCTTCTAAACATATCCCGTCCAAGAATTGGCTTCCTCCGTTGAACTAACACTCCTCTGGACCGAGGTGTGGTATGAGTAGTTTTACTCTCTTTAGTAATGCGGCTTGCGATCGACGCATTGTAATCACAGATACCGGTAGGGGCTTTCATGCTGCCTGTACGAGTACCGTATCCGTGACCCGTAATCAATGCGCTTCTTGGAGAGCATAATTTAACCTTTCGGAGAGCCTTAGTCACCGAATGTGCAACGCGGGTGTTGGTTACACCGCCTGGAAGGAGGCTCCTTACTTCCACCAGTGCTACTCGAGGAGTGCTAGAGGAATTGAAGACGGTCAGCCACAGTTCTACCTTCGCCCCCCACCTCCCACCCTACTATCATAAGAAGCTCGCTTCGGTGTGCGCATAGAGCTGATAAATGGTATGTTGGGTGATGTTACAAGCCCAATGTGCGATGACTGTTTGCTTCCCTATCGACGGTTCGCCAATTGGATATCTGTAGCACGTATCCAATCTCCAAGCGTTAGTCAGTCAGGAGATAAGTGACCGGCAGCGCAAGGACGTTAAATTTAACCAGGAAAGTGCGCAACCCCAAGGTTAATAATGACGCTACAGCTGGTAAATCGCTTCTCAACAGCACAAGTTGATGGGTGAACATCAGTTCACAAGAGCTCCTGCAAGCACCGTAATTCAAGTAAATTACCGATGGTCACGGTACTGTACCGCTCAACGCAAAGTAAACACTCACCCTTCGATGCAGCAACACTGGACTCTTTCTCGCTTCCCTTCTTTCTTAATTTTTGTGGCACCTGCTTGGCCGTGCCTAGCTGCTTCTCGCGCATGTAGCTTTCTGACGGAGATAAGACATTAGATTTGCCGAGCTCGACCCCACCGCAAAAGCCCATTTCCGGGATAAGACTGGGCGGACTGATGCGCGGTGAAGGGACCCTGTGGTCATACCGCATCCTGAATTGCGGGGAAGTGTGCCTCGGCGTTTAGCCATGATGATGCTGTTGGAGAAGTAAATCAAAGGCCATTTATCACTGAGAGTACCACGCTAATGTCGTGCGGTAACTTGGCACTCGATCCTGGTAGCCTGGCAGACATACACTCCGGGATTGCAAGCGCAGCCCATAAATCGTGTCTCCGCAGGACCTTACCTGTTGAGGCTCACTTGCCTTCCTTCTAAAAGATGATGATCTATTGCATGATTAAATTTTGGGAAGAGGGCTCAGTCGGAATACAAGTATATTACTATCGACCCATGTCAACAGGGCTACTGATAATGGGGAACTCTTGGTATTCTTGCGGTTCCGCGATCGCTATCAAGGCCATTCCGATGGTAGAGCTTGGTTCATCATCGCTGAAGGCTCCGTGACTGCACCATGTGGTTTCCCTTGCATCAGGTCGCGATCGGCTCGATTGGTTGGGCCTCTCACTACCACCCACCACCCTTTACCCTCTCCATGACCTACCAGACTGTGATTATACGTAATCCAAGTTTAGCCCGCCCACAACTAGGGTGTGAAATTGACTGGTAAGAAATCTCGTTCCCTCTCACCTACCACCAAGCACAGTCATTCCAGCCTTTTTTTTCGCATGAAATGGGGTCTCGAGATTATCTACAACGTGCAAATGCAGTTATAAAGTGCTGTTGGGGCACTGTTGCTTTGCTTAGGTGTGCTGGGGCTGGACAGAGGCATCGATCTCTGACTTCTACCAGCAAATTTAAGTTTTGGTATCGAATGACGCATCTACTCGGGAAGACGCACCAGCCATGGAATCTAACAGCGCCGTACTTCACACAATACCGGTACTAACTTTAGAGCCCCTCAAACGAGGGCGCGTGTGGAGGCTTGGCAATCGGCCCGCCGCACTGTGGAAGATGAAATATATTACTGCGAGTAGGGCGGTGATCCGATAGTTCATGGAAAGAACCTCATCCATCCATCTACCAATCCAACCACCCACCAATCCATTCATGATCCACCCAGCTCCAGACCGCAATTCAAGACAGCTGTCGACAGAAGAGCCAAAGAGACGTGAGCAATGCAGGAGATCTTTTCTCCCTTAGATGATAGACTGACTGGTAAAGGGGGCTTGGTTATTGCTTATCGAAGGGGGGGGTTGATTGGGGGTCCTTTTTGGAGCGTCGTTGTTCACGTTGTTCAGCTGTGATTTGGTACTACTCGAGTACTGTGATACTTAGTTGCCTGGGCGAGGTTACTCGTTATCAACTTAGGGCCTTGCTGAGGGATTTGAGTTTGCATGCATTTGTGGTTTGCTAAACTTGAACCTTTTAGGCATCTGCAGTGTTTCGTCTGGAGGTTCATGCCACTCAGTGCCGACAAGATGGCGATATATATATAGTACGTGTCTGAGGAAAGAGGGGGGAAAAAGTAAATAGTGGTTTCTGGCTCGCGGAGCGATGAGGAATGAGAGGAGGAGGAAGGGAGAGGGGTGTGTCTACTGTATACCGGTACCGGTATTGAAAGCTCCATTGCTTCGTTAACCAGCTTTCAGCCCCCAGCCCCCCTTAGGCGAGTGGTAGGGTTAGGGTGTTTCACTCCACAGAAAACCCACCATTTCGCTTACTCCTCCTCCTGCTTCTTCATTCCTTGGATCCAATCGAATCGAGAGTTCATTCGCTCGGGACAGGCATCGGGCTCCGGTCCCCCACTTCCGGAATCTGCCGATCCAACCACGTCATTTTGCTGTTCTGTGCGAGCATTGCTTTTTGCTACATCTAGAAAAGTGTTTGCAGTCTGCCTATTATTCTTGGGTAACCGTTTTCCTCAATGTTCGACAGAAAGAAACACACAAGCGGCTATGACACTCTACTCCGCCGCTTGGAAATCTGCGGTGGTGGCGGTAAGCACTCCCTCTGCCAATATTTGATTATTCATACACAAAAATCCAGGGGAATTTCCGTCGAGAAACGAGAAAGCGTTGGATTTTTATTCCGTTTCGCACAAAGAGTGCATGAGTGGTTCGGGGGTCCCACGTGGTAGTGGGCCGGCGCTAGATGCTGAGTTGGATGAACTCGAGGGTATGTAATTCTGAGGGGAGGAGGGGTACGGGACAAGTACTAACCTAAGAATGTATGATACACAGGTTCAAAGGAAGAGTACCATATCCAATGCGATCTCACGATCTTTGGGGGAGGAAAGTGGGTATGCGTGCGTTATGATAGGCTCTTTGGCATGCGGGTGCGTTGCTTTTTGCATCACCGTGTTGTTTCGCTTTCTTGTAAGTAGATATATATAACAAAGGACGCACACCTGATGCTATCTCGTATCGTGGAGGTGAGTTTCTACGGATCATGAGGCCAGGGAGCAAATAACCTAATGCCCGAGAAACTCTAACGAGTGATTTATCATGAATGTATGAATAAAAGCGGTAACCTAAAAGGAGAGTGTACTTCTCCTCTGTCCTACTATTTCCACCAATCAGATATGCTGTACTACAACATACCGGTATCTGTTTCCCATCACGGGCATGACTCGGACCGGGGTGTTTTGTTGTGTGCGATATTACACCACCTCGTCAATATCACATGATACCGGTAGTTGAGACGTATCTGAAGAGTGAAAAAGCTTATTTTCCTCCTACCTCCCACTACCAGTACCGGTATCTCCTCTCGCCGTTAACCTATCTCTGGGCCTTTAGCGGTCTTGGTCCTGTAAGATAGAATGTAGATTAGGTTGTCGTCTCGACACTTTGGATCAACAACTATTTCAGTGGTGTATTCGAGTATTGCGTTCAAGGCGTGGCGGAGGTGAGGGGGGGGAGAGTATGGGTGGGGGCTGCCTAACCTCGCCACCTCAGGTGCATGAGGATTGCAGATTTTTTGCATCCCGGTACTCGAGTACGGTACCCGAGAGAGGCGCCAAGGAATGGATTGGCCAGGTGTGAAACCTTGTGCAAAAAAGAAAAAGATTTTTCGAGTGAGTAAGAAGTGAATGTGTGGGTAAGAGTGGGGGCAGTGGGGAACCAAAGGAAGGAAAGGAAGGAAAAAAGCAATACAGTGATGATAAGATATTAGATTGAACTGGTGGTTCAGAGTAGCAGTGGCTGTGTTATGGTTCTAATTCAACCGCCCTCGAGCCCAGGTATTAATCATATGTTACTCAAGCACAGCGCTCGCCCAGGCACGATGAGGATATTTCATCTCGTATCGTGCGCTGTACGTATGACTGCAGCGGCACCATTCGCGGGTGGAAAAATGTACCGTACCGTCAGTAGGAAGCCAGCCAGCCAGCCAGCCAGCAGGGCACCGGTGGTTGCCTTCTCCCAACTTTCCAACCTTCCGTTTAGCCCTTCCCCGTCAAAAAAAACAGTGATAATTTGAGAATCTCTCCGGGACGTTGGAGGAGTTGCCTCTCCTAGTAAAAGGCGTGTTGTATGTTTCTTTTTTATTTGTCTCATTTGAGGGCTGAAAGATGATCTCTTTCGCTGTCATTTTTCCCCCCCCCCTCAATCCAGAGGGGGGGAACTTCCGGACGTCCTCTCCATTATTCTGGCTTTTACCGTAAGTTACCCACTCGTTGGCTCTTGCTCATATCGTAGCCTTTTTCCTTTTCATTTCATAACTTGTTCCTGCGCCCTCCCGCTCCAAGGCTCCCTCTCCCGGCGGAATACCGTCCTCGTGTGGTACCGGTACCGGTACCGTATTCGTCGTGTTCGAGTCGTACCTGTCTGCGCGATCAAGTCTGTGATGTTCGGAGGGATGTATCGCAACCACAAGTCACAGGGATGTGCCAAGACTACGAGTAGTAAGTACCGTGCAGTGAGGTACCGAAGTCAATCCACAATCGGAGATCGGGGTCTTATCTTGGTTGCAGGGATAAATATGATTCAGCCAAGACATCGAGTGACGAGTGGTGATCTCAATATTGACGACCTGCTTGGCATGCCAGAAAAACTGAGTGTTTCTCGCTTATTCTTGGTTTTTTTGTCTGTATTAGGCTAGAGTTTCCGTGTTGTGTTTGGCGGGCACAAAAATACCCATGCTATTTTAATACTCCGAATTTTTATTCTCTATATTTTTTCATTGTATCTTTCCTGTAAGTATATCAGTATAAAGGTATCATAATCTATTTTTTTTTTATAAAATCTCATACATGTACAAAAATCAAGTTATGGCAAAACAAGTGCGTTTTTTCTGTTAACATAAGTAATAACATAATTCACATTTGAGAACACACAGTTAACTACAAGGTAGCACAATGTATTAGTCAAAACTTTTTTCATCTCAGTCCAACATATACCTATAATATCTTACCATCAATTATATGATACAGCATGGTATATAAAGAAAGTTGAATATCTTAAAATATTATTATCATATTGTACCAACTTTAGAAATAATTATCAACATTTTCCAGCAAAAATTTATTACCTTTGACCCTCTATTAACAAAAAAAAAACAGGATTTATGCTATATTTTTAAGTTTCTCTCCAACCATCGCAGTGCATTCAACAATGTAATTGAAAAAAAAAAAAAAAAAAAAGCATTAGTATCACATAACATTGACAAATTCCATAAATAACCTAATTCATCTTCCTGCATTTGCTCGTTGCTTTCAAACTTTAAAAAACCCTACTTTATAGAAATTTCAGAAGTAGATAGTCAATTGAACCGGCAACCAATCCGCAATCAGGAACACGGTAGGGGAAAGTAAGCAACCTCCCTGTTCCCTACCTGGCGCATTCTAGGCCTCCGCTGTTCCACTTGCACTGCCTAAGCAAAGCATACTACAAGAAAACAAAACTTGTCCCAAGTGTACGTGGCAGATACTAATTTTTTATATACAATAATCACACAAAATCACTCGGTTCTTTGTTTCCAATCTTCTTTTGTTTCAACTCAATACCGGTACGAGCTGCACCGAGATAGATCAGTTCGCTAGTGGCGGGCTTCGCGAGGGTAAGAAAACGGAAGAGAAACAGGTTACTATCTACGAACGTGTTCCCGGGCTTCTCTGGCTTACTATCCCTCAAATTTGAGCGGGTGGTTCCGGCACATCAAAGGAAGGTCAATAAAGAAACAACAACAAGGGGGATGTGGCCTGGATAAGGGGAGCGAGGGAACGAAACCATCTATCGGTCTACACAGGTCTCTGGCCGGGAGGCGAAAATAGGTGAGAGAGACTGTTAATAGGGGTTTTTTTTGAGAGGGTCAAGAAATCTTCACGCTTACGGGGGGGCCAGAAAAGGCTGCAGGATAAATGGGCTGGTGCTTTTTTGTTCTCATAGCAGAGGTGAATATGACGGTATATGTACATGTCCGGGTGAGGTGGTGGGTAGTATGAGGGAGAATGGGAGGAGCGGGGGAAAGTAGGAAATGGGTATGGGGAAAGGAAAGAGTGAAGTAAGATAGTGTCAACCTATCTAGCAAAAAGCATGAGAAGAATTTCCGACAAGAATGAAAAAAACAGTGCAGTATATTCTCATCAGACTCAGGATCGGGGTAAAACCTCCCTCCCCCGAATCGCGGAACAAGGAAGTGGTAGTATTCTAATAGAACTATCTTTATTCACTCGAATGCTTTGTCCGAGTCTCTGGGTCATTTTACTCCTAAAGTCCCAATCTAGCTAGGACTGGTTGACGTTCTGACAACTCTCCCCCGCCCACCCCGAATCCTTATTGTCCTCCTTGCTCTTCTAATTTCTCTTATTTCCTACCTCTATACCTTTGTCTGATAGTGGCTGGGAGGGAAAGTCGGAACTTGCGTGGATAGCGGCACAAGGAAGATCTACCCAACACATATAAATAGGCATCCTCCCTCAATGCACGGCGCTATCTGAATAGTTGTAGTTGTTTATAGAGTAGAACTTGTTTTGAGCTCGGTTCCTGATAGGAGACCTCAGACTCTGTGTGGGCATAGGAGCATTATTTATACACGACTCTCTGTGAGCTAGGTTCTCACACCCACCCGAACTCAACATACTATCGATCATGCCGACACGCCAGATAGACACGCTGGGTATACCTATTGTCAGTATAGGAGGTATTGAGAGTCCAAAAAGGCCCTAATCGGTGTGTGTTTCCTATACTACAGGAAGCATATAGGCATGGTTTCGATTTTCAACAACAACTTAAGAATCTTAGCTGGTTAATAGAAGTAAAAAACAGCTCCAGCTATTTTACATCTCACCAAGGCGATTGTGGACACAAATAAGTATAAAAATTAGGGAACTTCTAATTAGTTTAACTGTTTGATTATTCTCAATTTAACATTTTCTATTGTCTGTAAAATTGTTACTAACTAACTATCTCATTTGTATCGTTATCACCATTTTGCACCGGATAACATACACAACAGCCGCCCAAGAGACCACTGCGCCAGCAACTACCAAGCAAATCCAGAAAACATGAAAGCAATCTGCAGCAACAAAAAAGCAAAGATGAAATCAACGATTTCATCTTTATGATACAAGTACAGTCTGGGAAACATGAAAGCAATCCGCGGCAATGAAGAAGCAACGATGAAATCAACGATTTCATTTTTGACACAAGAACAAGAATCATGCGGAACTATGAAAGAAAGAAATTGAGTAAAGGAAACTAACTGTTAGTGAAGGGTCCGACACGCTCAGGCTCCTTAAACTTTTCCACCTTGATGCGGCGCGCACCGCTGCCATCATCCTCGCCACGAATACGTTTTCTCGGCCCAGAAACGCCCGCCTCAGCGCGACCCTGTCTCCGATCCGCGGAGGAGGTAGCGGGAGGAAATGGCATCTGTGATCTCAACGGACGGGGGGGGAGGCCCTTTGCTCCGGAAGAGGAGGAGGATGCCTCACCGGGCCCAAGGTTACCAATATGAGGAACTACGGGGAGAGATCTCATCGAAATAGTCGGATTTGTAGCGTTTCTCGGTTGAACCACAATGGTATTGCTCATATCAGCAACAGGAGCAGAGATAGGCTCTGCAACAGGCTCTATAAGCCGACGTGAAACTCGACCTGCAGCCCGATTGCCAGTTGAGGTGGTAACCGGACCAGCAACCGAACTCGTAACTGGACGCCCAACTCGTACTGTATCGATTCCTCCACGATAACGGCCAATATTGCTGATCCAATCCATGAACACAACCCAAGTAGCGCTATTACTACGCAAGTCTTGACGTGATTCTCTAACGAACGATCTCAATTCGAGAATATCACCTTGCAAGAGACGTATGCTCTGTCTCTCAGGATGGATGTAGATTAAAAGGGCCATTGCAACAAATTCAATAGGAGAATATTTGGCAGCGACCTTGTAGTTATGATTGTCAAAAGTTTTCGGATACTGTGCATAAACCTCGGCATATGTGTCAAATACGCGCTTAACCTCTGCTCTGAATTCAGATGTTAAAAGGGATGTGTTCCCGCAGAACGTCCTCAATGCGCCGGGACCAGAATTAAACGTGGTTGGTTTTCCTTCCTCGTAGTAAGTCATCTGCTTAAATATCTGAAGAATGAGTTGGAAACTCCGAGCACGCTTGTGGTCGGCACCTATATTAGCGGTATTAGTACTGGTATCTTCAATAGATTGGTAGAGACTCGTACAAGTCATAAGGTCCTCATAAGTGTCCTCAATTTCCGAAGCAAAATCTTGCCATTCACCGGTACTAGCCTTAAGCTTTTCTGCCGGTGTTAGAGGTACGCCTAATTGAACCCGAGAAAAGAGGTCCTCTTCTTGCTCCGGACCGAGGGAATCGTATTCTACACAGAGTATATCGGTTTGAAGAAAGCGAGTTTTAATGCCAGAAGGCAAGACTTTCTTTTGAGTTTTTGCAGAACCATTATCAAGATAAAACCTACCAGCCGAGATAATAATTAGTACCGGTTGGATCGGCATATATGTGAGAGGAGAATTCAGTTGTATGTACGAAGACTTACCACTTTTGTCCCTTGTTATCGAAAACTGGGATTTCACCGTCAACGAAACGCTTAATGGATGTAAGTCGTTGTTTACCATCGATACAAACACGGCGGTATCTCTCTTCCCCATTTTCTGTAAACTTGATAACGTTGAAAATTACTGGTGGAATGTAAAAGTTTGCTGCGACAAACGAGTTCAGTAAATATCTTAAATAAATGTATTTATTTTGGTGGAATATTGGATATCCACGCATTTATGTTTGGGAGGTAATTGCATACCCAATACCGATTGGATGAGCTTACTCATACGTTCGTTAGTCCAGACAACATCACGTTGGTAACTTGGATCGGTGTCAAGGTAATTGGTTCCAATCAAACCTAAAAGAAGTAATATTAGTACGAAAGTGAACTAAAACGAGAAGGGCATGATAACTTACGACAAAGATCACTGATACTTCTCCTCTGCCAATCTGCTTCGTTAAGAATTTCGCCAGGGTTATAATTGGGAGTTGTATCCGGAGCGTCCTCGGGATAAGAGTCGTCGGAGAAAAAATCACGTTCGTGTTCCCTTTCCGTAAGCGTTTCAAAAGCAGTCGACATGATTGATAAGTAAGCTACGGTAGTCGTAACAGTTGTCGGTTACACAGCTTGGGCCTTGGTTGGAAGGTGAAATGTAAAAGGCTGGAAAAAAAAATTAAATTTAAAATTCAGGAGGTGGAAAGGGGTAAGAGTGGTATCAGTGGAAACTGGAGGTAGGAAGATGGATGGAGGAATAGGTTGTGAAGTGGGGGTGGTGAATTGGAAGTTAGGGAAGTTGAGAAGTGGAAGGAAAAAGTGCAAGCAAGGTGGGTGTGGAAGATTGGTCTTCCTGAATGTGTGTGGTGGGTTCTAGAAGTGTGTGGTTGGAGAGAGGGAAGGGAAAAAGGCTGACTTAAATGGGTGGGTGGTCAGGAGGGCAATTTACTATATTTTTAGTTTTAATTTTTCCCAAAAGAGGAATGTCAAATAGTGTGACAGATTAGATAAAGTAGCTGTTTTTAAAGAAAAGTTGTCATTCTGCTTCTTATTCTACTCTCTAATACATGTAATTTGTTTAACAAATGTAAGATTTATTCATAATAGCCTATTACATATTCTTATTCTCAGTATTACTGTATTGTCAAAAGTGAAAAAAAAATGAAAAAAAAATGAAAAAAGAGACACCCAAACAAAACAATTCTAAAGTGTTTGCTCAAGATAAGTAGCTAATATAATATTATTATTATGAAACTGGCAGTAAATTTAAAATCTACCACATAGCACAAAAAAAAAAAAAAAAACCCATTCATTTCCCAAGTGTGTTTTGGGGATCAAGACCCCTCTCCACTCGTCGAGTCTAACTTTCGTCTACCGAGTACTGATAACCCGTAAACAACATCCTCTGCTGCTGGAACTCAATACCGTTGATTGCGAACAGGAGCGCGACCACCCCCCGATATTCAGGTATGGTTATAAACTTTAAAAGCCGCGATCAGCTCTTATCTTTCCGACTCTCGTCGCAACTGTTATTTCGTCAATGCGAATAGTCAGACATCACGTTGATAACGCCTTTTATTTGGAAGTTTATACTAAAACAAAGGATCCGTTCAGCCATGGAAACAAAGAACGGATGAAGCTTTCCGAGGCAGCCACCCTCACTTCTGAACCTTTGACAGAATCTGAATTTAATTTTTTTTTTCAAAAAAAAAAAACAGCTTATTACTTACTCGCAAGCATATTACAAACAGCGCAATTGAGAAGAATGTGTCTGCGTTGATTCAGTTTCCGGGTACGCGGAACAAGAAAAGAACGAATCCCTCCCTCACCAGGCGCGCGCGGAGCCTGATCTACCAGCGTCCTCCCGGGTCACAACAAGACTATCTTTGATCTACCTTCTCATCTCTCCTTTTCCGAGACCTTGAAGTTGCTACCGAACATGCGCTTACTCCGCGGTTATAGGACGTGAACCTGTACGGTACATAACCGGGTGCATTAGGATAATGGAAACCAACCTTTCGCATCTTCTAACCTACCTTGTGCGAACGTCCCGTCTAGCCTACAGCGTCTCCACTACTGGCAACTTTGTTATGAAACTTGTACTACAACCACATACCGGTATGCGAATCACACTCTTCCCCGTCAGACCGTTCTTATACCGTCAGACGCAGAATGAGTTGGGAGGAATGGTATTGGATTGGGATCATGTACGAAAGTGAACAACTCTTTTCTGAGTTTGCGGTCGCTACCGTGCTACTATTTCTTGATTAGGATCTCGGCGATTTCACTCGCACGACTGGACGATTAACCGTAATTACTTCATAGGAGAATAATATGTATGCAAGAGACAGTTTCAGGATTCCTGACATCCATTGACGCGGGAGCAGCTAAGTGGCCGGGGGGATGTGAGGAAGAGAAGTGGGGACAGACCGGATGTCCAGATATCTTGAGCAGCTTTTGACTTTTTAGTCTGTAGTCCGCAAAGTGGCTGACGGGATATTCCAGCCATGGAGATGTTTTTTTTTTTTTTCCATTGATTGATACATACTGGTAGTATGATAATGGTATGATATGAGGAATTGCTTCTCTGATATGGAATAATATGGCGGTTATAAACTATTTCAAAGGTTAAGTAAGAAATAAACTTGATATCTTATTTCTGGAATTCTCAAAGCCACGGATACTGGGATAATACCGTATGTTTTTGTATAATTATAAAAACGTACTTGTACAGCGATTTGACATTCTCCTAAAATTTCTAGAGTACTACAGGTTGACTGTATGAACCTCTCAGGGAAGGATCTGTACAGGAGGATAGTACGAGTGCTTGCACAGTGTGAACGTGAATTATGATTTTTACATAGTAAATTGCGCTCTCCATACGATCTTCCCCTTCTCAACTATCATACGAGATATCTATCCGTGATGGACCTGGGACCTTCCACCCGTAACGTCTCGGGCATTAAAGCGAGATCCTCAATATGCTAGGCTCTTGGCTCACAACATCCCGCGTCAACCCCACCTTAACCCCTGTCAGCTTTCTCAGCTCGAATGCTCAAGTACCGTACTCGAGTACCTCCGACCTCCATCTTCCACTTCTCCTACTCATCTCCATCACACTTGCTGTACAAAAGGGAAAAAGGGGAACAAAAAAAAAACAAATCACCCATTCTATATACCCCTCTTAAAAAAGCAATGGCAACACCTCTTTTCTCCAAGGATCTCATCTCTCCATCCGTAACGTCAGAACTACCAAAAGGCTACAATCTCCGTCCACTTCAAAAGTCCGATCATGCAGAATTCCTCTCTGTCCTGACGGTTCTCACAAAGGTCGGCGATATATCCCTCGAGACATGGTCAGCTCGCTACGACTGGATGGCAGCTAGAAACGATGAGTATTTCATCGTCGTTATAGAGAATGAACTGGGAAAGGTGGTTGCCGTAGGAAGCTTAATTATCGAGAAGAAATTGTTATTGTCCCCTCTCATTCTACCGGTTCTATTTCGTTCACATATGCAGACTTTTGCTAACGGACGTGGGATGAATAGTATCAGGAATTGTGCTGCTGTAGGCCATATTGAAGACATTGCCGTGGCGGCTGACCAGCAAGGGAAGAAGCTCGGGTTGAGAATTATTCAAGCATTAGATGCTATTGCTCAACAGGTTGGCTGTTACAAATCTATTCTTGATTGCTCAGAAAAAAATCAGGGTTTCTATGAGAAATGTGGTTTCAAGCTCGCGGGGGTCCAGATGGTATGTTGTTACCGGAGAGGTCGCTCTTGCCCTTATTTTGTCTTTCTATCTTTTAAGACTAATTTTAATAGGCGCACTACTATGAAGGCAAATAAGATGTTTAGGCAGTGGGGTTATGCTGTCCGTTATTGACGTTGTTCCCTGGTTTGTTCGGCATTACACGTGTAGGAAGCGGTTTTGAAATTGCTCGTTTTTGTAATAGAAGGCTTGAAAAGCGCAGGATCTCCCAGGGCAGTTGCGAAGAGTTTTTATGAACACTAGTGTGCGCATATCGAGAGCTGTTTCCCGTCGACGCAAGCAGGCGTCCCATATTTATAAAGTGGTCACACCGGCCGTAACAGATAGAGGGCTAAGTCATGAAAAATGCGGGCGCCCGAACGACCTCTAATATACCAGAGTTCCACCGCCCATTTGTGCTCCCAACGTCAAAGAACAAATACCGTTTTTGGTAAGAAGAAAGAAGTACCACACCAACTATCATACTAACAAAGGAAGTGAAAAGAAAACCCTAAACCGAAAAAGCGCAATAGATTTATTTTGATTTAACGGGTCCTAGCCTGGACCTTGGGAGCAGCCCCCTTAGCACCTTGTTTGGATACCTTCTGTGCGCCTCCACGAGCAGCTCCCGCAGCAGACTTTGCCTTCTCTGCCTTCTTCTTAGACTCGGCCGCTGCCTTCTTTTCCTTCCCTTCCTTGATAGCCTGAGCGCGGGCAGCCTGGCGGGCCTCGGGGCGCATAGAACGGCGTTCCTTAATGACATCGAGAGAAGCGCCGACAATAGCACGCTGGTGCTTCACGGTCTTACGAGACCTCTTCTTGGCGACTTCCTACAAATCCCCCCAACAAATATCAAACTTAGCCCCTATATAGAACCCGTAGAGTACATATGGAATTGGAAAAAGCGTACCTCAGAGATACCCTTCTTGTGCATACGTCTGAAGAGAACGGTCCAGGCGATTCTGCGCGGGTTCTTGCGTTGAAGGAACAACGACTCGGATTTGCCATTGACGAAGCGGAAAACTTTGCTATCGCCGCGAACATATAGCTTCCCCTTGCTGGGGAAAATTTTGGCTCCACTGAATGAATCAAGTTCGACCTAGCCGCGAGGAAAAGGAAAGAAAGAAAGAAATAGGTCAGCGTTTCCCCTTCCACTCACTCCCCGCCGAAAAAATTCCATCTTCCTTCCTGCCTTCCTTCCTTCCTTCCTTCACACGACCTCCTCCCACCTTTTCATTCAAAAAACAGACAAAGGAACAAAGGACGGCTCGCGGAAATCCATGCTCAAGAATGACTTATAACACACCTTCATTTTTTACCGATTATTGCTGCTGATCGGTTGGTAATGGGAACGGGGTTGTTGTCGGTGTCAGTGGCGTTGTGTAGCTTTCGGTTGTAGTTTGCGCTAGTATTGCGGACGTTGTGACTTTGTGTGCGCTCCGCGCAATGGAGAAAAAAAAAAGAAGTCACATCACGTGACCTAGTGATTAGGTAATAGGGTATGGGGAAGGTGTTCAACGACGGGAAGAATTATGGAGGGGAGAGTGAGTGGAACCGAGAGAAATGGAGGGGAGCGTAGGTGGGGTTCCCTTGGGGAGTGAGGTGCTGCCCGGGGTGGTTTATATAGTATCTTCCTTCGTAGGCTTTTCCGTGAATTGAGTGAGGTGCGGCGGTCCTGGCTCAACTCCGAAAATGCGAACAAATGACAGAAGTGTCAAACCTGTCAGCCATGTTCATACAGCTGCCTCGCTAGCTCAATCGGTAGAGCGTGAGACTCTTAATCTCAAGGTTGCGGGTTCGACCCCCGCGTGGGGCTACATTTTTGCCTGGCACCCCTAACATTTTATCCCTCATACCGATACCGACAGTGCCACAAACGCCTGTAGAGTACGGTACTGTAGTACTCGTACATACGTTACACAAGTGCGGTTCAGACATGATGCAAGTACAAGTATAAACCAACTTCTCTATCCGTACTCGAGTACCCGTCTCCTCTCTCCCCAACCGCAATACCCTGCGCATTAACCAAACGAGGAGAACGAGGAGAAGATGATAACGGCCCCAACCTGCAATGCTTGCTCAACCCCGATATTCCCTACTGGGACCCGTGTTATCTGCCGTGTCTGCGCAAACTACGACATCTGCAGTAGCTGCCAACTCTCGACTGCTTCTCGGACTCTGACGAGGTGCAGCACGAAACCCTAGTCCTCTACCCACCCACCAGCGTCTCCCGGGACTATCATACCATGCCTCCAGCTCCTCCACCCCCGCTCCCTCCCCGCTCCCACAACATTGAGGAGACTAGTCCGCATCTGCGCCCCACCCCGCCAGCGACCCGCATCCCCCCACATCCCCCCACCGCTGCGAGCAAGCTCCTATCGAGCAACAACGCCCCAAGAAGGCGCCTAAAGGACCGTTCGGATGAGGTCTTCGCATACGTGAGCAGAACCTACCCCAGCGCGAACCAGCGCCTACTAAACCCCGGCCAAATCTCGAATTTCTGCGAACTCGCGGGGAAACCGCTCAAGGAGAACCCGTTCGGCGTGCGGATCAGCAGATAGTACTAGTAGTAGTCCCGACAACAATACAGAAGTTGAGGTCGCGCATCTCTACAATCGCCTCGGAATCGAGTACTCACTCATCACACGGGTCACTGAAGGCGTCGTCTCACAGGTGGCGATAAACCACATGCCTGTGTTCGGCCACCGCGGTTTCAGGCAGCTTCCAGTCTGCGAGATACTGGAGGACCCGGGGCACGCGCACTCCTTCTTCTTCGGGCGGTTGGTGCGCCTGGCGATAGTTGACGGTGGACGGGCGTTCGAGGAAGTACCCCGGGGAATGTTCCCGGCGGAGGCTGACCCGGCCTTCGCGACCAAGGTCGTGGCGGCCACGAGTGAGTTATCAGCACGCGTAGGGGCGCTCGTTGCCGGGTTGGGGAGCGGGCCTTGGTATAGCGGGAGGCTGAGATTGCGCAGACGCACAGGGCGAGTTTGGGGACCGTCTGCGCGGTGTATGATCAGAATTTGGCTACTTTGCACTATTTTAACCAGCTCTCGCAGATGACTCGGGATATCGGGAATGTATTCAAGAACATGTAATAATGGGCTGCTCGTCTGTTATAGTAGCTCAACCGCAGTCTGGAGGGGTGACGCTAGGTGAGTACAGGACTCGTAATTCAATTCTCTGACGTCTATGAACACGACTACTACGGTAGCCTATTGCATACCACCAAAATCTTGAGGCCCCGGACAATTTTTTATTTCCCCTATATCGTGCAATATCATAGCGTGTTTTCGCAAACGTCGGAGAATTAATATGATTATGGCTTCTTTCGCGCTCACCGGTTAACTTATCATAAAAGAATTAGGGTGCGTCTAGTTGTCCAAAACGAAAACCCCAATAATGACCCCGGTTCTGGAGTTATGAGCCAAAACGTCATTTTGACATAAAGTGGCATATCTGATTGCCTGGGATTGGCAACAATCGAATTGCGATAACAAGTCCAAAATGTCAAAATGAAGGCATCCACATAATGAAACATCTCCCAAACAGCATTGGGGGGACACTACAACCACATTCCTGCTACTTTCAATAATTGGTATGATACCAAAAAAAAACCCCCCCCCATAAACCATAATAAATATATATCCCTGCTCAGGTGCTAATGTTTTCAAATATTTTTAAAAAATTGGTTTCCCCGATGTATGTGACAATTGCAGATAAAGTACCTTGGCCTTACAGTATCTGTGCGTTAACCAAACGCCTTCCTGTGACTTGAATGTTTTGCTATTATGGCACTTTCGAAAATGAACAGCAACCAGATGCACCCTTAGAGTTTTGGCAAAATTTGAATTTGCGAGAAATAAAGCAGTTATCCGTTTAACAGTCAAACACATAATTGCTCCTAACAGGTGGTTTTCAAGATCCCGTAGAAGTCCGTGTCAAGGAGCGGCTTCTTCTCAAGCCCCATGCTCTGAATTCTCTTCTCAATTCTCGGATTGCTCGGGGCTGCTAGACTTTCTACGTCTACTGCATCTGCTTTCATCAGAGTCTCGGTGACCTGAAAGATGTCGCCAATCAATCTATCTATCATGTCCACAGACATGCTCTCTCTAACGACAACTCTCAAGATTTCGATTTCCGCGACGTTGGGTGGCAGGTTGTAATATATGAGGTGGTTAGAACAGCAGAAGTGAGGAGATAACGCGGAGTCCAAACATACTAGGAATGATATATCCTTTAGCTCTCAATAAGGTGGAAACGCTCGCCTGCTTAACATGCGGAAACTCCTGTTTAAACTCATCGCTGAGCCTAAAGGCTACAACTGGCAGACCGGCATTGTAGACGTGGTGGTTATCGTCACTAAGAACGGCTTCCTTAACGCCCTCCTTGATACCTTTTCCAATACCTCCACCGTAGATGCCTCGTTTACGATGGATATCGCTAAGACAGGTGTACCAACCGCTTGCTTCAATAGCCATTGACAAGAAGCGGGCGTTGCTAAGGGCGTTTCGCATCACCGTTTTATAACCTTCTTTCCCGAGGTGAAGGAAGTTAAAGTACTGTGCGAGGACTTGAGCACCGGGACGAGAGAAGTTTAAGGTGTATGATTGCTCTGTCCCACCGAGATAGTGAAGCTCAAATATCAGCTCTTTGGGAAGGTATTCCTCCCCTCTCCAGATGATCCAACCTAATCCAGCATAAACAAGGCCGTACTTATGGCCGGAGGTGTTAATTGAATGAACTCGGGGAAGTTCGAAGCCCCATTTCCCCCCAGAACCGGTAAATGGAGCTACCATTGCACCGGAGGCACCGTCGACGTGGATAGGAATTGATATCCCCGTCTCCTCCTCGTATTTATCCAGGATATTCGAAACCTCCTCAACCGGTTCAAAATGGCCAGTGTATGTTGAACCGAGAATTACGAAGATACCAATAGTGTTCTCGTCAAGATTATCGCGGATCTTGGTGGGGTCTAGGCACCAGTGGGACTCCTCGCTAACGGGGATGATGCGGGGTTCAACGTCGAAGTAGCGGGCGAATCTAGCGTTCGATTTTTAGCCTGTATTTGAAATAAGGGTAAGAAGAGCATACTTCTCAAGAGCTACCTGAGCATTGGCGCCCATCAAGATGTTAGGCTTCTCGGTGGACTTTCCGTTCGCCCTCCTCCGCTCCTGCCACCTCCTCTTCATAGCCAATCCACCAAGATGAATAGCTTCGCTGCTTCCGGTAGTTGCCGTGCCGATCGCAGTTTGCCCTTTGGGAATATTCCACAAATTCGAGACCATGGAAATGCATCTGGAATGTATAGCCATGAGAGCAGGGTACTCATCAGCATCTGCAAGATTCTTCGCAATGTTCTCCATGATCAATTGATCGGCGTGAGTCTCCATGTAGGTATTCACGAACGAAGCTAAGTTGAGGTTGGGGCGACCATCGAGATCAAGCTCATCTTTGATGAGCTGATGGACACTTCCGGCATCGGTGCCTTGGCCAGGTATCTCAAACTTTGGGATTGGGGTTCCTGCACTGTAGCGAGATCCATAAGTGTAGTGATGGATGGCTCGCCTGTGAAGATGAGGTTGGCGCGCGGTAGGATGTTCGGGAAGGGAAGCTATAAGCTCATCAGGGTCGACCTAAATAAAGGTCAACAGGAACATGAACATGAATCTCTCACCACCCCAGGGGATCACACCGAAATGGAAGGGGAGGTATACATGCTTGGAGAGAGACATGGTGCAATTTTATTGTGGGAGGAATCTTCAGAAACGTATCAGCAGATAGGACGGAGTGAGCTCGATATGGCCTCCGGAGCCCAGGATTGGTGAGGGCATTATATAGTCTGCTAGCAGTATGAATTCCTCTCCACAAGTCTCACTCCGCTTCACTTGTAATAATGGGATGACGTTTGTGAATACGACCGTGCTCGAGCAATTGCATACCGCCAAATGTCAGATTTTTTGCCCGAATGGGTTTTAGGCATTGGAATTAGTGAACGTCACACCATCCTGAGCATTGTGGGTGTTGCATGATGTTTGCACCTTAGCCCATCAGATCTCCATGGTTTTGGGGCGGCCGCGAAGCACAATATCAATATCCATGACCTGATGGTGACGTGATTGAAAAGTGCATATTTTCGGGAGGCGGCACCCCATCCTTGGCAATGCCATCGCTGGGTAGTCCGGAAATACTCGAGTACTGTATAGCAAGCCAGCTATTCACTTATAATACTTGTATTACTAACCAGGAAAGCCTGAGAGGATCGCGGGTGAACACATCGTGGGATGTTATGACCTCTGCCAATATTAAAATGTATAAAATTAGGGTGCTTCTGGTCGCAACGCAAGACTTCAATAACAACCCTGGTTACAGTGGTTTAAGTGAAAGTCATAATGCTATCTATATGAAACCTCAACTTTTGCTATGATCTTGAGTATACAAATATAGGTTATTCTGAGATAATTAATAAATTTAGCATTTATTTGTAGAACTTGAAATTGAGATAAAGATTACTAGAGATATTTCAGTAGTATTCAAATTAGCAATTTGTAGTATATTTTTTAACCAGGTATGTCATAGTTTGGCTATTTATATCATACAACTAGTAGTATGATGAATGTTTATCTATAGCTAATATGTTTCTTGGAGTACCTTGTATAAAGAGTAGTGCATACTACTATTTTCATACTGACTTTAAGTAAGCTGGTCTTTTAATAACTTTACTTCATTATAGTATAGGTATAGATATATATTTATCACACTGGTAATATACTCTTATTATATTCATAATTTTACTTAAAAAATCTAGTTACTTTTAGAATACTTTCAATTAACTTAAATGTAATACCTTAGAATACTGTTAGGCATATAAGACCTAACATAAGTGGTAATGTCACGTAACTGACTATAAAGGTCAAGTGACTCAAAGGATAGTTGCGGCAAAGCTATATAGGAATTAAAATAATAATTTCTAATTTATAACTCCCTGACCGCAAACTATACAGACCACTCGCAATAGTGATTAGCCGATCAAGGGATTTTCTATCAATAAGATAAAAGACACCCAGCGCTATCAAGATACTTCAGAAACCACCAATACTCATTTAAGATTAGGTGTATATCGGACGGCTCTAATAAGAGTCCCTCTTAGAGGCAGGAGGTCCGAGTGGAACCATACTTGAATTGGAAGACTGGAGATGCATGTGCCTTTCTATGATGCTGGTGTGTCGAGACTCATGCAAGCATATATTATTTATATACCAGTTTCTGACAATGAACTTAGCTAGTTCTTGATTAGAAGGGATGATTGGAATGATAGCCATTTGGACTACATTTACATACTCAGTCCATATGAGCCTAGAGATTGTAAAGAGATTATTGGGAGATAGGACACTATCCTCTAAGGATAAATATCTCATCTCTTTTGAGGTTAAAGTTGTACGTGAACTTTCAGGGTTAAATGGTGTTCGTACCTAGTAGAAACTAAACTTAAAAGCTTCTTAGTACAAGTTGGTATATGAATACTAAGTACCAGTAGATTAGTATTAGTATTTGTTACGGGGCGGGGCAGGCCAAGTTTCGCCCCTGGAGGCCCTGCCATTACCGGGTCTGAGGCCCATATTTTTTTCTCCTTCCTACCCCACCCGGCCTCTGGGGCGCAACTGTTAGGCGGAAGCCGACTCTAAATATTTGTCGAGAAAACATAGGCCTGAATCTTTCGTAATAGACGGAGATTTGTCTAGGAAGGCTCAGTGTCGTTCTTTTCGTTTATGACTACTAAGAACTCGCTTAATCGATAGAGGAAATATTTTTATAAAGATTCGTAGGTAAAACAATGTTATATTGTTAAGGTCTCTTCTCCGTTGCTTGTCTTCTCTAAAAGCTTGGGAGGCACTTCGATATTTATATTCCGCGTCTGAGTGTTCGCGGACTACTTCTAATCCTCCTATGATAAAGTACCTTCCACAAAATCGTACGCTACTGTTAGGCGGAAGCCGACTCTGAATAACTGTCGAGAAGACTTAGGCCTGAATCTTTCGTAATAGACGGAGATTTGTCTAGGAAGGCTCGGAATTGTTCCTTTCGTTTATGACTACTAAGAACTCGCTTAATCGATAAGAGAAATAACTTTTATAAAGATTCGTAGGTAAAACAATGTTATATTGTTAAGGTCTCTTCTCCGTTTGCTTGTTGATGTCTAAAAGCTTGGGAGGCACTTCGATATTTATATCCCGCGTCTGAGTGTTCGCGGACTACAACTAATCCTCCTATAACTAAGTATCTATCCAAGATTGTACGCTAACGTCTTGTGGTCTTGACAAGTGCGAACACTGTTTTACCCTGAATTCTCACACACCCTCTTCGTTCTCATAAACTCTTTTCCGTCTAATCGTAGGATGCGTGATTATCCTCGAATGACCGGTCTTCGATTTATAGAGACGAGTAGACTCCTGTCTGAGACTTCAGTCGTCTTGACTATCGTCCCAGTAGTCTCTTCCGATTTCACATAGTGGCCAGCGCATGCGTCGGGTACCTATGCATAATGCAGGCTGCGTTGACGGTGTGCCAACACTCTTAAGTCTACCGCCTATTAGGTCTTCTGAGTCTGAGCAGCTTCCCCTCGGTCCGCCTCGCCTCAAAGAGAATCACCTCTCGAGGGATCCTGTCTCCAGGACCAACCAACATACAGCGGCCTTCAGATAGGTATTGGTGTCATATCTATCTCCTATGGCCTCCGGGGCTCTGTAGGAGTAGTTGCGGATTCTCGAACCGAAAACGTCCCGTTACTTTCGGCCCGTAGTTAGGATGCCTAACTTTGAAGCCTAGTAACTCAATGCGCCTCCGACGGATTTCCTCCGTTCCACTTCTCAGAGGTACCCAGAGGTGCCCTCTTATATATCCTGCGAACAGCTTCCGGTCGGACGGACGGCAGCGACGTATATGGTGTTATGAAGTGGGCTTCATTGAAGTGACATTATAGTCATGGGACGCAACTCTTCGAAATCTCGCTAAGGATGTGCGGGCCCCAGAACGGGGCCGGAGGGGGGTGTTAGGCTCGCGATAAATGAGGGTCTGTGCGCAGTTACCCTACCGAGAGGTCTGTGCATTTTCTATATGCCTAACATGAGCTCCCTCCTACAAGGTCTCGCCTCGAGTACCTTTCTTAGTTATCTCTTATTTGACAAAATTCCTTTTAAGACCCGATGTGGTCAGGGTAAAAAACCTTCCGGCGTTTGCTTGTCCACCGTAGGAAAACCTTTTCCTCATCGTCTTACTTCTTCCTGTCCAGGCATCTCCGGGTTGTCTCGATGAAACTCTTTGACTACTTCTTCAGCATTTTCCATGCCCGTAGCGGGTTCCCAAGTATTTTCATCTTCTGCACAACCCTGCCATTTCACAAAATACCATAGCTCTCGTACCTGCCGGTAGCGATTGCTGATCCTTTTCCTATATGTCCGTATTTCGCTACGGACAATTTTCTCTATTTCCCATTGCAGGTCCCCTTCAACCTCTTCTGGCTCTCTGGGAGGTTGTTTGCGTTCTGGATTAATCGATTCTCGATATGGTTCAAGTAAGGACACGTGGAAGACCGGGTGAATATTCCATCGGTCGGAGATGTTTAGTCTAAACGCTCGGTCACCTCTTTTTTCCAGTATTTGGAACGGCCCATAGAGTTTGGGTGCTAGCTTTTTCGACTTCCGTCTAGTGCGTATGTTTTTCGCGTTTAGCATAACTTTGTCGCCAATTTTAAACTCAGGCTGCTTTTTGGCTTTCCGATCGTAGTATTTCGCCATTCCTTCCCGTGTCTTTTCAAGCGAGCTTTTCGCCTGTTCATGTATCGTCTTAATCCAGTTCGCGTATAGGGTAGCGCCGGGGTTTTGAACTTCACGTTCTTTCATCCACTCAGTTTGTGGGTGAAAACCATAGTTCGCGTAAAAGGGGGACATTCCGTGAGCGTTGGTTGCAGAGTTGTTATATGCATGTTCTGCTAGCGGCAGTAACTGATACCAATCATCTTGGTCATAGTTAATAAAACTTCGGAGGTATCCTTCCAGCACTTGGTTGGTTCTCTCTGTCTGTCCATCCGTCTGTGGATGATATGCCGTCGACATTCGTCGTCTTATATCCAACGCCTTACACAATGATTCCCAAAACTCGCCAGCGAACTTAGTGTCCATATCCGAAATGATCTCCGTTGGTAAGCCGTGTAGCTTCCAAACCTCCCTTAAGAACGTGTTTGCGACATCCTTTGCCGTAGCCGTAGTCTGTAGTCCAAGAAAGTGTGCCATTTTTGTAAACCGGTCAACAACTACCATAATTTGTGTACAACCTTGTGATTCTGGTAGTTGGGTGATGAAGTCTACTGATATCGATGACCATGCCGTGAACGGCGTCTGCAATGGTTGCAACAGTCCGTATTTCGCATGTCGGGGCGACTTGTTGTGTTGACATTCATCACAGGACCGCATGTAGTCGTTGATCCATTCGGCTAGCCCTTTCCAATAAAAATCTCTCATGATGATTTCTAGGGTTTTTTCTTGTCCGAAGTGTCCGGCTATCTTTGCGTCATGGCATCCTTTGGCTATCTTGGTGTACAATGCTTGGTTGTCTGGGACGAATAGACGATTCTTATAGTATAGAAGGTCGTCGATCAGTGTCCAGTTCTTAGGGAATTCTTTTCCTTCATTTCGGAGCTTTGACAAGTCCTCGCGTCGTCTCAGCCAGTCTCCATCCGATAGCGTCGCCTCAAGAAGTTGTTCAAGGAACTCGGGGTTAAACTTCTTCATTGTCTTTTGCTTTAGCATGGCCGTTGATATTAGTACTTTCTCTGGTACTTCTTTAATGTCGTACCAGGACAAATTTTCGGCTGCCGACGCTTCCAGCTGACATATGATGGGTTCTTGTTCCTTTATTATTAGACTTCTTGTAGCGATGTCGGTACTTCCGAAACCTTGGGCTCCTCTTTCAGTCTCGTCTAGCTTATCGACCTCCATTAAATCAGATGTGTCGATTTTTTCCACTATGAGTTGAGCCATTCTGTCTCCTTCTCGGATTTGGCAATCAACATCCTTGTGATTATATAGCAAGACTTTGAGCTCTCCCGTATAGTCGGCGTCTATTGTTCCTGCGCCGACCGAAATTCCGGAACGTACTGCTAACCCACTACGGGCCGCTACTCGTCCATATGTCCCTGCTGGTAGGCTTATTGCTATTCCAGTATCGAGTAGCACTTGTCCTCGTTTAGGGATAATGGCGTCGCTTATGGCATAGAGGTCATGTCCGGCTGCCATTCTTGAACCTTTAGTGGGTAACCTTGCCTTGTGGTTCAATCGTCTTACTCGGATGTATTTGTCCGAGGTATTCGTCTCTGGCCTCAACGCCAGGTCTTTCTCATCGCTCCAGCCCAGTACTTCTTTCCCTAATCCTTCTTCCTTCTCCTCCTGTAGTGCCAACAGCATTACTTGGAAGTATTCTGGTTTCAAAACGGTTTGTTCGCGATGCGTAGCTCCCTCCTCAGGACGGTACTCCGGCCGTCTACTTAGCGTATCAGGCTTTCCGCCCTTGGTTCCTGGTCGGTAAACAATCTTAAAATTATATTCCGCCAGTTTCTGAGCCCATCGGATTTGACGTCCGCTCCAAACCTTGGAAGTAAGGAAGTATTGTAGGTTTTGATGATCGGTGTAAACCGTCACAGGTTTTTCCGTGCCGACTAAATATTGTCTCCATTCTTTGAACGCTTCTAGGATTGCAAGCAGTTCCTTGTCATGAATTTCGTAGTTGCGTTCTGCCGAGTTCAACTTTCGTGAGTGGAAGGCAACAGGATGTAGCCTTTTTTCCACAAACTGTGACAAGACACAGCCTAAGGCAAAGTCGCTTGCATCCGTTTCTACCACCGTCTCCCGGTCTGGATAGAAATGTTGTAGAATGGGCGCAGTCGTAAAGCGATGCTTTAACTCTTTGAATGCTGATTCTTGCTCAGCGCCCCAATGAAAATCCTTTGGATTTCCTTTTAGTGTCTCCGTTATAGGTTTACACACTCCGGAGAAACTTCGTATAAATCGTCGGTGAAAATTGGCAAATCCAATGAATATCTGGACTTCTTTTACCGACGCCGGCGATTTCCAACTTAATACGGAGTCGACTTTCCTCGTGCTCATAGCCACCCCTTCGACAGATACCATATATCCCAGGAATTCTACCTCCTGGACATGAAAGACTGACTTTTTCAAGGATACAGCTAGTTGGTAGTCGGCGAGTCTTTGCAAGACTTGATCGACTAACTCGACGTGACTCTTTTCATCCTTTGAATATATCAAAATGTCATCCAAATAGCAGACCACTCCGTAGTCCAAAAATTCATGCAGGACTTGGTTCATCATATCTTGGAAGGTTGCGGGAGCATTAACGAGCCCAAAAGGCATCACCTTGTACTCGTAATGGCCGTATCGAGTTCGAAAAGCTGTCTTCCACTCGTCCCCTTCTTTAATTCTTATCAGATGATAGCCGTCTTTCAGATCAAGCTTTGTGAAAATTTTAGCCCCAGCTACCCGATCTCTGAGCTCGGACATCAGTGGCAGTGGGTGCTTGTTAAAACCGTAATACGGTTGAGGTTTCGGTAGTCTACAACTAACCGAAGTTTGCCGTCGGGTTTCGGGATGAACAGCACTGGTGCGCCTGCGGGGGATTTGCTCCTTGTGATTTTTCCTTGATCCATCATCATTTTAAGGTATTCTCTTAATGCGGCAAGCTGTTTTTCTGACAAGGGGTAAATTGGACCCCAGGGCGCTTTCGCGTCGTCCTTTAGTTCGATTTCATGATCGAACGTCCTCCGGGGCGCCAACTTTTCCGCTGTCTGTGGCAAGAATAGGTCCTTGTGTCGCCAATATTCTTGAGGTAGCGATCCCAAAACTATATCGTCGGGACTTTCACTAGCGCCAATTCTTCCAATGTAGGCGGCGTTTTCGTCAAAGGCTACCGTCTCATCGTATTCGAACATGTTGGCTATTCCTTCGTCTTCTTCCACACATTTTTCGCAACATTTTGCGTCGAACGACCATCTTTTTGGGTCTTCAATGTGGGATATAGGATGTTCCTCATGCCACCAGCCGAATGGTATGATCATCCCGTATGATCCAAGTTCTGCTATTTCGCAGGTTATCTCAGACAGATGTTTATTTCTTCCTATTTCTAACCACAAGGGATGGGTGTAAAACTTCCCTCCGGAGACTGCTGCGGTCCCATCAAACCCATAAATTTTGACCGCGTCCGACCGTTGTGTGAACGGTAATCGGTGTTCCTGTACCAATCTTTGATTGATAACGAACACATTAGAGCCTGAGTCCAATAGGACTTTAATTCTTTGTCGCCTATGGTTTAAAAAGAGGTAGGCGTCTCCCTCAGGGCAGGAATATCTTTTAGGTAGAGACGCGTAAAGCTTGCGTCTTTCGCGCTGACCGCGATCTTCTTCTGGCTTTCGTTTTGGCATTATGTAACAAGGTGTTTGTTACCATGCCCGCACGGTTTCGACCATTGAGGTCTCCTCAGACAAACTGAAATGTTCTTGGTATATCGGGCAGCCCACTACTAGCGGTCTTTACCTCCTGCCGAGGAGTTCCCATACCTTCCACTTTTTCTACCTGTGGAACCAAACTTGGGGGTCTCTGCCATCGTCCAGATATCATGGGGACAAGAGCCGGGTGCGTAGGGCTGGTCGGCTGTCCCTTTGATAACCTTCCCGGGCTTATTATCCACCCTCGCTTAACCGTAGACAGTGTCCTCATTTTATCGGGTGCCCGTCCAGTACCAGCGCGGCACCTAAGAAGTAATAATTAGAGATGAGGTCTAGAGCTCTTGTGCCTATTGGCCGAAGATACGCCTCGCTCGTCTCTCTAAGTCTCTCATCTTAGCCCTACTGTCGCTCCTGTCGGTACCCTTGGTGCTGTCTGTTTCCTGTCTAGGTTTTGGTCCTTATCGGAGACCTTTCAGATTCCAGGTCACGTGCCTGACTACCCAAACAAGCATGTGTCCGGGACATTGGGGCGAAACATACGTTATTACCTTGGGAAGCATAGAGGCGCCGCCAATGTCACCATTGCTCTTTGTTAATCCTCTTGTCTTAGCAAGAGGGACGCGTGTACTCCCACTCAGGTCGTCCAGCATGGTTGCTTGCCTCGCTTCGGTCTCCTGTCTTGCCGTTGATTTCGATTCCTAGAGACCATGTGTCTACTAGACTACCCGAACACCGTCGTTGTCGGTACCTTTGTGAAGACTTATGTGATTTCTTCGTCTTCACCTAATTCCCACAATCGGCTGGTGGTTCTGACCTGTCCAGCTTGTGCGGGTTTTCGAGCAGGTCTTGGTGGTTTGGCGGACCTTGCTCGGTTAGGGCCCATTCGTAATGGCCTTCGGCTGACTGTCGCTGCCGATACTTGAATGTTCCCATAGCACGTCTTATATGTGTGGTTCTTTTTTCCACATCTCGTGCAGTTATTGTCCTTTTTTCTCGTATCAATGACGCTTTGCGAGATTCCTTGGTGTGCTTCCGACCAATTCGAGTGTGTGATCGGAGCACTTCCTCCTAATTTCTTAGTTGGCCGTTCCGACTTGTGATCTTCACGTTTCCTTTTTCGTGAGGGTCCTCCACCTCCTTTTATATAAGCCTTATCTCTTCGTGGCTTATCCGGCCTTTCATCTCTTGAGGATTTGTCCTTTGTATCCTTAGAGGAGGTGTGTCGGGAACTGCCTTCTTTCAGTAACTTTTTTCGGTACTGAAGGTCTTCTTCTGCCCGGCCGGCTTCTATTACAACATCCTCCCATTCCTCGTCGGTATCGAACTTCTGGAAGGAGATACGGGTGAGAATGTCTTCGGGCAAGTTTCTTTCAACTGTCTCTCTCCATGATTCACCTGTCATATTGGCTTTGTTATTCAGGTTGTGCATGATCCGGAGGTAGGTTTGAATGTTGCCCTTGTATTTTACTTCCTTCATGTCCCGCAGGGCTTGTCGTCCCTCCTGTAGAGGCGCAAAGGCCTTTCCTATTTCGTACGAGAAGCGGGTCCATCTTCGAAAATTCCGATTTTGGGTTTCGCCCTGTAGCCCGTCCATCTTTCTCCGGTACCATATCGTGTATGGTGTTACTATCTTTCCCTTGGTACGGTTGAGGGCGTATATGACCCGTTCCCGGTCATCTCTCCAAATGTGAGGATTTCGGTCGAAGTAATCGATACATTGCTGAAGCCAAATGTGCACATCCTGGTGCTTTTCTCCTTCAAAAAGCGGTGGTGCCTCCGCTGGCCGTTTTGTGTTTACCACGAAGGCTTCCGCCAGGACATTCGCCAGGTCTGATTGTTCTGGGGTTAGACCCCTGCGGCGCCTTTCTGGCCCACCGCCCCTTTTTCCTTCAGCGTCATGGTCGCTGTCGTCACCGTCGTCATCACTAGGGTATCCCCCTCCTTGTCCAGGTGGTGGAGTTGCGTCTGAGGTCCCTTCCCGACTAGCTTGAGGTTTCTCAATTTTTGTTTCCTTTTCTTGCCTAGTCGGTCTGGAATAGTACTCATCATCATCTTCCACCGACTCCATCCTTACACGCTTGCTAGCTTCCGGTTTTTCCTTCGGAGTCTCTTTCTTTCTCGAGGAAACGAGAAGTTCTTGGACCGCTTCACCAATCTTTTTGAGTTCACTCTGTTGAGACGAGAGTGCCTCACGAGTCTTCTTTGCCTCGTTTTGAAAGAGCGCATCTCTTTCCTTGAAGGCACTATTTACCTTCCGGTCTCGGTCCTTCATTTCCTTTCTGATTTCTTCTACTGCTTGTTGTAGAAGAATGTCCCGTTCAAGCGTGGTCTGGTGTAACTGCGAGGTAACCCCTTCGTGATGTTCTTGTCTGGCAGCTTGTTGTGCCAGGTTTTCCGCGATTTCCCTTACTATTCTTTCTTGTAGAGACTTTACTTCGGTCTCTACTCCCTGACACTGCATCAACAGGACCCCTATATCCTGATTATGGAGTTCCTTTCCTTCGGCAATTTGTCTTTGAACTTCAAACAGCCGGAGCGCGTTTTCCTGTTGAGCTCCCGTGAGCTGGGCAAACGCTATGTTTGCAGAGTCGATAGAGGATGTAATGTCTCTCCGGACATCGCGTAATACCACTCCTACTCTTGCAGCTAGCCTTGCCAAGTCGGCTGCCTGATCCCTTGGCCTCGGAGTGGACGAGCGGGACGAGCTGGGAACACTTGATGCCCGTGACCCGTCTTTGGGGGGACGCCTTATTCCCGGGGGGAGCGATGAAGGTTGGCTCGGTGCATTTTCTCCTTCGCTCCCGGTATCCATCGCATCTTTATCTTTTAATTTTTTGGGAGGTTCTCTCCATGGCACCGGTGTTCCCGGACCTTCAGGGAACCACGATGACGATGGTTCTGTCATCTTTTCCTATAATGGGACTCGGTCTTAATGAGAGTTCGGGTGGTTCCCGAGCCTCCACGCCAAAGGTATAGTAGGTGTAAAACTACTATCAAAGGATCCCTCTTCACTGGTGTCCCAGTCGAGGAAAGGTTTCCAAACGAATTCTGGCCCGTACCAGGTTTCGTAAAGCTTTTGAAATTGTTCCTCCGTAGGAACTAGAGTTGGGTCGGTATACCACGAGGGAGCTTCTTGTTCCAGAAATGATATTTCTCGGAGCTCCGACAGACCGGGTAACACTGACCAAATAGTGGGGTAGTGTACCTTGGTTGGTGGTTCGAATATTGAATTGGTTCGGGAGAGTTCCTCAAGGGTGTCTAAACCGACCGTATCATCAATCGCAGGGTAGTGTACCGTATCATCAATCGCAGGGTAGTATACCGTGCCTTCAACGGACTCGTCGTCTGCGTGACTCGAACTCATGCGCTTGCTTAGCGTAGAGTGGTGACCGACTTATTTAGTGAGCCTTGGTAACAAGGAGAGCTAACAATATAGTGTTAGGCGGAAGCCGACTCTGAATAACTGTCGAGAAGACTTAGGCCTGAATCTTTCGTAATAGACGGAGATTTGTCTAGGAAGGCTCGGAATTGTTCCTTTCGTTTATGACTACTAAGAACTCGCTTAATCGATAAGAGAAATAACTTTTATAAAGATTCGTAGGTAAAACAATGTTATATTGTTAAGGTCTCTTCTCCGTTGCTTGTTGATGTCTAAAAGCTTGGGAGGCACTTCGATATTTATATCCCGCGTCTGAGTGTTCGCGGACTACATCTAATCCTCCTATAACTAAGTATCTATCCAAGATTGTACGCTAACGTCTTGTGGTCTTGACAAGTGCGAACACTGTTTGACCCTGAATTCTCACACACCATCTTCGTTCTCATAAACTCTTTTCCGTCTAATCGTAGGATGCGTGATTATCCTCGAATGACCGGTCTTCGATTTATAGAGACGAGTAGACTCCTGTCTGAGACTTCAGTCGTCTTGACTATCGTCCCAGTAGTCTCTTCCGATTTCACATAGTGGCCAGCGTATGCGTCGGGTACCTATGCATAATGCAGGCTGCGTTGACGGTGTGCCAACACTCTTAAGTCTACCGCCTATTAGGTCTTCTGAGTCTGAGCAGCTTCCCCTCGGTCCGCCTCGCCTCAAAGAGAATCACCTCTCGAGGGATCCTGTCTCCAGGACCAACCAACATACAGCGGCCTTCAGATAGGTATTGGTGTCATATCTATCTCCTATGGCCTCCGGGGCTCTGTAGGAGTAGTTGCGGATTCTCGAACCGAAAACGTCCCGTTACTTTCGGCCCGTAGTTAGGATGCCTAACTTTGAAGCCTAGTAACTCAATGCGCCTCCGACGGATTTCCTCCGTTCCACTTCTCAGAGGTACCCAGAGGTGCCCTCTTATATATCCTGCGAACAGCTTCCGGTCGGACGGACGGCAGCGACGTATATGGTGTTATGAAGTGGGCTTCATTGAAGTGACATTATAGTCATGGGACGCAACTCTTCGAAATCTCGCTAAGGACGTGCGGGCCCAAGCGGGGCCGGAGGGGGGTGTTAGGCTCTCGATAAATGAGGGTCTGTGCGCAGTTACCCTACCGAGAGGTCTGTGCATTTACTATGTGCCTAACACTACGCCAATCGTGATTCATTCGTATAGACGGAGATTTGTCTAGGAAGGCTC